>CM029022.1:80671640-81271640 GCA_016801055.1 Panax notoginseng | reverse complement strand
ATTTTTTTCCAATGATCTGTTGTTAGATCTTGTAATTTGTTGTTAAAAGATGTTGTTTATAATCTAATTTAATGATCTGGATTGGTATATTACAAGTCCATAACATCTAAATGCTCAAATCAATGATTTTCAAATTTCTGAAAAAATTTCATGTTATGGTCTGACAACGAATGTCAGACCTTGTAGATCCATTTCTGTTATTGGGTTTTGTGTTTTAAAGGTTGATACTTGTAGTATGTTATGTTGTCTGTAATCTGGAACTGATAGATAGCTCAAATCATGCTCAGAATGAAAGTTATGGGCGGTCAAACCTCGTTGACCGGCCATGACTTTCAAAATCTGGAAAAAACCCAGAACAGCCCAGAAGCCTCTGACAGGTTCTTTGCGGGCTTAGATCTAACTGCTTGATGATGTTATGTGTTTGTTTTTGTAACCAGATTATAGACTGATATTAGTACTTTAATATTATGCCCTAAAATCTCCTAAACAACAAGTAATCTGACTGCAATGGCCGGTCAAAGTAGGATAAACGGCCATGATTGCATTTTCTGGGAAAAACCCAGAAATTTTTGAACAATTTTTCTGACAAGGTTTGACCGGCTTGTACCTGCTTAATTTGTTGTTATTTTGTTGATGTTATGATATATATATATATATATATATATATATATATATATATATATATATATATATATATATATGTACATTGGTATGTTGTCTACACATTACAACTTGTAGATCACAAAATCATCAACACGATTGATAGTTATAATAGCTTAAAAGTGACTACTCGAACTGTTCTTCATTTCTGTAAATGAAGAACAGCTCTGACAGCAACTTTGGTTGCTTAGATCTAGCTTGTGTTAGGTTGTTTGATCGTGTTGTTTGTTAGAACCTGTAGTCTTGCACTTTGTCTACAATATCTAGCTTTTGTAATTCTCAGAAACACACTACACAAAGATTTAAAGTTGGTCAAACTAGTCCACTCGGTAACTGGGTATGAAGGTTCTAGGCAGCTCAAGAACACCTATAGCGACAGTTTCGTCGCTATAGGGCCCTTTAGCGACAGTTTTTGCGAAAATTAATTATTTTTATTTAATAATTAGTATTAATTAGTTTTTAATTCTGAAAAATACAAAATAAATTATTAAAAATTATTCTAAAAGTCCGAAAATTATATTTTAATTATTTTGAATATATTTCATAAATATTTAATATTTTTGGAATATTAAAAGTATTTAATTTATTTAATTATAATATTAAATAAATTATTTAAAAATGATTTAAATACATGAAAAATCATTAAAAATTATATTATGATATATGAAAATATTTTAAGTTATTTTTAATGACTTTTAATATTTTGTGATAATTTTCATTAATAAATTAATATTAATGATAATTAAGTTGTTTAATAAATGAATTAAATAAATAATTAAAAATGATTTTATTATTTTAAAAATCATTTTAAATAATAATAAGATATTTAAGAATATTTTAAGTTATAAAATATAACTTTTAATATTTAAAGGTAAAATTCATTAATTAATTATTATTAATGATATTAAAGATATTTAATATTTACATTAAATAAATTAGTTTAAAAATAATTTTAATATTTTAAAAATCATTTTAAATGAAGATAAAATGTTTACAGATATTTTAAGTTATAAAATATAACTTTTAATATTTAATGGATAATTTCATTAATAATTTGATATTTATGATATTAATTTAACCCTAATGATATTAAATTTATTTAATAATTATATTAAATAAATAGTTTAAAAATGATTTTATTAATTTAAAAATCATTTAAAAAGGGATATAAATGAATTAAAAATATTCTAAGTTATAATTAATAACTTTTAATATTTAGATAAATAGTTCATTAATAATTTAATATTAATGGTAATTATTTTATAATGATTTTTAAATGTTTTAAAAATCATTTAAGGGTAATATAAATGTTTTAAAAATATTTTAAGTTATTATTAATGACTTTAATATTTTGGCAATGGTTTCATTAATAGATTAATATTAGTTAAATATTAATGATAATAGAATTGTTTATTATTAAATCATTTAATAATGATTTTGATATTTCAAAATTATGATAAATGGTAATAATTATTTAAAAAATTATTATAAGGCCATGAAAAATAGTGCGACGGGTGTTTAAGTTATCCAAATGAATATTGAACTACTGTATAGAGTTTTAGACTCGATATTTACCCAATAAAGCTGTCGGTAGACTGACATGTTTTAGAAATTGATCTGGACTTAGATAGGATGACTGGATAACTGTTTATTTGTGATTCAATGGTGTTAAAGTTATGTGACAATGTGATTAGGAATGTGCTGACTGCAATAAGCAGTATTATATGATATGATATGTTATTCTAATCTAGCCAATGATCTATTTAATGATAGGGATTGATAGAAAAGATAAATCTAAGTTGTGTAAGCAGTTGACAAGGCAAGTATCTAGCCCTTTGCATTTACTTTATGCAATGGACATGCGTAAGATAATATCTGAATTGTTCATATCAATTGTTCAAATATTTCAACCTTTGTACATACTTATGCAATGATTCTGTATAAGTAAGCTATTAAGCAATAATTGTTGTACAATTTCCTTTATCCTGTTAATATTGATCAAGTTATTTATTCTGTTCGTTAATTTCTATAACATGGTTATACAAGTGTCCCCACTTGAATAATCATTATATTTTATCACATGTTGATACATACTTATAGTAGCCTAGTATGTATACGTTGAAATAAAAGTCGTCTAAGCTATTTGATCCAACTAGACATAAAATTTAAAGTTGTTGTTGAACAAGATAAAACTTATCCAACCGAATTGTTTTGGTATGGATTCAAGACTGTCATGAACATCCCAATCATGGGAAATTTTTATGCGCTAAGGCGGACAAAGGATGAACGATAATATCGTTCTAGCAATGTAGTATTGATCAATACAGGGCATAACGGGCTGATCACCCCCGTGCCCGTAAGTTATGACGGTTTACAGATGAATTTCTGTTTAACCCTTTCGAAAATAGAAAACAATGTTCATAGTCTGTTAATTGATCCTCATTTATAGTCAGTACGTAGTTTCTAAAAAATTTGAAAATAAAAATGATATGTTGTTATTTATTGGTTCAGCTTACTTCACAACTGTTGCTTCGTTGTAGAAGTATCCTTCCAAGAAAACATTTAATTCATTCAGTTTACTATTATTGTTGATATTACCTGCTGGGCACTCAAATGATCATCCTTGCTTTAATTTAAATGTTTTCAGCTAAGGGTGAGCAACCCGAAGGATCTGCCAAGAATAAAGGGAAAGGAAAAGTTGTTGAATGACTGTTTATGCTATCTTTTGTAATAATCAAACTTTATTAGGATATGGATGATAAATATTATTATTATCATGTAATGAATGTTGAAGGTTTTGTACTTGGGATTTGGGAAACTCTCATAATATGTAAATTAAATTTGATAAATCTATATTATTGTTATTATTATTAGTATTATTCCGCTCATAGAAATGGTGTCGTGAAGCACCAAGTTCGGGTTTCAAGTATCTGAATTTGGGGGCGTCACAGTGAGTCTTCTCTTGACATATAATTATTTCTATTGTCTCCAATTGAGAATTATATTTCAACCAAACTCCAAGATTATATAGGTAGTGCTCATAGATATACTCAGCAAGTGGATGTGCACAATCCTGTCTTATAATAACACGAAGTTGTATGTCATTAGACATCTTGTATGATAGTGGAAAAACACCCTTCCAAATTTGGGTTCGCCTCACCCTATTTGATTCACCAAATATAACTATTAAATGACGTATAAAATACAAAACACTTATCTAAAATTCTCAATAAAATTATTTTTATACTGTTTTAAGGGAAACCTCAATAGCTATCGACCGCCATTCTATTCCCCTGTTACCCCCGCTCAACCCAGCTATACTCTTATCACCTGAAAAGAATTGTGAAATAAAAGGGTGAGCACAACTAGCCCAGTAAAGAATATCATGACTAAAGATAATTAAATTATCAATAGCCTTCGTCAGTAATGAATCAGAGATTTAGAACATATGGCAGATGAATAAACTTTCAACCATAGTTGCAGCGAAATGAGCGATCCATTAGAAGAGTCAAATAGACCATAAAATCTATTATCTTCTCCATGTTAAAAGTCCACCAATAATATTTTATCCCTGTAACATCAATCAACAGTTCCTGTCCACAATCATGTGAGCAACTCATAATCATAATTTTGGTTCTAAATTCTTCTTCGCACCCAGGATGAAGATAATTTTTATCACATGTCTTTACCTGAAATATCAAAGATCGTGGTTATACCAAATCACAGTTCCTATTCATAATCATACTAATAAATTCATCTTTGCACTACGGGCCAAAGATATTCATCAACAGTTCATCTTTGCACTACAGGCTAAAGATATTTAACAACAGGTCATCTCTGCACTACGGGCCAAAGATATTAATATCTCAAAGAAATATATAATCATTTCAGAATTTATATAAACAATAATTATAACCATGTTGATCAATTCACCTTTGCACTTAAGGTAAAGATATTCAATTATAAATTTAATGGTAATGATCATTCCAGTCAACAATTCATCTTTGCACTACTGGCCAAAGAGAACCCATAGTCACGATCATACCAATAATCTACCTATCTTTACACTCAAGTCAAAGAAAAATTTCATCACCAGGATTATAAAAATGTTATATATGATAATAAAAATAATATAATCAAAACATGAATTTAATTTCAAGAGTAAGATTCATAAATCAACGATAATTTGGTCAGAAAAAGAAACTAATTTTGTCGTAAATAGTAACTCGTGAATAGTAACTCGTGAATAGTAATTCATAAATATTAACTCGTGAATAGTAACCCATGCATAGTACCTCGTATTCATATATAGTACCGTATATGTAAATAGTGCCGTATACGTAAATACTGTCATATACATGAATAGTGTCGTATACGTGAATAGTAACCTCGACACGAAAAAGATAAAGTTTCACAACAAAATTCATATCAATATTTTGTTATAATAATATTAAAGGAAATAAGATCATTTACTTCAAAAAAATAACATCCCTTACTATCCCTTACCATAATAATGACAATATCCCTTACCTCAAAAGAATAGCACTTCTGACTAGAATATCGGATATAATACTGAAGGAAACTTGCACCGTATAGCAACACTCAAAGTATCAAAATACTCACAAAAATACGCTCAATAATATAGAGACAGAAAACTTCAGATTCTGGTGTGATTTTCAATTCTAACCTAAGCACCCTATTTATAGGAAAATGCTTAGAACACCAAAGCAGAAAATTTAATAAAATATTATTATTTATAAAAAAAATTCCTACGCACACTTGAAATCAGATTTCAGAATTTTACACATGCAAGTGGGGCCCACCAACATGAAAAACATGCTTTAAACATTTTTTATAACAAAATCAATTCAGACCCAATATTTCGGAACTTCAATAATTCATAATAAATAGCCATTTTATCAGAAAAATTCGAATCTTATGTCCATTCCATAGAAAATTTAATTCTCTAAAACTTTACAGCTTTAAGTTTTTCTAAATTCTAAACAGAAATTGATTGAAATTCATATACGGACGATTATGTAGGCTATAATCAAATTTCAGTCAAAAATGGGATCCACCAACATGTTTAACATGTTTTTAGCATTTATTGTAACAAAAATACTCTTCCACCTCATTTATTCATATATCACACATTTATTGTAAAAATATCACCATTATTATATTATTATATTATCGCATTATACATTTATAATATAATATAATAATATATTTGAATGGATTATTTTATCAAAAAAGATAAAATATTAATTTTTAATAATTATCACTTTTTTAAAAATTTCTCCATTTATATCCACATTAAATAAATATTTTTCGTATCATATATATCAATAATTAATTATTCACAAATAATATTATAGAATCATAATAATGACAACCAGGTCGTTCCCAGGAAAGAGGGGCTTTTCGATAAGGATTTCTCTTTACTGACGCACAATTAAATAACCTATCCCAGACAGAACTTCCTTAGACATTGCCAATAATGCTATCTAATAATATTATTCAGATAATCTAAATTATTGATCTGATAATTTGAAATACTGTGCAATAACAATTATTGAAACAATAATAATATAAAATAATGTGCAATATCATGTTATACTGTGCAACAACGCGTATTACTTTACTTTAACCACCGGGTATTTCAATAGTGTTAATGGTAACAACTACGCCGTTATTTTTAAAAAAACTTATTCTTGTCGTTTTCTTCATTCGACAATTTTTCGTTACGGGACCCACAAATGGCTGCGCCGTCGTGTGAATATTCCCCGACAACAAGAATATTCCACGACCAAGCGAATATTCCCCGGCAACAATGAGTATTTTATAACCACTTACTTATTTTAAAAAATTTACATATATCACCCTTAACTTTAAACTTTTATCAATTTAACTATTTACTAAATAGAAAAATTGAATACTTTTATTTCATAAAATTAGGGGTCTTACAATTACATCCGATATTCTAGTCAGAAGCACTGTTCTTTTGAGGTAAGGGATGTTATTTTTTTTATAAATCATATTATTTCTTCCAATATCATTATGCCAAAATATTGATATGAATTTTATTGTGAAATTTCTACCTTTTTCTGTTGAGATTACTATTCACGTATACGGCACTATTCACGAATACGACACTATTCACCGAAAAATGAAATTTTCTCTTCTTTGTCCTAGATGTCTATTTTTGTTACTATCTTTGATTGTATCCACGTTTTGATCTTTATTCTTGAATTTTACTCCACTATAGTATATTATCGAGTGTTTTTGAATATGAATAAACCGAAGTACGAATCCCTAATATTTGTTCTTTTGTCGTACTGGATTCGTTTTCTTTAAAATATTTTCATCATTCTCAGTTCTAAATGATGATATTATTAAATATCTTTGGCCTGTAGTGCAAAGATGAATGATTAAGTAATGAATATCTTTGGCCCATAGTGCAAAGATGAACAGGTGTTTAGATGAACATTACCAACTGGTGATACAAATGAATATCTTTGGCCTGTAGTGCAAAGATGAATATATTTGATTCAAGATGTATATTGATTGATGTTACAGGGATAAAATATTGATGATGGACTTTTAAATCTTAGAAGATAGTAGAATTCATTCTCTACTTGACTCTTCTAATGGATTGATGTTTCCGTTGCAGTTGTTGATCTAAAACTTGTTGTCTATTATATTCTATCAGATTTTCCCTGTTGAGGACTAACAATAATTTGTTCTATATTATCTTAGTCATTATATTCTTTACTGGGCTAGTTGAGCTCACCCTTTTCATTTTTGTTCCATTTTTCTTCTCAGGAAGTGAGAATATATTGGGAAGTAGTCGGGGTATGGAATGATGGTTCTAGACAGTTGTTTAGCAGTCCTCACTATTTTGTAAAATTGTGTATCAATAATTGTAATGAGAACTTATTTGAGTGTGGATATTACCTAGAAAACAATATTTATATTTAAACTCATATTTTATGTGTTGTCGTATTTTACACGACAATTATATTAATAAAGTTGTAGTTGTTTCTGTACCATGTATTTGGCGACTCAGAATGGGTGATGTATACCTATTTTGGGGGCGTCACAACCAGAGTCATACCGGTGGCAGCAGTCATCGGAGCAATGACAACCAGCGGGGAGGAAAATATCGGGACAAAAGCGGTAACCACTCTGGTGGTAATTGTGGCCATGATAGTAGAAGAAGTGAGTCGGGGAAGATTTCAAAAAGAAAAGGTACAACAATGATAACGTGAAGACGTCAGCACCAACATCAACTGTTTCTAGGGGAGGAGAACTACCACCGGTCGTATGTTATAAATACGGGAAAGAGTGACACATCAGCCCAAACCCAAACGAGGCGATCACGGGTAAGCTAATAATAAATTCTTGCGAAATTTATACCTTACTAGATACCGGTTCTACCCATTCTTTTATCTCTCCTGCTTGTGCTCAACGTTTAAACTTGACTTAGGAGAAATTAGACTTTGACTTATCTATTGAGACTCTGTTAGGAGAAACTTTTATTACATCCACTATTTATAAATTTTGCTTGATCCAAGTTGGCACCATCACATTACCTGTTGATCTTATCTCTTTAAAGATACTTGCATTTGATGTGATTTTAGGGATTGATTGGTTAACCACTCATCATGTCAAAATTGATTATTTTCGTAAGGTTGTTAGTTTTCATATTCCTAACCAACCTGTTATGCGAATTCAAGCAACCAAACCACTAAAGTCAATCACTGTCATATCAAGTCATAAAGTCATTCGTTTATTAAAAAATGAATGTCAATCTTTCTTAGCCCATGTCATGGACTTGAATAAAAATACGTCAGATTTGAATAATATTTCTGTTGTTAGTGAATTTCCTGACGTATTTCATAAAGAACTTCCCGGTCTACCCCCAGAACGTGAAGTTGAATTCTTTATTGACCTTGAACCTGGTACAAAATCCATTTCTAAAACCCCATATCGAATGGCTCCTATTGAACTTCAGGAGTTAAAGGTCCAACTGCAGGAGTTGTTAGACATAGGTTTCATTCATCCTAGTACATCTCCTTGGGGTGCTCCTGTTTTATTCGTAAAGAAGAAAGATGTAAGTATGCGACTTTGCATCGACTATAGGGAATTGAATCATGTCACCATAAAGAATAAGTATCCGCTACCTCGCATTAATGAACTGTTCGAACAATTGCAAGGAGCACAATTCTTTTCAAAGATCGATCTTCATTCTGGATATCATTAGCTGAAGATTAAAATTGAGGATATTCCGAAGACTGTCTTCAGAACTTGGTACGGACATTATGAATTCTTAGTCATGTATTTTAGATTGACTAATGCTCCTGCTACTTTCATGGATATGATGAACCGTATGTTCAAGGAATATTTAAATCAGTTTGTTATTGTCTTTATTGATGACATCCTCATCTATTCCAAAAGCCGTGAAGATCATGAGCGTCATTTAAAGCTGGTACTTCAAAGGCTTCGTGATAACAAGATATATATCAAGCTGAAGAAATGCGAGTTCTGGCTTGAGGAAGTAGCATTCCTTGGGCATGTGGTGTCAAAATATGGAGTATATGTTGACTCGGCGAAGATTAAAGCAATACAAAGTTGGGAGCAACCGAAGTCAGTGACCGAAGTACGTAGCTTTCTGGGCTTAGCTGGTTATTATCGAAGATTCGTGGAAGGATTTTCTCGAATCGCTACTCCGTTAACTTAGCTGACTCGAAAAGATACAAAATTCGTATGGAGGGAGGAATGTGAGAAGAGTTTCCAAGAGCTCAAGAGGAGACTCATTTCGGCACCTGTTCTGACAATACCTTCTGGTTTCGGATGGATTTGTTATCTACAGCGATGCTTCAGGCGAAGGGTTAGGATGTGTTCTCATGCAACATAAGAAATTCATAGCCTATGCCTCACGACAACTTCAAAGAATATGAGAAGAATTATCCTACTCATGAACTGGAGTTGACAGCAGTCGTTTTCGTATTAAAGATCTGGAGACACTACCTGTATGAGGAGAAAGTGGAGATCTATACAGATCATAAAAGCCTCAAATATTTCTTCACCCAAAAGGAACTCAACATTCGGTAACGACGTTGGCTCGAGCTGTTGAAAGATTAACGATCATACCATCCAATACCATCCTAGAAAAGCGAATGTAGTAGCTGACGCATTGAGTAGAAGATCATATGCGGGTACGAGTGCGATATTGTCAACGCAAAGGCCCATTTTGTATGACTTGCAAAGGATGGAGATAGAGTTAAAATCTCTAAGTACCCACGTGATGATATCAAATATACGAGTAGAGCCGACTTTAATCGATAAACATAAAGAAGCTCAAGCCACAGACCCAGAGCTGATGCGTATGAAGAAGAAAGTACAAGAAGGCGTTATTCCAGAAGCAAGAATCGATGAAGAAGGAATACTTCGAGTCAACTCCAGACTTTGTATTCCTAATGATTCTGACTTGAAGCATAGAATCATGATGGAGACACACAACACACCTTTTGCAATCCATCCTAGGAGTACCAAAATGTATCATGATCTTCGATATACATTTTGGTGGAGTAATATAAAGAGAGAGATCGTGGAGTTAGCCTCGAGGTGTTTAACTTGTTAATGTGTAAAGGCAGAGCATCAAGTACCAAAGGGTCCATTGCAACCACTTGAGATTTCAAAATGGAAGTGGGAACACATTACCATGAATTTCATTACTGGTCTTCCCAAGGTTTCTCAAGGCATATATGCGATTAGGGCTATTGTTGATAGATTAACCAAGTCTGTTCATTTCTTGTCGATACGGGAGACTTATTTCCTTGAACGTCTTGCTCATATGTACGTGAATGAGATTGTGAGATTGCATGGCATGCCAGTATCCATAGTTTCGGATCGTGACTGTAACATTCCATATTTTATAAATGTAGATTATAAATATTTATTAATTTATATAAATATTTATTGGATGTGTTTATTATTGAATAAATAATTGTTTAATTTGATTGAGTTGAGTTAGTTAATTATTTATTTATTAAATAATTAATGTGTTATGTGGATTGAGTTATGCCATTAAGTAATTTATTTAATAAATTGTTATTAAATAAAGTGTGACAAATAATTATGTTATAAAGAGTTATTAAAATAAATTAATGTAATTTAAGTTGGTTTTATCTAAACAATGCTTAAGGTTATTAAGTGTTTAATTATAAATTAGTTAAGTCAAACAAAGCCTACGGCTTTTGGATTTTGAAATTTAAATGATTAATAAAATAATAATATAATATATACGTTAGTTTTGTAACTGATATGTTATTAAATTAGACGTATTAAGGTTATCTGTTTTATTTTACGCGTTATAGCTATCAGTTGTTTTCTTTTTACACATTCTAGATTTCTACTTGCTGAGAAAAGAGAGAAGAACATTAAGAGAGAATTTCAGAGAAAGTTTAAGAGAGAAAAGGCTGTGTTTTTCAAATAAGTTGTGAGTTTGTCAAAGCTATTCTCAGTGATTATCAAGTGTTGTCGGAACAAATTAAAGGTAGGTTGTATAAACCTTATCATATATGTTTACATTATATTGTTTTTGAGAAATTTTATGTCTCTGTTTTTCTTGAAATAACCGTGTATAAGTTTTTACCAAATTTGTCTATAAACCTTGTTTTAGAATTTGTTTTGGTATTACATGTTTTGTTGTTATAATTGTTATAACTAGCATGTATATATATATATATATATATATATATATATATATATATATATATATATATATATATATATATATGTATATATGAGTGGTATTTTAATCATGTGTTAAAGAAAAAGAAATAGTTTTACTGTGAACATAAACATGTATGAATGTATGTTTTTTAGAGTACCAAAATTTATACTTGTATTGTATGATAATCATGGAATTTAACTGTGATTATATGAATTGAGTAAGAATTAAATAGAATATAGTTAGCATAAATCAAATTGTTTTCTAACTATGATTACAGTGCTTACTATATCAACAATGGAGTTTTGATTTTTAAAGGTTTGGTTTTAAAGAAAAACAGTGTTTTCAAATAATTAGTTCTCTGATATTGTTGTTTAGTTGTGTAAAATTCGTACACAAATGCTTCATAACTTTTATGTGTAATTTTCATGAAGTTATACATGTTATTGGATGTCATTGGCTGTTAAAAAAAATTAGACAGTAGCTTTGCTCTGTTTTTCTGGTTAGTTCTGTGAGTTTCGGCGCCCCAGCGTCAAAATTCACGCTCCAGCGTCAAATTTCGCGCCCCAGCGCCAAATTTCGCGCTCCAGCGCCAAAATAGGCCAGAAGTTCGCGCCCCAGCGCTGGAATTCGTGCCCCGACGCTGGAATTCGCGCCCCGGAGCCACTGTTTCGCGCCCCAGCGCTGGAAAAGTGATCCGGGTTGGACAGTTTTGACCTCCTGTAGTAAAACGGCCATAACTTTCTCATACGAACTCCAATTGAGTTGATTCAAGATGATCCGGAACGAGGACGAGTAGACCTACAACTTTCGTTCTTTTAGTTTTCAATTTGAGATCATTAGGATGGGTCAAAATGGTTATTTTTAGGACTATTGTGTTTTCGGAGGCAATCGGAGGGCGTCGGGCATGCACATATGCATGTGTAGTGCTCCTGACCATAAAAGATGTTGTCCTAAGTTACAAAACATGAATAATAGTAAATATAATGATGCTTAACATTAATAAATAATATATTAGATGAGTTATAGAAGCATAGTAAGCATACACAAGAGAGGCAAATCGGGCGTGCGATGAATGAACGTCGAAACGTCGTGCCAAGTGTTAATGAACTTAAAAAGTGTTTCAATTAAATTGAAATGAATATTATAAGCTATGGAGTGGATTTAATATAAAGCTAATAAGTAGTCCTAGCAAGACTTAAGCACTTGAATGAACTGCGAATATGAAATACAGTGAGATATAAGTTGAAAGTTAACACAATTAAGTTGAACATTGTGTATTTATTAATAGGAAAGATTATGAGACATAGAGTAGAGTTTACATTACAATTACTATGTGTTGTTATGTGACTAATATTTGATGTGTATGATTATATAATTGTGTAGGGCACGTGAAGTGCAGATAGTTGTAAGCTGTTAAACTGTTATTGGTAAACAACGATCAAGGCAAGTCTTTCGGTTCCTATTTTCTACGTGGACTTGATGAACTGTTTTAAATTGCATGATATGTTATGCATGTTGAATCATGAAATGTTAAAGTCAATATATGACTGCATTGTTTTGGCTAAGTAATGATGATTGAGTAAGGAACTCAATCTTTATATTTGCTATGTAAATTAAAAGCTTGTATGCCATGTTACTTTAATGAGATGTATATCGAGCATGTTATTATGTGTTATGTGATGCATAAAAACTGTTAGACTTTGCTGGGCTGTCGAGCTCACTCTTGCAAATAACCACTTTTGCAGGTCAAGATTTTAAGGTAAAGATATGTGTTAAGTGAGTTATAGAGATCTATATTCACGAAGATTACTTATGTTTTATGAGAAATGTATTTCATATTTTGAACGTAACATGTTGTTGAAATGTAAGTTGAGCTATTCAATGTATATGGATATTTAGTTATGATGTAAGACTTTATATAGTCATTTTGTTGTAACAATTTATGATATAAGAGTGAATCAAAGAGATGTAATGTAATGGTTGCGATTCAGGGCAAGAAAGAAGGAAATGTATAAAAGTTTTAAATATTCCGCAATTTTATTAAGTTTAACATCGAATAATGATGTATTATTTAGAGGTTGAATGTATGGTTAACGACAGAAGTCGATATTTAAATTGTATAGATTTTGGGGTCGTTACAGTGACCCAAGATTCACTTCACGATTTTGGGTTAGTTTGCAGAAATCTATGGGCACGAATTTACGATTCAGTTCGGCATACCATCCTCAAACGGACGGGAAATCAGAAAGGACTATTCAAACTCTTGAAGATCTATTAAGACTCTGTGTTCTAGATTTTAAAGTGAGTTGGGATAAGTACCTATCATTGGTGGTCTTCTCCTACAACAACAATTATCAGGCAAGTATAGGTGTGGCTCCATTCGAAGCATTGTATAGATGAAAGTGTCGCTCTCCAGTATACTAAGATGAGGTGGGAGAAGTAACGTTGTTGGGACCGAAATTGGTATGTATAACCACAGAGAAGATCTAAATGATCCGATAACGTATACAAATGACACAAGATCGATAAAAGAGTTATGCGGATCTTCATCGAAAGGACGTGAAATTTAATATTGGGGATCATGTATTGTTACGTGTTGCTCCATGGAAGGGAGTTACAAGATTTTGGAAGAGAGGAAAGCTCAATCCACGATTTGTTGGTCCATTTAAGATTCTTGACCGAATAGGAAATGTGGCCTATAGACTCGCATTACCTCCAAGCATATCTCGTGTTCATAATGTGTTTCATATATCTGTGCTTCGTAAATATGTGAAAGACCCAAACTACGTTATTGAGTTAGAACCAGACGAGATAACCGAAGATTTAACGTACGAAGAGGTACCTGTCAAGATCTTGGATAGGAAGGAGCATGTCCTACGCACAAAGGTTATACCACAAGTTAAATTTTTGTGGAGGAACCATGCAATTGAGGAAATGACTTGGGAGTTGGAGTCAGAAATGAAAGCGAGGTACCCTCACCTTTTCGAAACACCAGGTACGTACGTCAATTTCGAGGACGAAATTTCATAAGGAGGGGAGGTTATAAGACCCTAACTTTTTATAAATAAAATCGAATTTTCTCTAATTATTATTTTGAATAATAAGGTGTTAATTTGATATAATACTTTGGTTATGGGTGAAATGTGCAAATTTTGCAAAACAAGTAAGTGGTTATAAAATATTCATTGTTGTCGGGGAATATTCGTTTGGTCATAGAATATTTTTACTGTCGGAGAATATTCGTACGACGGCACAGCAATTTGTGGGCCTCATAACCGAAAACGATCGAATGAAGAAAATGACAAGTTTGAGTTTTTACAAATAATAGCGTAGTTATTACCGTTAACACTGTTGGAATACCTTGTGGTTAAAATACAGTAATACGCGTGGTTGCACAGTAGCACACGGTATTGCACAGTATTTTTGAATTATTGATTCTTACGTATGAAGGAACTACTCAATAATTGTTACAGTAATTACTGTTCAATATTTTATTTTATTAATTCAATAATTGCTACGTTGATATTTTATATTATTGTTATTTCAATAATTGTCACTGCATAGTATTTTCCATTATCAGATCAATAATTCATATTATTTGAATAATATTATTAGATAGCATTATTGGCAATGTCTAAGGAAGTTCTATCTAGAAAAGGGGTTTGGTCACCTAATTGCGCACCGGTAAGGAGAAATTCTTATCGAAAAGCCCCCTCTTTCCTGGGAATGACTTGGTTGTCATAATTGTGATTCTGTAATATTATTTGTGAATAATTAATTATTAATTTATATGATAAGGAAATATTTATTTTTATGTGGATATAAATGAATGAATTAATATTGAGGTATTTTATCAGTATTTTGTCAGAATGAAGGTATTAAAAATCATCCGTATGTGGATTTCAGATATTTTATATTTGGAATTTGGAAAAACTTTCTTCTATAAAGTTGTAGAGAATTAAGTTTCCTATGGAATAGACATGAGATTTGAATTTTTCTGATAAAAGGGCTATTTATTATGAATTATTGAAGTTATTGATTATTATTTAAATTTAAAATATTTTAGAAATTTTCTGAAATGGGTGGGCCCCACTTTTGGTTGGTGAGAAATATGCAAAAATTTTATTTCAAAAGTAATGGGTATGAAAAGTAACAGGTAAAGCCATCAGTAGCAGGTTAGTTTGCTTTGGCGTTCTAGCATTTTGCTATAAATAGGGTGCTTAATTAGAATTGAAAATCACACCAAAATCATAAGCGTTCTCTCTCTATATTATCAAGCATTGTTTTGTGAGTATTTAGATACTTTGAAAGTTGATATTCAGTACAAAGTTTCCTTCAGCCTTATACCTGATATTTTAACCGAAAATACTGTTCTTTTGAGGTAAGGGATGTTATTTTTTTTGTAAATGATATTTTTCTTTCAATATCATTATGCCGAAATATTGGTATGAATTTTATTATGAAATTTCTACCTTTTCATGTCGAGATTACTATTCACGTATACGACACTATTCCTGAATACGGTACTATTCACGAGTACTAATCACGAAGTATGATTTTTCTTGTGGAATTTCTACCTTTTTGTGTCGGGATAACTATTCACGTATACGGCACTATTCACGTATACGACACTATTCACAGAAAAATAAATTTTTTTCTTCTTTGTCCAAGATGTATATTATGGTTGCTATATTTGATTGTATCCATATTTTGATCTACATTCTTGAATTTTATTCAACTATGGTTTATTATGGAGTATATTTGAACTTGGATAAATCGAAGTACGAATCCCTAATCTTTGATCTTTTATCTCACTGGATTCATTTCTTTAAAATATTTTCATCATCCTCAGTCCTAAATGATGATATAACTGAATATCTTTGGCCTGTAGTACAAAAATAAATGATTATCTGATGAATATCTTTGGCCCGTAGTGCAGAGATGGACAGGTGTTGAGATGACCATGACCAACTGGTGATACAAATAAATATCTTTGGCCTGTAGTGCAAAGATGAATATTTGATTCAAGATGTATATTGATTGATATTACAGGGATAAAATATTGATGATGGACTTTTAAATTCATAGATGATAGTAGATTTCATTCTCTACTTAAACTCTTCTAATGAATTGTTATTTTCGCTGCGAATATTGATCTAAAACTGGTTGTCCATTATATTTTATCTGATTTATTGAAGGCTAACAATAATTTGTTCTACATTATCTTAGTCATAATATTCTTTACTGGGCTAGTTGAGCTCACCCTTTTCCTTTTTGTTCTATTTTTCTTCTCAGGAGGCGAGAATATAGCGGGAACTAGTCGGGATATGGAGTGATGTTTCCAGTCGGTTGTTTTAGCAGTCCTCACTATTTTGTAAAATAGTGTGATAATAATTGTAATGAGGACTTCTTTTGAGTTTAAATACTGTCTATTAGACAATATTCATATTTAAACTCACAGTATATATGTTGTTGTATTTTGCACGACAATTGTAATAATGAAGTTGTAGTTATTTTTTGTACCATGTATTTGACGACTCAGAATAGGTGGTGTATACCTATTTTGGGGGCGTCACAACTACAGGGAAGTCCTCGTACACGCAATGCTTTATTTATACAATGAGGACATTGTAATTGTTAAGTTTGGGGGAGTTAGTTAGTTTAATTTTGTTATGATTGCATGTTTAATTTAGTTGTTATAGTTTTGCATAAGTTGTTGTTTAGTTTAGGTTCATTATATGTTTGCATTCATGTAGTGTAATAGATGCATAATAGCGTAGGTTTGTAAATAGTTCTTATTAGTTTTAACTCTGTTATGTTTATTCCATATCTTAAAAAAAAAAATTTAGTTAAGTACTGTGTTCTTTTGCATGAGTCCAGCTGTTAGATAGTACAGTTTATTTTGGTCAATGATGAGACTAGGGTTGAGTAGACAAGCATAGTACCGATTATGAGAACTTTGATGTGACTTTCTGTTATGAATTAGATTTTTTCCTGTTTGAAACTGGTATAATAAGGTTAGCACGATAATAACAACTATGTTGATTGATTTAGTTTAAATTGATACATAAAGGACCTCTAAAGGATAATGCTAGTTCGAATAAAAGAATGACAAGAATAGGCAGTGAAGGCAAAAATTAGGCAAGAATCTAAGTTTGAGGGAAAATTTGGGATATATATATATATATATATATATATATATATATATATATATATATAAACACCGTGGTATGCTTGTCTAGTTTTGTGGCCTTTGTTACTTGAGTAAGTAAGCCTAGGGTGTAACAACCCCAAAATTCATACAATTTAATTATTAACTTCAGTCGTTAATAACACATCTACCTTCATATTTTATATCATTATTCGATGTTAAACTTTATAGAATACGGAATAATTTAAACTTTTATGTCTTCTTACTTTAATTCCCTGAATCAAAACCTTTATCATCTACATGTCTTTGAATCAATCTTATTTTATAACTCACTTTATCACAGTCGTTCTATAAAATTTTACATTTCAATCTGATAACCTTTACATATCAGATAACTCAAACTTTAACTTTACAACTCAACAGAAAACTATACATCATAAAATATTTAGTACATCTCATGAATCTTAATCATGGTATTAAGAAATAACAATTTTAGCTAAAATATTAATCTTCGTGTATTATTTCTGATCCACGTCATTCAAGTAGCACATAGTGTTACCTTCAATCCTTAACTTGTAAAAATGGTTATTTGCAAGGTTGAGCTCGACAGTCCAGCAAAATCTAACAGTTTTCATGCATCACGTATGTGACACCCCCAAAATAGGTATACAACACCCATTCTGAGTCGCCAAATACATGGTACAGAAAGTAAACTACAACTTCAATAATACAATTGTCGTGCAAAATACGACAACACATATTGTGAGTTTAAATACAAATATTGTCTTCTAGACAATATCCACACTCAAATAATTTCTCAATACAATTATTCAAACACTATTTTACAAAAATAGTGAGAATTGCTAAAACATCTTTCTAGAACCATCACTCCATACCCCGACTAGATCCTGCTATGTTCTCACCTCCTGAGAAGAAAAATGGAACAAAAAGTAAAAGGGTGAGCTCAACTAGCCCAGTAAAGAATATATTATGACTAAGATAATATACAACAAATCATCATTAGTATTCAACAGGAAAAAATCTGATAGAATATAATCGACAACAAGTTTTAGATCAACAACTGCAGCGAAAATAGCAAACCATTAGAAGAGTCAAGTAGAGAATGAATTCTACTATCTTCTAAGATTTAAAAGTCCATCAACAATATTTTATCCCTATAACATCAATTAATAATCATCTTTATCCAAATATTCATCTTTGCACTACAGGCCAAAGATATTCATTTGTATCACATGTCAGTCATGTTCATCTCAACACCTGTTCATCTTTGCACTACAGGCCAAAGATATTCATCAGTTAATCATTCATCTTTGCACTACAGGCCAAAGATATTCAACAACAGGTCATCTTTTAGGACTGAGGATGATGAAAAATATCTTAAAGAAAACGAATCCAGTGAGACAGGGGGACAAATAGTAGGGATTCGTATAACAGTTTATCCAAGATCAATAATACTTCATAATAATCAATTGTGAAGCAGAATTCAAAAATAAAGATCAAAATATGGATACAATCAAAGATAGTAACCATAATAGATAACTTGGACAAAAAGGGAAAATTTTATTTTTCGGTGAAGAGTGCCGTATTCGTGAATAGTGCCGTATACGTGAATAGTAACGTATACGTGAATAGTAACATCGACACAAAAAGTTTTAAATTTGATAAAAAGTTCATATCAATATTTCAGCATAATGATATTGAAGAAAATAATATCATTTAAGAAGAAAATAATATCCCTTACCTCAAAATATCAGTACTTCTGGTCGGAATACCGGTATAAGGCTGAAAGAAACTTGCTCTGATGAATAGAAACTCTCAAAGTATCTAAATACTCACAAAATATACTCAATAATCTAGAGAGAGAAAGAGAGAAAACTTGTTTCTGGTGTGATTTTCAATTCTAACTTAGTACTCTATTTATAGGAAAATGTTAGCACGCCAAAGCAGACTTAACCTGCAACCTGATGGCTTTACCTACTACTATTCCCACCCACCACATTTGAATAAAAATCTCAACACATTTTTTTACCAACCAAGAGTGGGGCCCACCAATTCTAGAATTTTCTACCAAAATGATTAACTCCGAAAATTCAACAATTTCTGAACCAGTCATCTCGTAAAATTCATAATAAATCATACGTTCATTTTTAACGGTTCAAAATTTGTTGACATATACTCAACTTATATATGTATAACATATCCAAAAATTACCACGATCCAATGGTCGGATTAAAAATTATAACCCCCGCAAAATATCTCAAAAATCCTGATTTTTAATACCTCCATTCCGACAAAAATACTGATAAAAACCTCAACATTAACTCCTTCATTTTTAACCACAAAAATATATCCCTCATTTATATCCACATAAAATAAATATTTCCTTATCATATGAATCAATAATTAATTATTCACAAATAATATTACAGAATCACATTTATGACAACCAGGCCGTTCCCAGGAAAGAGGGGACTTTCTAATAAGGATTTCTCCTTACTGGCGCGCAATTAGATGACCAAACCTCTCTTTAGACAGAACTTTCTAGACATTTTCAATAATGTTATCTAATAATATTATTCAAATAATATAAATTATTGATCTGATAAAGGAAAATACTGTGCAGCAACAATTATTGAAACAACAATAATATAAAATATCAACGCAGCAATTATTGAATCAATAAAATAAAATATTAAATAATAACTACTGTAACAATTATTGAGTAATGCCTTCTTACGTAAGTATCTATAATTAGTACAATACCGTGTGCTACTGTATTTTAACCACCGGGTATTCCAACAGTATTAACGGTAAAAACTACGCCGTTATTTATAAACAACTTATACTTGTCGTTTTCTTCATCCAATCGCTTTCCGTTATGGGGCCTACACAAGGCTGCGCCGTCGTACGAATATTCCCTGACAGCAAGAGTATTCCACGACCAAACGAATATTCCCCAACAAAATGAATATTTTATAACCACTTACTTATTTTGCAAAATTTGTACATTTCACTCATAACCAAAGTATTATATCAAATTAACCCCTTATTATTCACAATAATATTTAGAGAAAATTTGATTTTATTCATTAATAAGCTGGGGTCTTACAACCTCCCCTCCTTATGAAATTTCGACCTCGAAATTGATGTACGTACCTGATATTTCGAAAAGGTGAAGATACCTCGCTTTCATTTCTGATTCCAACTCTCAGGTCATTTCTTCAATAGCATGGTTTCTCCACAAAACCTTAACTTGTGGTATAACCTTTGTGCGTAGGACATGCTCTTTCCTATCCAAGATCTTAACAGGTACCTCCTCGTACGTTAAATCTTTAGCTATCTCGTCTGGTTCTAACTCAATAATGTGGTTCGGGTCTTTAACATATTTACGAAGCATAGATATGTGAAAAATATTATGAACACGAGACATGCTTGGAGGTAATGCGAGTCTATATGTCACATTTCCTATTCGCTCAAGAATCTCAAATGGACCAACAAATCTTGGATTGAGATTTCCTCTCTTCCCAAATCTTGTAACTCCCTTCCCCATGCAACACGTAACAATACATGATCCCCAATATTAAATTCCACGTCCTTCCGATGAAGATCCGAATAACTCTTTTGTCGATCCTGTGCCGTTTGTATACTTTGTCGAATCGTTTGGATCTTCTCTATAGTCATGGGTACCAACTCTAGTCCCAACAATGTTGCTTCACCCATCTCATTCCAGCATACTGGAGAACGACATTTTCTTCCATACAACGCCTCAAATGGAGCCACACCTATGGTCGCCTGATAAATGTTGTTGTAGGAGAATTCCACCAATGGTAGGTACTTATCCCAACTCCCTTTGAGATCTAGGATACAGAGTCTTAATAGATCTTCAAGAGTTTGAATAGTCCTCTCTGATTGTCCGTCCGTTTGAGGATGGTATGCCGAACGGAATCGTAAATCCGTGCCCATAGCTTTCTGCAAGCTAACCCAAAATCGTGAAGTGAATCTTGGGTCACGATCCAAAACTATAGAAACTGGCATGCCATGCAATCTCACAATCTCGTTCACATACATACTAGCAAGACGTTCAAGGGAATAAGTCTCACGTATCGGTAAGAAATGAGTAGACTTGGTTAATCTATCAACAATAACCCAAATCGAATCTATGCCTTGAGAAACCTTCGGAAGACCTGTAACGAAATCCATGGTAATGTGTTCCCACTTCCATTTCGGGATCTCAAGTGGTTGCAATGGACCCTTTGGCACTTGATGCACCGCCTTTACACGTTGACAAGTTAAACACCTCGAGATAAACTCCGCGATCTCTCTTTTCATATTGCTCCACCAAAATGTATGTCGAAGATCGTGATACATTTTGGTACTCCCAGGATGGATTGCAAACGGTGTGTTGTGTGCCTCCATTATTATTCTATGCTTCAAATCAAAATTGTTAGGAACACAAAGTCTAGAGTTGACTCGAAGTATTCCTTCTTCATAGATTCTTGCTTCTGGAATAGCACCTTCTTGCACTTTCTTCTTCATACGCATCAGCTCTATGTCCGTAGCTTGAGCAGCTTTAACTTTATCGATTAAAGTCAGTTGTGAAACCCCAGATTTTATGAATAAATATTTAATTTTTCTCGAAATAATTTTTTTTATATATTAATGTGTGGATTTGATATAATAGTTATGGGTAGTATTTATAAATTTTGCAAAGTATGCAAGTTGTTATATTATATTCAATTGGTCGGAGAATATTCTTTTTGTCGGGGAATATCCGTACGACGGTACAATTATTGGTGGACCCCACAACGGAATTATTGTCGGATTGAGAAAACGACAAAAATACTTTATGAAAATAACGGCGGAAGTTTTACCGTTGATACTGTTGAACTACTCGGTAGTAAAAGTACAGTAATACGTGTGGTTGCATAGTAGCACACGGTATTAATTATTAATGCTTATGTGAGAAGTCACTCAGTTTGATTCCATTATTGTCAGTTAATAATATGAATTATTTAGCGATAATGACGTTTTGTTTTATTCGTATTATTAACGTAATAAAACAGAAACATCTTTTTATATAAAACAGAATACTTTATTAAAGTTATTCTATAAATAGAATATATTATATTTTATTTAAAAGATTTTTCTTTAAATATGGACCATCAGATTAAAGTAATCAATCTGGACCGTTCATGGATTAGTTACTATGCATTCCATTTTCCTATAAATAGAAGCTCATTCCTTCATTATTTCTTACGAATTCACTGAACTCTAGAGAGAGAAACTATAGAGAGAGACTATATAGAGATAGAAGAAAAGTTTTCTGCTACTTCACTACTCTTATATCCAGTTCTTTTACGGTAGGGAATATTATTTCTTTTATATTCATGAAGAGAACTTCTGTTATTCCATTCGTTATTATTCTGTTGGAATAACCAGTATACGCGGTCTACCCTATACTTGGTGACATTCTTCTATTATTCTGTTGGAACATCCTGTCTGTGTGTTTTACACCGGACCTGGTTCCGTTTATTATTCTGTTGGAACATCCTGTCTGTGTGTTTTACACCGGACCTGGTTCCATTATTATTCTGTCGGAATATCCTGTCTGTGCGTTTACGCCGGACTTGGTTCCATTATTTATTATTCTGTTGGAATAACCTGTCTGTGCGGTCTATCGCATGCATGGTGATTTCTTTTGTTATTTCATTCTTTATTATACTCAGTTGGTTAAGTTTTGACTTCTATACTCCATGAAATTTGTGGAATATCCTTGATAGTTGCGTTTCATCCAGTATCTTTTCAAGAAAATATTCTTCTAAGCATTCTTGAATTTTACTCCACAATGCAGTATCATGTTGACAATTTGGACGTTGTTAATTCCTGGATAAATTAATTCTTGAACTTGTTTTATTGAATTCTTATATCATTGTCATCATCCTCATGTTTATAAAATGTTGAAAGTCATCTGTGGCCTGTAGTGCATAGATGGACTTGGTATGATTATGACCAGGGATTATTCGGTATAATCATGACCGTAATGTTACAAATGATGTGGTAAAAGTCCTCATTGGCCCGTAGTGCATTGATGGACAGTTGTTGGCATGATCATGACCATTAATGAATATACGAATATCCTTGGCCGTAGTGCAGGAGTGATTCGATGATGTGAATTATTTTATTAAGCTGAGTCTCAGCGATCACAGTGTTGGAAAATCTTTTAAATCATAAAAGATAGTAGAGTTTATTTTCTACTTGACTCTTTTAATGGATTGCTTGTTCCGCTACAGTTAAACTTGATGTCTATTATATTTTATCAGTTTAACATTGTTGAAGGCTAATGATAATTTATTCTGCATTATCTTAGTCATGATATTTCTTACTGGGCTAGTTGAGCTCACCCTTTCTTTCACTGTTCTCTTGAACATCCTGTCTGTGTGTTTTACACCGGACCTGGTTCCATTATTATTCTGTCGGAATATCCTGTCTGTGCGTTTACGCCGGACTTGGTTCCATTATTTATTATTCTGTTGGAATAACCTGTCTGTGCGGTCTATCGCATGCATGGTGATTTCTTTTGTTATTTCATTCTTTATTATACTCAGTTGGTTAAGTTTTGACTTCTATACTCCATGAAATTTGTGGAATATCCTTGATAGTTGCGTTTCATCCAGTATCTTTTCAAGAAAATATTCTTCTAAGCATTCTTGAATTTTACTCCACAATGCAGTATCATGTTGACAATTTGGACGTTGTTAATTCCTGGATAAATTAATTCTTGAACTTGTTTTATTGAATTCTTATATCATTGTCATCATCCTCATGTTTATAAAATGTTGAAAGTCATCTGTGGCCTGTAGTGCATAGATGGACTTGGTATGATTATGACCAGGGATTATTCGGTATAATCATGACCGTAATGTTACAAATGATGTGGTAAAAGTCCTCATTGGCCCGTAGTGCATTGATGGACAGTTGTTGGCATGATCATGACCATTAATGAATATACGAATATCCTTGGCCGTAGTGCAGGAGTGATTCGATGATGTGAATTATTTTATTAAGCTGAGTCTCAGCGATCACAGTGTTGGAAAATCTTTTAAATCATAAAAGATAGTAGAGTTTATTTTCTACTTGACTCTTTTAATGGATTGCTTGTTCCGCTACAGTTAAACTTGATGTCTATTATATTTTATCAGTTTAACATTGTTGAAGGCTAATGATAATTTATTCTGCATTATCTTAGTCATGATATTTCTTACTGGGCTAGTTGAGCTCACCATTTCTTTCACTGTTCTCTTCAGGAAATGAGAACGTAGCTGGGACAAGTCGGGGTACGGAGTGATGGTCCGAATGATAGTATTAGTTAGTAGTCCTCACTATTCTATGTAATGGTGTGTTAATAAATGTAATGAGGACTCCTTTTGAGTATGAATACTTTCTAGAAGATAATATTTGTATTCAAACTCACAGTTTATGTTTTGTCGTATTGTACACGACAGTTGTATTAGTAAGTTGTATTTGTATTATGTACTTTGTATCTGACGACCCAAGATGGGTGATGTATACCTAATTTTGGGGGCGTCACAGTTGGTATCAGAGCTTAGGGATATGATTCCTGGCTAGGATGTGAGAATAGAACTAGGAGGGGAGAGACGGGGAATTCCTTCGCTAGTATGACCTACCTAAGTTTATTTGCATGGTATTTAATTGGTCGGTCATAACATAAGGATAATATATGACATATCAATTAATTTTTATTTTGTGACAGTATCTGAAAATGGCATCCGAGAATGTTGAGAATAGCAATGGAGCACAGACGACTGTTGATTCACCACACATCAATAATCATGATAATGTGCATCAGGAAGGTGTCAATCCTCATGCAAACAACAACACTGACCAAATGATGAATGATCAAATGTTCAGAGGCTTTATGCAATTCATGCAACAACAGGTGAAAGCGGCTCCTGTCCACAACGTAGGTGGAAATACTGGAAACTCTCAGGCGGTCACCGCTAAACAGTTTAAGGAGCTGGGACCACCGGAGTTTAAGGGAGAACCCAAACCACTTGTAGCTGAAACATGGATAAAGCAGATCACCAAGATATTTGATGTCTTGGGTTGCTCCGAGGAGCAAAAGGTTCCCTTTGCCGCCTTTATGTTGCGAGGAGAGGCAGATTACTGGTGGGAATCGATAAAGCGTACTCAACCTGCCGCACTGAAGATGTCCTGGGAGAAGTTCCAAGAGCTGTTTAACGACAAATATTTTCCCGAGAGTATTCGTCACATGAAGGAGGTGGAGTTCATCAAATTGGAGCAGAATAATATGAATGTGTCGCAGTACGAGGCAAAATTTACGGAGTTATCTCGGTTTGCGTCCCACCTGGTGGATAATGAAGAAAGAATGACGCGGATGTTTTTAAGAGGTTTGAAGCCGGAGATACGTCAACATCTTGTTTCTCATAAATTGTGTTTGTATTCAGATGTTGTAAATAGGGCTCAGTTGGTGGAGCGCGATAACGAGATAACGCAACCAAAAGAGAGCAGCCGACAAAATGATAATACCAGTGAGAGCAGTCATCGAAGCGGTGACAACAAGCGTGGAGGGAATCAACAGGCCAGAAATGGTAACCACTTCGGTGGTAATCAGGGCCAAAACAATAAGAATGAACATTTTAAGAAGAGGAGATTCAACAATGATGGAAAGATGTCAGCACCAGCACCTGTCGTTAAGGAAGGAGAACGATCACCTATCATATGTTTCAAATGCGGAGGGGAGGGGCACATCAGTCCAAACTGCGCGATGCCGTCCAAAGCATGTTATAATTGTGGAAGAGAAGGTCATTTAGCCCGATTTTGTCGTTCACCGAAGACAAGTTCAGATAGGATGGAGGCACCAAAGACCGTCCCAGAAAAGCCAAAGCCAGTAGTTTAAGAGAGAGTATTTTTTTTCGTGACGAGGAACCTGAATAAAATTATCACGGGTATGTTAGTCATAAACTCTTGCGAAGTCTATACCGTGTTAGATACCGGTTCTACTCACTCTTTTATTTCACCTAGTTGTGTTAAATGTTTGAAGTTAACTCCGGAGAACTTAGACTTTGATATGTCTATTTAAACTCAGTTGGGAGAAACCTTCGTTACCTCTACTATTTATAAATCTTGTTCAAATCAACACTTTCACGTTACCTGTCGATCTTATCTCTTTGAAAATACTTGCCTTTGATGTGATTTTTTTGAAACGATTGGTTCACTACTCATGATTATGACCAGGGATTATTCGGTATAATCATGACCGTAATGTTACAAATGATGTGGTAAAAGTCCTCATTGGCCCGTAGTGCATTGATGGACAGTTGTTGGCATGATCATGACCATTAATGAATATACGAATATCCTTGGCCGTAGTGCAGGAGTGATTCGATGATGTGAATTATTTTATTAAGCTGAGTCTCAGCGATCACAGTGTTGGAAAATCTTTTAAATCATAAAAGATAGTAGAGTTTATTTTCTACTTGACTCTTTTAATGGATTGCTTGTTCCGCTACAGTTAAACTTGATGTCTATTATATTTTATCAGTTTAACATTGTTGAAGGCTAATGATAATTTATTCTGCATTATCTTAGTCATGATATTTCTTACTGGGCTAGTTGAGCTCACCCTTTCTTTCACTGTTCTCTTCAGGAAATGAGAACGTAGCTGGGACAAGTCGGGGTACGGAGTGATGGTCCGAATGATAGTATTAGTTAGTAGTCCTCACTATTCTATGTAATGGTGTGTTAATAAATGTAATGAGGACTCCTTTTGAGTATGAATACTTTCTAGAAGATAATATTTGTATTCAAACTCACAGTTTATGTTTTGTCGTATTGTACACGACAGTTGTATTAGTAAGTTGTATTTGTATTATGTACTTTGTATCTGACGACCCAAGATGGGTGATGTATACCTAATTTTGGGGGCGTCACAGTTGGTATCAGAGCTTAGGGATATGATTCCTGGCTAGGATGTGAGAATAGAACTAGGAGGGGAGAGACGGGGAATTCCTTCGCTAGTATGACCTACCTAAGTTTATTTGCATGGTATTTAATTGGTCGGTCATAACATAAGGATAATATATGACATATCAATTAATTTTTATTTTGTGGCAGTATCTGAAAATGGCATCCGAGAATGTTGAGAATAGCAATGGAGCACAGACGACTGTTGATTCACCACACATCAATAATCATGATAATGTGCATCAGGAAGGTGTCAATCCTCATGCAAACAACAACACTGACCAAATGATGAATGATCAAATGTTCAGAGGCTTTATGCAATTCATGCAACAACAGGTGAAAGCGGCTCCTGTCCACAACGTAGGTGGAAATACTGGAAACTCTCAGGCGGTCACCGCTAAACAGTTTAAGGAGCTGGGACCACCGGAGTTTAAGGGAGAACCCAAACCACTTGTAGCTGAAACATGGATAAAGCAGATCACCAAGATATTTGATGTCTTGGGTTGCTCCGAGGAGCAAAAGGTTCCCTTTGCCGCCTTTATGTTGCGAGGAGAGGCAGATTACTGGTGGGAATCGATAAAGCGTACTCAACCTGCCGCACTGAAGATGTCCTGGGAGAAGTTCCAAGAGCTGTTTAACGACAAATATTTTCCCGAGAGTATTCGTCACATGAAGGAGGTGGAGTTCATCAAATTGGAGCAGAATAATATGACTGTGTCGCAGTACGAGGCAAAATTTACGGAGTTATCTCGGTTTGCGTCCCACCTGGTGGATAATGAAGAAAGAATGACGCGGATGTTTTTAAGAGGTTTGAAGCCGGAGATACGTCAACATCTTGTTTCTCATAAATTGTGTTTGTATTCAGATGTTGTAAATAGGGCTCAGTTGGTGGAGCGCGATAACGAGATAACGCAACCAAAAGAGAGCAGCCGACAAAATGATAATACCAGTGAGAGCAGTCATCGAAGCGGTGACAACAAGCGTGGAGGGAATCAACAGGCCAGAAATGGTAACCACTTCGGTGGTAATCAGGGCCAAAACAATAAGAATGAACATTTTAAGAAGAGGAGATTCAACAATGATGGAAAGATGTCAGCACCAGCACCTGTCGTTAAGGAAGGAGAACGATCACCTATCATATGTTTCAAATGCGGAGGGGAGGGGCACATCAGTCCAAACTGCGCGATGCCGTCCAAAGCATGTTATAATTGTGGAAGAGAAGGTCATTTAGCCCGATTTTGTCGTTCACCGAAGACAAGTTCAGATAGGATGGAGGCACCAAAGACCGTCCCAGAAAAGCCAAAGCCAGTAGTTTAAGAGAGAGTATTTTTTTTCGTGACGAGGAACCTGAATAAAATTATCACGGGTATGTTAGTCATAAACTCTTGCGAAGTCTATACCGTGTTAGATACCGGTTCTACTCACTCTTTTATTTCACCTAGTTGTGTTAAATGTTTGAAGTTAACTCCGGAGAACTTAGACTTTGATATGTCTATTTAAACTCAGTTGGGAGAAACCTTCGTTACCTCTACTATTTATAAATCTTGTTCAAATCAACACTTTCACGTTACCTGTCGATCTTATCTCTTTGAAAATACTTGCCTTTGATGTGATTTTTTTGAAACGATTGGTTCACTACTCATCATGCTTCTCGTAAGGTTGTTAGCTTTCATATTCCTAACCAACCTGTTATGCAAATTCAAAGTAACCAAACCACTAAAGTCAATCATTGTCA
Source organism: Panax notoginseng (assembly GCA_016801055.1). Taxonomy (NCBI): domain Eukaryota; kingdom Viridiplantae; phylum Streptophyta; class Magnoliopsida; order Apiales; family Araliaceae; genus Panax; species Panax notoginseng. The sequence goes on along the minus strand of CM029022.1, from coordinate 81,242,327 downwards.
TATCAAGCCATAAGTAAAAATCCCCGTTCCTTTCGTTGTTGACTTCCTGGTGTGGAATGCACCGAAGCTAGACTTTCCGTAGGAGACGTTGTAAATGATGATGGCAAGTTGATAGGTATCAATGTGACGTGTTATCCAAGTCTTGGATGAGGGTCACAGTTTTGAACGATATTTCTATTGTTAATAAATTTCTTGACGTATTCTTGAAGACTTCTTAGCCTACCCCAGAGCATAAAATTGAATTTTGTATTGACCCCAGTACAAAACCTATTTCTTAAACCCTCAAATATTTCTTCAACTAAAACGAACGTATTATGCGCCAAAGACGTTGGCTCGAGCTGTTGAAGATTACGATCGTACCATTCAATAACATCGTGGAAAAGTGAACGTGGTAGCTGACGCGTTGTGTAGAAGATCGTATACGGTTACAAGTGTGAATATTCGAACCCACGTGAAGATAACGAATATACGATTAAAATCGACTTTAATCGATAAAGTTAAAGCCGCTCAAGCTACATACTAAGAGCTGATAAATGTGAAGAAGAAGGTTCAAGAGGGCGTTATTCTAGAAGCAAGAATCGACGAAGAGAGGAAATCTCAACTCTCGATTTAATTGGCCCATTTGAAATCCTCGATGAAGTAGGAACTGTGGCCTATAGACTCGTTTTACCGCCAAGTATGTTGCGTGTTCAGAATATTTTTTTTTACGTATCGATGTTACGTAAATATGTGGACGACCCGAACCGCATTATTAATTTAGAACCGGACGAAATAGCGAAAGATTTAACGTATGAGGAGATACGTGTTAACATCTTGGATAAGAAGGATCATATTCGATGCTTAAAGGTTATACCTCAAGAGTTAGAATTTGAAGTGAAGTCAAGGTATCCTCACATGTTCGGCATACCAAGTACGTACGTAAATTTCGAGGGCGAAATTCTATAAGGAGGGGAGATTGTGAAACCCCAGATTTTATGAATAAATATTTAATTTTTCTCGAAATAATTTTTTTTATATATTAATGTGTGGATTTGATATAATAGTTATGGGTAGTATTTATAAATTTTGCAAAAGTATGCAAGTTGTTATATTATATTCAATTGGTCGGAGAATATTCTTTTTGTCGGGGAATATCCGTACGACGGTACAATTATTGGTGGACCCCACAACGGAATTATTGTCGGATTGAGAAAACGACAAAAATACTTTATGAAAATAACGGCGGAAGTTTTACCGTTGATACTGTTGAACTACTCGGTAGTAAAAGTACAGTAATACGTGTGGTTGCATAGTAGCACACGGTATTAATTATTAATGCTTATGTGAGAAGTCACTCAGTTTGATTCCATTATTGTCAGTTAATAATATGAATTATTTAGCGATAATGACGTTTTGTTTTATTCGTATTATTAACGTAATAAAACAGAAACATCTTTTTATATAAAACAGAATACTTTATTAAAGTTATTCTATAAATAGAATATATTATATTTTATTTAAAAGATTTTTCTTTAAATATGGACCATCAGATTAAAGTAATCAATCTGGACCGTTCATGGATTAGTTACTATGCATTCCATTTTCCTATAAATAGAAGCTCATTCCTTCATTATTTCTTACGAATTCACTGAACTCTAGAGAGAGAAACTATAGAGAGAGACTATATAGAGATAGAAGAAAAGTTTTCTGCTACTTCACTACTCTTATATCCAGTTCTTTTACGGTAGGGAATATTATTTCTTTTATATTCATGAAGAGAACTTCTGTTATTCCATTCGTTATTATTCTGTTGGAATAACCAGTATACGCGGTCTACCCTATACTTGGTGACATTCTTCTATTATTCTGTTGGAACATCCTGTCTGTGTGTTTTACACCGGACCTGGTTCCGTTTATTATTCTGTTGGAACATCCTGTCTGTGTGTTTTACACCGGACCTGGTTCCATTATTATTCTGTCGGAATATCCTGTCTGTGCGTTTACGCCGGACTTGGTTCCATTATTTATTATTCTGTTGGAATAACCTGTCTGTGCGGTCTATCGCATGCATGGTGATTTCTTTTGTTATTTCATTCTTTATTATACTCAGTTGGTTAAGTTTTGACTTCTATACTCCATGAAATTTGTGGAATATCCTTGATAGTTGCGTTTCATCCAGTATCTTTTCAAGAAAATATTCTTCTAAGCATTCTTGAATTTTACTCCACAATGCAGTATCATGTTGACAATTTGGACGTTGTTAATTCCTGGATAAATTAATTCTTGAACTTGTTTTATTGAATTCTTATATCATTGTCATCATCCTCATGTTTATAAAATGTTGAAAGTCATCTGTGGCCTGTAGTGCATAGATGGACTTGGTATGATTATGACCAGGGATTATTCGGTATAATCATGACCGTAATGTTACAAATGATGTGGTAAAAGTCCTCATTGGCCCGTAGTGCATTGATGGACAGTTGTTGGCATGATCATGACCATTAATGAATATACGAATATCCTTGGCCGTAGTGCAGGAGTGATTCGATGATGTGAATTATTTTATTAAGCTGAGTCTCAGCGATCACAGTGTTGGAAAATCTTTTAAATCATAAAAGATAGTAGAGTTTATTTTCTACTTGACTCTTTTAATGGATTGCTTGTTCCGCTACAGTTAAACTTGATGTCTATTATATTTTATCAGTTTAACATTGTTGAAGGCTAATGATAATTTATTCTGCATTATCTTAGTCATGATATTTCTTACTGGGCTAGTTGAGCTCACCCTTTCTTTCACTGTTCTCTTGAACATCCTGTCTGTGTGTTTTACACCGGACCTGGTTCCATTATTATTCTGTCGGAATATCCTGTCTGTGCGTTTACGCCGGACTTGGTTCCATTATTTATTATTCTGTTGGAATAACCTGTCTGTGCGGTCTATCGCATGCATGGTGATTTCTTTTGTTATTTCATTCTTTATTATACTCAGTTGGTTAAGTTTTGACTTCTATACTCCATGAAATTTGTGGAATATCCTTGATAGTTGCGTTTCATCCAGTATCTTTTCAAGAAAATATTCTTCTAAGCATTCTTGAATTTTACTCCACAATGCAGTATCATGTTGACAATTTGGACGTTGTTAATTCCTGGATAAATTAATTCTTGAACTTGTTTTATTGAATTCTTATATCATTGTCATCATCCTCATGTTTATAAAATGTTGAAAGTCATCTGTGGCCTGTAGTGCATAGATGGACTTGGTATGATTATGACCAGGGATTATTCGGTATAATCATGACCGTAATGTTACAAATGATGTGGTAAAAGTCCTCATTGGCCCGTAGTGCATTGATGGACAGTTGTTGGCATGATCATGACCATTAATGAATATACGAATATCCTTGGCCGTAGTGCAGGAGTGATTCGATGATGTGAATTATTTTATTAAGCTGAGTCTCAGCGATCACAGTGTTGGAAAATCTTTTAAATCATAAAAGATAGTAGAGTTTATTTTCTACTTGACTCTTTTAATGGATTGCTTGTTCCACTACAGTTAAACTTGATGTCTATTATATTTTATCAGTTTAACATTGTTGAAGGCTAATGATAATTTATTCTGCATTATCTTAGTCATGATATTTCTTACTGGGCTAGTTGAGCTCACCCTTTCTTTCACTGTTCTCTTGAACATCCTGTCTGTGTGTTTTACACCGGACCTGGTTCCATTATTATTCTGTCGGAATATCCTGTCTGTGCGTTTACGCCGGACTTGGTTCCATTATTTATTATTCTGTTGGAATAACCTGTCTGTGCGGTCTATCGCATGCATGGTGATTTCTTTTGTTATTTCATTCTTTATTATACTCAGTTGGTTAAGTTTTGACTTCTATACTCCATGAAATTTGTGGAATATCCTTGATAGTTGCGTTTCATCCAGTATCTTTTCAAGAAAATATTCTTCTAAGCATTCTTGAATTTTACTCCACAATGCAGTATCATGTTGACAATTTGGACGTTGTTAATTCCTGGATAAATTAATTCTTGAACTTGTTTTATTGAATTCTTATATCATTGTCATCATCCTCATGTTTATAAAATGTTGAAAGTCATCTGTGGCCTGTAGTGCATAGATGGACTTGGTATGATTATGACCAGGGATTATTCGGTATAATCATGACCGTAATGTTACAAATGATGTGGTAAAAGTCCTCATTGGCCCGTAGTGCATTGATGGACAGTTGTTGGCATGATCATGACCATTAATGAATATACGAATATCCTTGGCCGTAGTGCAGGAGTGATTCGATGATGTGAATTATTTTATTAAGCTGAGTCTCAGCGATCACAGTGTTGGAAAATCTTTTAAATCATAAAAGATAGTAGAGTTTATTTTCTACTTGACTCTTTTAATGGATTGCTTGTTCCGCTACAGTTAAACTTGATGTCTATTATATTTTATCAGTTTAACATTGTTGAAGGCTAATGATAATTTATTCTGCATTATCTTAGTCATGATATTTCTTACTGGGCTAGTTGAGCTCACCCTTTCTTTCACTGTTCTCTTCAGGAAATGAGAACGTAGCTGGGACAAGTCGGGGTACGGAGTGATGGTCCGAATGATAGTATTAGTTAGTAGTCCTCACTATTCTATGTAATGGTGTGTTAATAAATGTAATGAGGACTCCTTTTGAGTATGAATACTTTCTAGAAGATAATATTTGTATTCAAACTCACAGTTTATGTTTTGTCGTATTGTACACGACAGTTGTATTAGTAAGTTGTATTTGTATTATGTACTTTGTATCTGACGACCCAAGATGGGTGATGTATACCTAATTTTGGGGGCGTCACATCAGTTCTACTCGTATATTTGATATCATCATGTGGGTACTTGAAGCCTTCATCTCTATCTCCATCCTTTTCAAGTCATACAAAATGGGCCTTTGTGTTAACAACATTGCACTCGTACCCGCATATGATCTTCTACTCAATGCGTCAGCTACTACGTTTGCTTTTCCAAGATGATATTAGATGGTATGATCGTAATCTTTCAACAGCTCGAGCCAACGTCGCTGCTGCATGTTGAGTTCCTTTTGGCTGAAGAAATATTTGAGGCTTTTATGATCTGTATAGATCTCCACTTTCACCCCATACAGGTAGTGTCTCCAGATCTTCAACGCGAAAATGACTGCTGCCAACTCCAAATCATGAGTAGGATAATTCCTCTCATATTCTTTGAGTTGTCGCGAGGCATAGGCTATGACTTTCCCATGTTGCATGAGAACACATCCTAACCCTTTGCCTGAAGCATCGCTGTAGATAACAAATCCATTCGAACCAGATGGTATTGTCAAAACAGGTGCCGAAATGAGTCTCCTCTTGAGTTCTTGAAAACTCTTCTCACAATCCTCACTCCAACCGAATTTTGTATCCTTCCGAGTCAGCTGAGTTAACGGAGTAGCGATTCTAGAAAATCCTTCCACGAATCTCCGGTAATAACCAGCTAAGCCCAGAAAGCTACGTACTTCGGTTACCGACTTCGGTTGCTCCCAACTTTGTATGGCTTCAATCTTCGCCGGGTCAACCGATACTCCATGTTTTGACACCACGTGCCCAAGGAATGCTACTTCCTTAAGCCAGAACTCGCATTTCTTCAGTTTGGCATATAGCTTGTGTTCACGAAGCCTTTGCAATATTAGCTTCAAATGGGGCTCATGATCTTCACGGCTTTTGGAATAGATGAGGAAAGACAACAACGAACTGATCCAAATATTCTTTGAATACACGGTTCATCATATCCATGAAGGCAGCAGGAGCATTAGTCAATCCAAAAGATATGACTAAGAATTCATAATGTCGTACCGAGTTCTGAAGGCAGTCTTTGGAATATCCTCAGTTTTAATCTTCAGCTGATGATATCCAGAACGAAGATCGATCTTTGAAAAGAATTGTGCTCCTTGCAATTGGTCGAACAGGTCATCAATACGAGGTAGCGGATACCTATTCTTGATGGTGACATGGTTCAATTCTCGATAGTCAATACAAAGTCGGATACTCCCGTCTTTCTTCTTTACGAATAAAACAGGAGCACCACAAGGAGATGTACTAGGACGAATAAAACAGATGTCCAACAACTCCTGTAGTTGGACTTTTAACTCCTGAAGTTCAATAGGAGCCATTCAATATAGGGTTTTAGAAATGGGCTTTGTACCGGGTTCAAGGTCAATAAAGAATTCAACTTCACGTTCTGGGGGTAGACCAGGAAGTTCTTCAGGAAATACATCGGAAAATTCTCTAACAATAGAAATATTATTCAAATCTGACTTGTCTTTATTCAAATCCATAACATGGGCTAAGAAAGCTTGACATCCGTTTTTCAATAAACGAATAGCTTTGTGGCTTGATATGACAGTGACTGATTTTAGTGGTTTAGTAGTTTGAATTCGTATGACAGGTTGGTTAGGAATATGAAAACTAACAACCTTACGAAAACAATCAATTTTAGCATGATGAGTGATTAACCAATCAATTCCTAAAATCACATCAAAAGCAAGTATCTTTAAAGAGATAAGATCAATAGGTAATGTGATAGTGCCAACTTGGATCATGCAAGATTTATAAACTGTAGATGTAACGAAGGTTTCACCCAACGAAGTTTCAACAGATAAGTCAAAGTCCAATTTCTCCAGAGTCAAGTTTAAACGTTGAGCACAAGCAGGAGAGATAAAAGAATGGGTAGAACCGGTATCTATTAAAGTATAAACTTCGCAAGAATTCAAGATTAGCTTACCCGTGATCACCTCGTTCGGGTTTCTCGCGTTTTGGCCAGTTACGACAAACGATCTTCCAGGAACCGCTGATTTTGACTTATCCGGGACAGCTTTTGGAGTCACCATCCCCGCTGAACTTGGTTTTGCTACAGAACACTCTCGAGCTATATGACCCTCCTTTCCACAGTTATAACATACCTTGGATTGTTGTGGGCAGTTTGGGCTGATATGTCCCTCTTTCCCACATTTGTAACATACGACCGGTGGTCGTTCTCCTCCCCTAGAAACAGTTGATGTTTGTGTTAACGTTTTCACATTATCATTGTTGTACCTTCTCTTCTTAAAATCTCCTCCCGACTCGCTCCTTTTATTATCACGACCACAATTACCACCAGAGTGGTTACCGCTTTTGTCCGAATGTTTTCCTCCCTGCTAGTTTTCATTGCTTCGATGACTGCTGCCACCGGTATGACCCTGGTTGTGGTCCCTCGGTTGCACATACTCATTATCTCGCTCTAATAATTGAGCCCTGTTTACAACATCTGAATATAAAGAAAATTTATGAGAGATAAGATATTGTCGAATCTCGGGTTTTAGACCTCTCAGAAACATCCTTGTCATTCGTTCCTCATTTTCGACCAAATGAGGTGCAAACCTGGATAACTCTGTAAACTTCGCCTCGTACTGGGACACCGTCATGTTGTATTGTTCCAGTCTGATAAACTCTACCTCCTTCATATGACGAATACTTTCAGGAAAGTACTTGTCATTGAACAGTTTTTGAAATGTTTCCCAGGACATGTTGAGTGCGTCAGGCTGGGTACGCTTCACAGACTCCCACCAGTAGTCTGCCTCACCGCGGAACATAAAAGTGGCGAATGGAACCTTCTGTTCCTCCATGTATCCCAAGACATCGAATATCTTGGTAATTTGCTTGACCCACGTTTCCGCCATGATCGGATCCGGCTTTCCCTTAAATTCTGGTGGTCCCAATTCTTTGAACTGCTTGGCTGTGACAAACCGCGCGTTGTTATCATTTCCACCTGTATTCTACACACGAGTCTCCCTCGTCTGATTTTGCATGAACTGCAAAAAGCTCCTAAACATTCCATCATTCATCGTTTTCTCGGTAACGTTGTTTACAGGAGGAATATTGCCTTCCTGTTGCACGTTCCCCTGGGTGGTGATCAAAGGTGTCTCCATGGTCTGATTTACTCCATTATTAACGTTCTCAGCTGCCATTCTTAAATACTGCCATAAAACAAGGGTTAATAGTCATGTCATATATTATCCCTACACTCTGACCGACCAAATAAACACTAAATAAACTTAGTCAGGTCATACTAGCGAAGGAATTCTCCATCTCTCCCCTCCTAGTTCTTGTCTCACATCTCAGCCAGGGATCATATCCCTAAGCTCTGATACCAACTGTAACGCCCCCAAAATAGGTATACAACACCCATTCTGAGTCGCCAAAGACATGGTACAGAAAGCAAACTGCAACTTCAATAATATAATTGTCGTGCAAAATACGACAACACATACTGTGAGTTTAAATACAAATATTGTCTTCTTGACAATATCCACACTCAAATAAGTCCTCAATACAATTATCCAAATACTATTTTACAGAAATAGTGAGGACTGCTAAAATATCTTTCTAGAACCATCACTCCATACCCCGACTAGATCCTGCTATGTTCTCACCTCCTGAGAAGAAAAATGAAACAAAAAGGAAAAGGGTGAGCTCAACTAGTCCAGTAAAGAATATTATGACTAAGATAATATACAATAAATTATCATTAGTATTCAACAGGGAAAAATTTGATAGAATATAATCGACAACAAGTTTTAGATCAACAACTACAGCGGAAACAGCAAACCATTAGAAGAGTCAAGTAGAGAATGAATTCTACTATCTTCTAAGATTAAAAAGTCCATCATCAATATTTTATCCCTGTAACATCAATTAATAATCATCTTTATCCAAATATTCATCTTTGCACTACAGGCCAAAGATATTCATTTGTATCACATGTCAGTCATGTTCATCTCAACACCTGTTCATCTTTGCACTACAGGCCAAAGATATTCATCAGTTAATCATTCATATTTGCACTACAGGCCAAAGATATTCAACAACAGGTCATCTTTTAGGACTGAGGATGATGAAAAATATCTTAAAGAAAACGAATCCAGTGAGACAGGGGTACAAATAGTAGGGATTCGTATAACAGTTTATCCAAGATCAATAATACTTCATAATAATCAATTGTGAAGCAGAATTCAAAAATAAAGATCAAAATATGGATACAATCAAAGATAGTAACCATAATAGATATCTTGGACAAAAAGGAAAAATTTTATTTTTCGGTGAATAGTGCCGTATTCGTGAATAGTGCCGTATACGTGAATAGTAACGTATACGTGAATAGTAACATCGACACAAAAAGTTCCAAATTTGATAAAAAGTTCATATCAATATTTCAGCATAATGATATTGAAGAAAATAATATCATTTAAGAAGAAAATAATATCCCTTACCTCAAAATATCTGTACTTCTGGTCGGAATACCGGTATAAGGCTGAAAGAAACTTGCTCTGATGAATAGAAACTCTCAAAGTATCTAAATACTCACAAAATACACTCAATAATCTAGAGAGAAAAAGAGAGAAAACTTGTTTCTGGTGTGATTTTCAATTCTAACTTAGCCCTCTATTTATAGGAAAATGTTAGCACGCCGAAGCAGACTTAACCTGCAACCTGATGGCTTTACCTGCTACTATTCTCACCCACCATATTTGAATAAAAATCTCAGCACATTTCTTCACCAACCAAGAGTGGGGCCCACCAATTTTAGAATTTTTCACCAAAATGATTAACTCTGAAAATTCAATAATTTCTGAACCAGTCATCTCGTAAAATTCATAATAAATCATACGTTCATTTTTAACGGTTCAAAATTTGTGGACATATACTCAACTTATATATGTATAACATATCCAAAAATTACCACGATCCAACGATCGAATTAAAAATTATAACCCCCGCAAAATATCTCAAAAACTCTGATTTTTAATACCTCCATTTCGACAAAAATACTGATAAAAACCTCAACATTAACTCCTTCATTTTTAACCATAAAAATATATCCCTCATTTATATCCACATAAAATAAATATTTCCTTATCATATGAATCAATAATTAATTATTCACAAATAATATTACAGAATCACATTTATGACAACCAGACCGTTCCCAGGAAAGAGGGGGCTTTCCAATAAGGATTTCTCCTTACAAGCGCGTAATTAGATGACCAAACCTCTCCTTAGACAGAACTTTCTAGACATTGCCAATAATGTTATCTAATAATATTATTCAAATAATATGAATTATTGATCTGATAAAGGAAAATACTGTGCAGCAACAATTATTGAATCAACAATACTATAAAATATCAGCGCAGCAATTATTGAATCAATAAAATAAAATATTGAATAATAACTACTGTAACAATTATTGAGTAGTGCCTTCTTACGTAAGTATCAATAATTGGTGCAATACCGTGTGCTACTATATTTTAACCACCGGGTATTCTAACAATACTAACGGTAACAACTACGCCGTTATTTATAAACAACTTATACTTGTCGTTTTCTTCATCCAATCGCTTTCCGTTATGGGGCCCACACAAGGCTGCGCCGTCGTACGAATATTCCCCGACAGCAAGAGTATTCCACGACCAAATGAATATTCCCCGACAAAATGAATATTTTATAACCACTTGCTTATTTTACAAAATTTACACATTTCACCCATAACCAAAGTATTATATCAAATTAACCCCTTATTATTCACAATAATATTTAGAGAAAATTTGATTTTATTCATTAATAAGCTGGGGTCTTACAACGTAGCACATAATAACATGCTCAATATATATCTCATAAACATTGGACTAATATAACATGTGACGCCCCCAAAATTAGGTATACATCACCCATATTGAGTCGTCAGATACATAGTATAGAATACAATTACAACTTACTAATACAACTGTCGTGTACAATACGACAAAACATAAACTGTGAGTTTGAATACAAATATTATCTTCTAGAGAGTATTCATACTCAAAAGGAGTCCTCATTACATTTATTAACACACTATTACATAGAATAGTGAGGACTACTAACTAATACTATCATTCGGACCATCACTCCGTTCCCCGACTTGTCTCAGCTACGTTCTCATTTCCTGAATAGAACAGTGAAAGAAAGGGTGAGCTCAACTAGCCCAGTAAAAAATATTATGACTAAGATAATGCAGAATAAATTATCATTAGCCTTCAACAATCTTAAACTGATAAAATATAATAGACATCAAGTTTAACTGCAGCGGAACAAGCAATCCATTAAAAGAGTCAAGTAAAAAATAAACTCTACTATCTTTTATGATTTAAAAGGTTTTTCAACATTGTGATCGCTGGGACTCAGCTTAATAAAATAATCCACATCATCGAATCACCCCTGCACTACGGCCAAGGATATTCGTGTATTCATTAATGGTCATGATCATACCAACAACTGTCCATCAATGCACTACGGGCCAATGAGGACTTTTACCACATCATTTGTAACATTACGGTCATGATTATACCGAATAATCTCTGGTCATAATCATACCAAGTCCATCTATGCACTACAGGCCACAGATGACTTTCAACATTTTATAAACATGAGGATGATGACAATGATATAAGAATTCAATAAAACAAGTTCAAGAATTAATTTATCCAAGAATTAACAACGTCCAAATTGTCAACATGATACTGCTTTATGGAGTAAAATTCAAGAATACTTAGAAGAATATTTTCATGAAAAGATACTGGATGAACCGCAATTATCAAGGATATTCCACTAATTTCATGAAGTATAGAAGTCAAAACTTAACCAACTGAGTATAATAAAGAATGGAATAACAAAAGAAATCACCCGGCATGCGATAGACCGCACAGACAGGTTATTCCAACAGAATAAAAAATAATGGAACCAGGTCTGGCGTAAATGCACAGACAGGATATTCCGACAGAATAATTGTAAGACCCCAACTTATTAATGAATAAAATTAAATTTTCTCTAAATATTATTGTGAATAATAAGGGGTTAATTTGATATAATACTTTGGTTATGGGTGAAATGTGCAAATTTTGCAAAATAAGCAAGTGGTTATAAAATATTTATTTTTGGTCGGTGAATATTTGGTTGGTCGTGGAATATTCTTGCTGTCGGAGAATATTCGTACGACGACGCAGCCTTGTGTGGGCCCCATAACGGAAAGCGATTGGATGAAGAAAACGACAAGTATAAGTTGTTTATAAATAACGGCGTAGTTGTTACCGTTAATACTGTTGGAATACCCGGTGGTTAAAATACAGTAGCACACGGTATTGCACCAATTATTGATTCTTACGTAAGAAGGCACTACTCAATAATTGTTACAGTAGTTATTATTCAATATTTTATTTTATTGATTCAATAATTGCTGCGTTGATATTTTATATTATTGTTGTTTCAATAATTGTTGCTGCACAGTATTTTCATTTATCAGATCAATAATTCATATTATTTGAATAATATTATTAGATAACATTATTGGCAATGTCTAGAAAGTTCTGTCTAAGGAGAGGTTTGGTCATCTAATTGCGCGCCAGTAAGGAGAAATCCTTATTGGAAAGCCCCCTCTTTCCTGGGAACGGCCTGGTTGTCATAAATGTGATTCTGTAATATTATTTGTGAATAATTAATTATTGATTCATATGATAAGGAAATATTTATTTTATGTGGATATAAATGAGGGATATATTTTTGTGGTTAAAAATGAAGGAGTTAATGTTGAGGTTTTTATCAGTATTTTTATCGGAATGGAGGTATTAAAAATCAAATCAGGGTTTTTGAGAAATATTGCGGGTGTTATAATTTTTAATCCGACCGTTGGATCGTGGTAATTTTTGGATATGTTATACATATATAAGTTGAGTATATGTCCACAAATTTTGAACCGTTAAAAATGAACGTATGATTTATTATGAATTTTACAAGATGACTGGTTCAGAAATTGTTGAATTTTCGGAGTTTATCATTTTGGTGGAAAATTCTAGAATTGGTGGGCCCCACTTGTGGTTGGTGAAGAAATGTGCTGAATTATATTTCAAATGTGGTGGGTGGGAATAGTAGCAGGTAAAGCCATCAGGTTGCAGGTCAAACCTACCAAAATTTTCCTATAAATAGAGGGCTAAGTTAGAATTGAAAATCACACCAGAAACAAGTTTTCTCTCTTTCTCTCTCTAGATTATTGAGTGTATTTTGTGAGTATTTAGATACTTTGAGAGTTTCTATTCATCAGAGCAAGTTTCTTTCAGCCTTATACCGGTATTCCGACCAGAAGTACTGATATTTTGAGGTAAGGGATATTATTTTCTTCTTAATGATATTATTTTCTTCAATATCATTATGCTGAAATATTGATATGAGTTTTTATCAAATTTGGAACTTTTTGTGTCGGGGGTTACTATTCACGTATACGGCACTATTCACGTATACGGCACTATTCACGAATACGGCACTATTCACCGAAAAATAAAATTTTCCCTTTTTGTCCAAGATGTCTATTATGGTTACTATCTTTGATTGTATCCATGTTTTGATCTTTATTTTTGAATTCTGCTTCACAATTGATTATTATGAAGTATTATTGATCTTGGATAAACTGTTATACGAATCCCTACTATTTGTCCTTCTGTCTCATTGGATTCGTTCTCTTTAAGATATTTTTCATCATCCTCAGTCCTAAATGATGATATTAATGAATATCTTTGGCCTGTAGTGCAAAGATGTATAATTACTTGATGAATATCTTTGGCCTGTAGTGCAAAGATGAACAGGTGTTGAGATGAACATGACCGACTGATGATACAAATGAATATCTTTGGCCTGTAGTGCAAAGATGAATATTTGGTTAAAGATGATTATTAATTGATGTTACAGGGATAAAATATTGATGATGGACTTTTAAATCTTAGAAGATAGTAGAATTCTTTCTCTACTTGACTCTTCTAATGGTTTGTTGTTTCCGCTGCAGTTGTTGATCTAAAACTTGTTGTCGATTATATTTTATCAGATTTTTCCCTGTTGAAGACTAACGATAATTTGTTGTATATTATCTTAGTCATAATATTCTTTACTGGGCTAGTTGAGCTCACCCTTTTCCTTTTTGTTCCATTTTTCTTCTCAGGAGGTGAGAACATAGCAGGATCTAGTCGGGGTATGGAGTAATGGTTCTAGAAAGATGTATTAGCAGTCCTCACTATTTCTGTAAAATAGTGTTTGAATAATTGTAATGAGGATTTATTTGAGTGTGGATATTGTCTAGAAGACAATATTTGTATTTAAACTCACAGTATGTGTTGTCGTATTTTGCACGACAATTGTATTATTGAAGTTGTAGTTTGCTTTCTGTACCATGTATTTGGCGACTCAGAATGGGTGTTGTATACCTATTCTGGGGGCGTCACAGTTGGTATCAGAGCTTAGGGATATGATCCCTGGCTGAGATGTGAGACAAGAACTAGGAGGGGAGAGACGGGGAATTCCTTCGCTAGTATGACCTGACTAAGTTTATTTGGTGTTTATTTGGTCGGTCAGAGTATAGGGATAATATATGACATGACTATTAACCCTTGTTTTATGGCAGTATTTAAGAATGGCAGCTGAGAACGTTAATAATGGAGTAAATCAGACCGTGGAACACCTTTGATCACAACCCAGGGGAACGTGCAACAGGAAGGCAATATTCCTCCTGTAAACAACGTTACCGAGCAAACGATGAATGATGGAATGTTTAGGAGCTTTTTGCAGTTCATGCAAAATCAGACGAGGGAGACTCGTGTGCAGAATACGGGTGGAAATGATAACAACGCGCGGTTTGTCACAGCTAAGCAGTTCAAAGAATTGGGACCACCAGAATTTAAGGGAAAGCCGGATCCGATCATGGCGGAAACGTGGGTCAAGCAAATTACCAAGATATTCGATGTCTTGGGATGCACGGAGGAACAGAAGGTTCCATTCGCCACCTTTATGTTCCGCGGTGAGGCAGACTACTGGTGGGAGTCTGTGAAGCGTACCCAGCCTGACGCACTCAACATGTCCTGGGAAACATTTCAAAAACTGTTCAATGACAAGTACTTTCCTGAAAGTATTCGTCATATGAAGGAGGTTGAGTTTATTAGACTGGAACAAAACAACATGACGGTGTCCCAGTACGAGGCGAAGTTTGCAGAGTTATCCAGGTTTGCACCTCATTTGGTCGAAAATGAGGAACGAATGACGCGGATGTTTCTGAGAGGTTTAAAACCTGAGATTCGTCAATACCTTATCTCTCATAAATTTTCTCTGTATTCAGACGTTGTCAACAGGGCCCAATTATTAGAGAGAGATAATGAGTATACTCAACCGAGGGACCACAACCAGGGTCATACCGGTGACAGCAATCATCAGAGCGATGATAACCAACGAGGAGGGAAAAATACGAACAAAGGCGGTAACCACTCGGGTGGTCATCGTGGCCATGATAATAGGAGAGGTGAGTCAAGTGGAAATTTCAGAAAGAGGAGATTCAACAATGACGGGAAGACATCAGCACCAGCACCAGCACCAACAACAAATTTTAGGGGAGGAGAACGACCGCCAGTTAGATGTTACAAATGCGGGAAAGAGGGACATATCAGCCCAAACTGTCCACAACAATCCAAGGTGTGTTACAACTGTGGGAAGGAAGGCCACATCGCTCGAGATTGTACTATAGCGAAACCAAGTTCAGCGGGAGTGGTGATTCCAAGGGCTGTCCCGGATAAGGCGAAATCAGCGGTTCCTGGAAGAGCGTTTGTCGTTACTGGCCAAAACGCGAGAAACCCGAACGAGGTGATCACGGGTAAGCTAATCTTGAATTCTTGCGAAGTTTATACTTTACTAGATACCGGTTCTACCCATTCTTTTATCTCTCCTGCTTGTGCTCAACGTTTAAACTTGACTCCGGAGAAATTGGACTTTAACTTATCTGTTGAAACTCCGTTGGGTGAAACCTTCGTTACATCTACAGTTTATAAATCTTGCATGATCCAAGTTGGCACTATCACATTACCTGTTGATCTTATCTCTTTAAAGATACTTGCTTTTGATGTGATTTTAGGAATTGATTGGTTAACCACTCATCATGCTAAAATTGATTGTTTTCGTAAGGTTGTTAGTTTTCATATTCCTAACCAACCTGTCATACGAATTCAAACTACTAAACCACTAAAATCAGTCACTGTCATATCAAGCCACAAAGCTATTCGTTTATTGAAAAACGGATGTCAAGCTTTCTTAGCCCATGTTATGGATTTGAACAAAGACAAGTCAGATTTGAATAATATTTCTATTGTTAGAGAATTTTCCGATGTATTTCCTGAAGAACTTCCCGGTCTACCCCCGGAACGAGAAATTGAATTCTTTATTGACCTTGAACCCGGTACAAAGCCCATTTCTAAAACCCCATATCGAATGGCTCCTATTGAACTTCAGGAGTTAAAAGTCCAACTACAGGAGTTGTTGGACATCGGTTTTATTCGTCCTAGTACGTCTCCTTGGGGTGCTCCTGTTTTATTCGTAAAGAAGAAAGACGGGAGTATGCGACTTTGTATTGACTATCGAGAATTGAACCATGTCACCATCAAGAATAGGTATCCGCTACCTCGCATTGATGACCTGTTTGACCAGTTGCAAGGAGCACAATTCTTTTCAAAGATCGATCTTCGTTCTGGATATCATCAGCTGAAGATTAAAACTGAGGATATTCCAAAGACTGCCTTCAGAACTCGGTACGGGCATTATGAATTCTTAGTAATGTCTTTTGGATTGACTAATGCTCCTGCTGCCTTCATGGATATGATGAACCGTGTATTCAAAGAATATTTGGATCAGTTCGTTGTTGTCTTTATTGATGACATCCTCATCTATTCCAAAAGCCGTGAAGATCATGAGCGCCATTTGAAGCTGGTACTGCAAAGGCTTCGTGAAAACAAGCTATATGCCAAACTGAAGAAATGCGAGTTCTGGCTTGAGGAAGTAGCATTCCTTGGGCACGTGGTGTCAAAACATGGAGTATCTGTCGACCCGGCGAAGATTGAAGCCATACAAAGTTGGGAGCAACCGAAGTCGGTAACCGAAGTACGTAGCTTTCTGGGCTTAGCTGGTTATTATCGGAGATTTGTGGAAGGATTTTCTCGAATCGCTACTCCGTTAACTCAGCTGACTCGGAAAGATACAAAATTCGTATGGAGTGAGGAATGCGAGAAGAGTTTCCAAGAACTCAAGAGGAGACTCATTTCGGCACCTGTTTTGACAATACCATCTGGTTCGGATGGATTTGTTATCTACAGCGATGCTTCAGGCAAAGGGTTAGGATGTGTTCTCATGCAACATGGGAAAGTCATAGCCTATGCCTCACGACAACTCAAAGAATATGAGAGGAATTATCCTACTCATGATTTGGAGTTGGCAGCAGTCGTTTTTGCGTTGAAGATCTGGAGACACTACCTTTATGGGGAGAAAGTGGAGATCTATACAGATCATAAAAGCCTCAAATATTTCTTCACCCAAAAGGAACTCAACATGCGGCAACGACGTTGGCTTGAGCTGTTGAAAGATTACGATCATACCATCCAATACCATCCTGGAAAAGCAAACGTAGTAGCTGACGCATTGAGTAGAAGATCATATGCGGGTACGAGTGCAATGTTTTTAACACAAAGGCCCATTTTGTATGACTTGCAAAGGATGGAGATAGAGATGAAGGCTCCAAGTACCCACATGATGATATCAAATATACGAGTAGAACCGACTTTAATCGATAAAGTTAAAGCTGCTCAAGCTACGGATATAGAGCTGATGCGTATGAAGAAGAAAGTGCAAGAAGGTGCTATTCCAGAAGCAAGAATCGATGAAGAAGGAATACTTCGAGTCAACTCCAGACTTTGTGTTCCTAACGATTTTGACTTGAAGCATAGAATAATGATGGAGGCACACAACACACCGTTTGCAATCCATCCTGGGAGTACCAAAATGTATCACGATCTTCGACATACATTTTGGTGGAGCAATATGAAAAGAGAGATCGCGGAGTTTATCTCGAGATGTTTAACTTGTCAACGTGTAAAAGCGGAGCATCAAGTACCAAAGGGTCCATTGCAACCACTTGAGATTCCGAAATGGAAGTGGGAACACATTACTATGGATTTTGTTACGGGTCTTCCCAAGGTTTCTCAAGGCATAGATGCGATTTGGGTTATTGTTGATAGATTAACCAAGTCCGCTCATTTCTTGCCGATACGTGAGACTTATTCCCTTGAACGTCTTGCTAGTATGTACGTGAACGAGATTGTGAGATTGCATGGCATGCCAGTATCCATAGTTTCGGATCGTGACCCAAGATTCACTTCACGATTTTGGGTTAGCTTGCAGAAAGCTATGGGCACGGATTTACGATTCAGTTCAGCATACCATCCTCAAACGGACGGACAATCAGAGAGGACTATTCAAACTCTTGAAGATCTATTAAGACTTTGTGTCTTAGATCTCAAAGGGAGTTGGGATAAGTACCTACCATTGGTGGAATTCTCCTACAACAACAGTTATCAGGCGAGCATAGGTATGGCTCCATTTGAGGCGTTGTATGGAAGAAAATGTCGTTCTCCAGTATGCTGGGACGAGGTGGGTGAAGCAACATTGTTGGGACCAGAGTTGGTACGCATTACTACAGAGAAGATCCAAACGATTCGACAACGTATACAAACGGCACAGGATCGACAAAAGAGTTATGCGGATCTTCATCGGAAGGACGTGGAATTTAATATTGGGGATCATGTATTGTTACGTGTTGCACCATGGAAGGGAGTTACAAGATTTGGGAAGAGAGGAAAGCTCAATCCAAGATTTGTTGGTCCATTTGAGATTCTTGAGCGAATAGGAAATGTGGCATATAGACTCGCATTACCTCCAAGCATGTCTCGTGTTCATAATGTTTTTCACATATCTATGCTTCGTAAATATGTTAAAGACCCGAACCACATTATTGAGTTAGAACCAGACGAGATAGCTGAAGATTTAACGTACGAGGAGGTACCTGTTAAGATCTTGGATAGGAAAGAGCATGTCCTACGCACGAAGGTTATACCACAAGTTAAGGTTTTGTGGAGAAACCATGCTATTGAAGAAATGACCTGGGAGTTGGAATCAGAAATGAAAGCGAGGTATCCTCACCTTTTTGAAACATCAGGTACGTACGTCAATTTCGAGGACGAAATTTCATAAGGAGGGGAGGTTGTAAGACCCCAACTTATTAATGAATAAAATCAAATTTTCTCTAAATATTATTGTGAATAATAAGGGGTTAATTTGATATAATACTTTGGTTATGGGTGAAATGTGCAAATTTTGCAAAATAAGCAAGTGGTTATAAAATATTTATTTTTGGTCGGTGAATATTCGGTTGGTCGTGGAATATTCTTGCTGTCGGGGAATATTCGTACGACGACGCAGCCTTGTGTGGGCCCCATAACGGAAAGCGATTGGATGAAGAAAACGACAAGTATAAGTTGTTTATAAATAACGGCGTAGTTGTTACCGTTAATACTGTTGGAATACCCGGTGGTTAAAATACAGTAGCACACGGTATTGCACCAATTATTGATTCTTACGTAAGAAGGCACTACTCAATAATTGTTACAGTAGTTATTATTCAATATTTTATTTTATTGATTCAATAATTGCTGCGTTGATATTTTATATTATTGTTGTTTCAATAATTGTTGCTGCACAGTATTTTCATTTATCAGATCAATAATTCATATTATTTGAATAATATTATTAGATAACATTATTGGCAATGTCTAGAAAGTTCTGTCTAAGGAGAGGTTTGGTCATCTAATTGCGCGCCAGTAAGGAGAAATCCTTATTGGAAAGCCCCCTCTTTCCTGGGAACGGCCTGGTTGTCATAAATGTGATTCTGTAATATTATTTGTGAATAATTAATTATTGATTCATATGATAAGGAAATATTTATTTTATGTGGATATAAATGAGGGATATATTTTTGTGGTTAAAAATGAAGGAGTTAATGTTGAGGTGTTTTATCAGTATTTTTATCGGAATGGAGGTATTAAAAATCAAATCAGGGTTTTTGAGAAATATTGCGGGTGTTATAATTTTTAATCCGACCGTTGGATCGTGGTAATTTTTGGATATGTTATACATATATAAGTTGAGTATATGTCCACAAATTTTGAACCGTTAAAAATGAACGTATGATTTATTATGAATTTTACAAGATGACTGGTTCAGAAATTGTTGAATTTTCGGAGTTTATCATTTTGGTGGAAAATTCTAGAATTGGTGGGCCCCACTTGTGGTTGGTGAAGAAATGTGCTGAATTATATTTCAAATGTGGTGGGTGGGAATAGTAGCAGGTAAAGCCATCAGGTTGCAGGTCAAACCTACCAAAATTTTCCTATAAATAGAGGGCTAAGTTAGAATTGAAAATCACACCAGAAACAAGTTTTCTCTCTTTCTCTCTCTAGATTATTGAGTGTATTTTGTGAGTATTTAGATACTTTGAGAGTTTCTATTCATCAGAGCAAGTTTCTTTCAGCCTTATACCGGTATTCCGACCAGAAGTACTGATATTTTGAGGTAAGGGATATTATTTTCTTCTTAATGATATTATTTTCTTCAATATCATTATGCTGAAATATTGATATGAGTTTTTATCAAATTTGGAACTTTTTGTGTCGGGGGTTACTATTCACGTATACGGCACTATTCACGTATACGGCACTATTCACGAATACGGCACTATTCACCGAAAAATAAAATTTTCCCTTTTTGTCCAAGATGTCTATTATGGTTACTATCTTTGATTGTATCCATGTTTTGATCTTTATTTTTGAATTCTGCTTCACAATTGATTATTATGAAGTATTATTGATCTTGGATAAACTGTTATACGAATCCCTACTATTTGTCCTTCTGTCTCATTGGATTCGTTCTCTTTAAGATATTTTTCATCATCCTCAGTCCTAAATGATGATATTACTGAATATCTTTGGCCTGTAGTGCAAAGATGTATAATTACTTGATGAATATCTTTGGCCTGTAGTGCAAAGATGAACAGGTGTTGAGATGAACATGACCGACTGATGATACAAATGAATATCTTTGGCCTGTAGTGCAAAGATGAATATTTGGTTAAAGATGATTATTAATTGATGTTACAGGGATAAAATATTGATGATGGACTTTTAAATCTTAGAAGATAGTAGAATTCTTTCTCTACTTGACTCTTCTAATGGTTTGTTGTTTCCGCTGCAGTTGTTGATCTAAAACTTGTTGTCGATTATATTTTATCAGATTTTTCCCTGTTGAAGACTAACGATAATTTGTTGTATATTATCTTAGTCATAATATTCTTTACTGGGCTAGTTGAGCTCACCCTTTTCCTTTTTGTTCCATTTTTCTTCTCAGGAGGTGAGAACATAGCAGGATCTAGTCGGGGTATGGAGTAATGGTTCTAGAAAGATGTATTAGCAGTCCTCACTATTTCTGTAAAATAGTGTTTGAATAATTGTAATGAGGATTTATTTGAGTGTGGATATTGTCTAGAAGACAATATTTGTATTTAAACTCACAGTATGTGTTGTCGTATTTTGCACGACAATTGTATTATTGAAGTTGTAGTTTGCTTTCTGTACCATGTATTTGGCGACTCAGAATGGGTGTTGTATACCTATTCTGGGGGCGTCACAATAATAAATAATGGAACCAGGTCCGGTGTAAAACACACAGACAGGATGTTCTAACAGAATAATAACAAGACGGAACCAGGTCCGGTGTAAAACACACAGACAGGATGTTCCAACAAAATAATAATAAAAACGGAACCAGGTCCGGTGTAAAACACACAGGCAGGATGTTCCAACAGAATAATAGAAGAATGTCACCAAGTATAGGGTAGACCGCGTATACAGGTTATTCCAACAGAATAATAAAAAATGGAATAACAACAGTTCTCTTCATGAATAAGAAAGAATAACACCCCTTACCGTTTTAAAGAAGAGCTGAAATAAAGAAGTAGTTAAGTAGTAGAATACTCTTCTTCTCTCTCTCTCTCTATAGTTTCTCTCTATAGTTTCTCTCTCTAGAGTTCAGTGAATTCGTAAGAAATAATGAAGGAATGAGCTGCTATTTATAGAAAAATAGAATGCATAGTAACTAATCCATGAACGGTCCAGATTGATTACTTTAATCTGACGGTCCATATTTAAAGAAAAATCTTTTAAATAAAATATAATATATTCTATTTATAGAATAACTTTAATAAAGTATTTTATTTTATATAAAAAGATGTTTCTGTTTTATTACATTAATAATACGAATAAAACAAAACGTCATTATCGCTAAATAATTCATATTATTAACTGACAATAATTGAATCAAACTGAGTGACTTCTCACATAAGCATTAATAATCAATACCGTGTGCTACTATGCAACCACACGTATTACTGTACTTTTACTACCGAGTAGTTCAACAGTATCAATGGTAAAACTTCCGCCGTTATTTTTAATAAAATATTTTTGTCGTTTTCTCAATCCGACAATAATTCTGTTGTGGGGTCCACCAATGATTGTGTCGTTGTACGAATATTCCCTGTTAAAATGAATATTCCCCGACCAATCGAATATTATATAACAACTTGCGTACTTTGCAAAATTTATAAATATTACCCACAACTATAACATTATATCAAATTAACTCCATAATATTCAAAAATAATATTTATAAAAAATTCATCTTTATTTATAAAAGTTGGGGTCTTACAACCTCCCCTTCTTATGAAATTTCGCCCTCGAAATTAGGGTACGTACCTGGTATGTCGAAGAGGTAAGGATACCTTGATTTCATTTCAGATTCTAACTCCCAAGTCATTTCCTCAACATCGTGGTTTCTCCACAAAACTTTGACTTGAGGTATAACCTTGAAGCGTAGAATATGTTCCTTCTTATCCAAGATTTGAACAGAAACTTCTTCATACGTCAAATCTTCTGCTATTTCATCTGGTTCTAACTCAATAATGTGGTTCGGGTCTTTCACATATTTGCGTAACATGGATATGTGAAAAATGTTATGAACACGAGACATACTTGGCGGTAAAGCGAGTCTATAAGCCACAGTTCCTACTCGATCGAGGATTAAAAATGGACCGATGAATCGAGGATTGAGCTTTCCTCTTTTTCCAAATCTCGTAACTCCTTTCCATGGAGCAACACGTAAGAACACATGATCTCCTATATCAAATTCCACGTCCTTTCGATGAAGATCAGCATAACTCTTTTGTCGATCTTGTGAGGTTTTTATACGTTGTCGGATCGTTTGAATCTTTTTTGTAGTCATACGTACCAACTCCGGTCCCAACAACGTTGCTTCACCCACCTCATTCCAGTATACTGGAGAACAACATTTTCTTCCATACAATGCTTCGAATGGAGCCATGCCAATACTTGCTTGATAACTGTTGTTGTAGGAAAACTCCACCAATGGTAAGAACTTGTCCCAACTTCCCTTGAAGTCAAGGACACAGAGTCTTAATAAATCTTCTAGAGTTTGAATAGTCCTCTCTGATTGTCCGTCCGTCTGAGGATGATATGCCGAACTAAATCGTAAATCTGTGCCCATAGCTTTTTGTAAACTAACCCAAAATCGTGAAGTGAATCTTGGGTCTCGATCAGAAACTATGGATACTGGCATACCATGCAGTCTTACAATCTCGTTTATGTACATACGAGCAAGACGTTCAAGTGTATAAGTTTCTCGTATCGATAAGAAATGAGCAGACTTGGTCAATCTATCAACAATGACCCAAATCGCATCTATACCTTGAGAAACCTTAGGAAGACCGGTAACGAAATCCATGGTAATGTGCTCCCACTTCCATTCTGGAATTTCAAGTGGTTGCAATGGACCTTTTGGTACTTGATGCTCCGCTTTGACTCGTTGACAAGTTAAACACCTTGAGATAAACAGCGCTATCTCTCTCTTCATATTGCTCCACCAAAATGTATGACGAAGATCATGATACATTTTGGTACTTCCAGGATGGATTGCAAACGGTGTGTTGTGCGCCTCCATCATGATTTCATACTTTAAATCAGGGTTGTTAGGAACACAAAGTCTGGAGTTGACTCGAAGTATTCCTTCTTCATCGATTCTTGCTTCCGGCATAGCACCTTCTTGCACTTTCTTCCTCATACGCATCAGCTCCAGGTCTGTAGCTTGAGCAGCTTTAACTTTATCGATTAAAGTTGGTTCTACTCGTATATTCGCCATCATCACATGGGTCCTTGGAGTCTTTAACTCTATCTTCATCCTTTGCAAGTCACACAAAATGGGCCTTTGTGTTGACAATATTGCACTCGTACTTGCATATGATCTTCTACTCAATGTGTCAGCTACCACGTTCGCTTTTCCAAGATGGTATTGAATGGTATGATCATAATCTTTCAACAGTTCAAGCCAACGTCGTTGTCGCATGTTGAGTTCCTTTTGAGTGAAGAAATATTTGAGGCTTTTATGATCCGTAAAGATCTCCACCTTCTCCCCATACAAGTAATGCCTCCAAATTTTAAGTGCAAAGACAACAGCTGCCAACTCTAGATCATGAGTAGGATAATTCCTCTCATATTCCTTGAGTTGTCTTGATGCATAGGCTATGACTTTTCCATGTTGCATGAGAACGCATCCCAACCCTTTGCTCGAAGCATCACTGTAGATGACAAATCCCTCCGAGCCAGATGGTATTGTTAGAACAGGTGCTGAAATGAGTCTCCTCTTGAGTTCTTGAAAACTCTGCTCACATTCTTCGCTCCAACCGAACTTTGTATCTTTTCGAGTCAGCTGAGTTAATGGAGTAGCGATTCGAGAAAATCCTTCCACGAATCTCCGATAATAACCAGCTAAACCAAGAAAGCTACGTACTTCGGTCACTGATTTAGGTTGCTCCCAGCTTTGAATAGCTTCAATCTTTGCCGGGTCAACCGATATTCCACGACTTGATACTACGTGCCCAAGGAATGCTACCTCCTCCAGCCAGAACTCGCATTTCTTCAACTTGGCATAAAGCTTGTATTCACGAAGCTTTTGGAGTACCAGCCTCAAGTGTTGCTCATGATCTTCACGACTTTTGGAATAAATAAGGATGTCATCAATAAAGACGACCACAAAGTGATCCAAATATTCCTTGAATACCCGGTTCATCATATCCATGAAGACAGCAGGAGCATTAGTCAATCCAAAGGACATGACTAGGAATTCATAATGCTCGTACCGAGTTCTGAAAGTCGTCTTTGGAATATCCTCAGTTCTAACCTTCAGCTGATTATATCCAGAACGAAGATCGATCTTTGAAAAGAATTGTGCTCCTTGTAACTGGTCAAACAGGTCATCAATACGTGGCAATGGGTACCTGTTTTTGATGGTGACATGATTCAACTCCCGATAATCAATACAAAGTCGTATACTTCCATCTTTCTTCTTCACGAATAGCACAGGAGCACCTCAAGGAGAAGTACTAGGACGAATAAAACCAATGTCTAATAATTCTTGCAGTTGGATCTTTAACTCCTGAAGTTCAATAGGAGCCATTCGATATGGGGCTTTGGAAATGGGTTTTGTACCGGGTTCAAGGTCGATACAAAATTCAATTTCACGCTCTGGGGGTAGGCCAGGAAGTTCTTCAGGGAATACGTCAGGGAATTTATTAACAATAGAAATATCATTCAAAACTGACGTATTTTTGTTTAGATCCGTGACATGAGCTAAGAAAGCTTGACATCCGTTTTTCAATAAACGAATAGCTTTATGGCTTGAGATGACAGCGATTGATTTTAATGGTTTGGTTGCTTGAATTCGCATAATAGGTCGATTAGGAATATGAAAGCTAACAACCTTACGAAAATAATCAATTTTTGCATGATGAGTAGTTAACCAATCAATCCCTAGAATCACGTCAAATGCAAGTATTTTTAATGAAATCAGATCGACAGGTAATGTGTGGGTACCAACTTGAACCAAACAAGACTTATAAACCATGGATGTAATGAAGGTTTCTCCCAATGGAGTTTCAACAGATAAATCAAAGTCTAATTTCTCCGGAGTCAAATTTAATCGATGAGCGCAAGTAGGAGAAATAAAAGAATGGGTAGAACCGGTATCAAATAAAGTATAGACTTCGTTAGAGTTTATGATAAGCTTACCCGTGATGACCTCATTCGGGTTCCTTGCTTTCTGGGAGGTCACAACAAACGCTCTCCCTTGCACTACCGGTTTTGACTTTTTTGGGACGGCCTTTGGTGTCTCCATCTTGGCTGAACTTGTTTTTGGTAAACGACAAAATCGAGCTAAATGACCTTCTCTTCCACAATTATAACATGCTTTAGACGGCATCGCGCAGTTTGGACTAATGTGCCCCTCCTCTCCGCATTTGAAACATATGATAGGTGGTCGTTCTCCTTCCTTAACAACGGGTGCTGGTGCTGACGTCTTTCCATCATTGTTGAATCTCCTCTTCTTGAAATGACCATTCTTATTATTTTGGCCCTGATTACCACCGAAGTGGTTACCATTTCTGGCCTGTTGATTCCCTCCACGCTTGTTGTCACCGCTTCGATGACTGCTCTCACTGGTATTATCATTTTGCCGACTGCTCTCTTTTGGTTGCGTTGACTCGTTATCGCGCTCCATTAACTGAGCCCTATTCACAACATCTGAATACAAACACAGTTTATGAGAAATAAGATGTTGACGTATCTCAGGTTTCAAACCTCGCAAAAATATTCGCGTCATTCGCTCTTCATTATCCACCAAGTGGGACGTAAACCGGGACAACTCAGCAAATTTAGCCTCATACTGCGACACGGTCATATTATTCTTCTCCAATTTGATGAACTTCACCTCCTTCATGTGACGAACACTTTCGGGAAAGTATTTATCATTGAACAGCTCTTGGAACTTCTCCCAAGACATCTTCAGTGCGGCAGGTTAAGTACGCTTAATCGATTCCTACCAGTAACCTGCCTCTCCTCGCAACATAAAGGCGGCAAAGGGAACCTTTTGCTCCTCGGAGCATCCCAAGACATCAAATATCTTGGTAATCTGCTTTATCCATGTTTCCGCTATAAGTGGTTTTGGCTCTCCCTTAAACTCTGGTGGTCCCAGCTCCTTGAACTGTTTAACGGTGACCGTCCGAGAGTTTTCAGTGTTTCCACCTATATTTTGGACAGAAGCCGCTCTCGCCTGCTGTTGCATGAACTGCATAAAGTTTCTGAACATTCCATCATTCATCATCTGGTCAGTGTTGTTGTTTGCATGAGGATTGTCACCTTCCTGATGCACATTATCCTGATTATTAATATGTGGTGAATCAACAGTCGCCTGTGCTCCATTGCTATTCTCAACATTCTCAATATATTATCCTTATATTATGACCGACCAATTAAATACCATGCAAATAAACTTAGGTAGGTCATACTAGCGAAGGAATTCCCCGTCTCTCCCCTCCTAGTTCTATTCTTACATCTTAGCCAGGGATCATATCCCTAAGCTCTGATACCAACTGTGACGCCCCCAAAATTAGGTATACATCACCCATCTTGGGTCGTCAGATACATAGTAGAGAATACAATTACAACTTACTAATACAACTGTCATGTACAATACGACAAAACATAAACTGTGAGTTTGAATACAAATATTATCTTTTAGAGAGTATTCATACTCAAAAGGAGTCCTCATTACATTTATTAACACACTATTACATAGAATAGTGAGGACTACTAACTAATACTATCATTCGGACCATCACTCCGTTCCTCGACTTGTCCCAGCTACGTTCTCATTTCCTGAAGAGAACAGTGAAAGAAAGGGTGAGCTCAACTAGCCCAGTAAGAAATATTATGACTAAGATAATGCAGAATAAATTATCATTAGCCTTAAACAATCTTAAACTGATAAAATATAATAGACATCAAGTTTAACTGCAGCGGAACAAGCAATCCATTAAAAGAGTCAAGTAGAAAATAAACTCTACTATCTTTTATGATTTAAAAGGTTTTTCAACATTGTGATCGCTGGGACTCAGCTTAATAAAATAATCCACATCATCGAATCACCCCTGCACTACGGCCAAGGATATTCGTATATTCATTAATGGTCATGATCATGCCAACAACTATCCATCAATGCACTACGGGCCAATGAGGACTTTTACCACATCATTTGTAACATTACGGTCATGATTATACCGAATAATCCCTGGTCATAATCATACCAAGTCCATCTATGCACTACAGGCCACAGATGACTTTCAACATTTTATAAACATGAGGATGATGACAATGATATAAGAATTCAATAAAACAAGTTCAAGAATTAATTTATCCAAGAATTAACAACGTCCAAATTGTCAACATGATACTGCTTTGTGGAGTAAAATTCAAGAATACTTAGAAGAATATTTTCATGAAAAGATACTGGATGAACCGTAATTATCAAGGATATTCCACTAATTTCATGGAGTATAGAAGTCAAAACTTAACCAACTGAGTATAATAAAGAATGGAATAACAAAAGAAATCACCCGGCATGCGATAGACCGCACAGACAGGTTATTCTAACAGAATAATAAATAATGGAACCAGGTCCGGCGTAAACGCACAGACAGGATATTCAGACAGAATAATAAATAATGGAACCAGGTCCGGTGTAAAATACACAGACAGGATGTTCCAACAGAATAATAACAAGACGGAACCAGGTCCGGTGTAAAACACACAGACAGGATGTTCCAACAGAATAATAATAAAAACGGAACCAGGTCCGGTGTAAAACACACAGACAGGATGTTCCAACAGAATAATAGAAGAATGTCACCAAGTATAGGGTAGACCGCGTATACAGGTTATTCCAACAAAATAATAAGAAATGGAATAACAACAGTTCTCTTCATGAATAAGAAAGAATAACACCCCTTACCGTTTTAAAGAAAAGCTGAAATAAAGAAGTAGTTAAGTAGTATAATACTCTTCTTCTCTCTCTCTCTATAGTTTCTCTCTATAGTTTCTCTCTCTAGATTTCAGTGAATTCGTAAGAAATAATGAAGGAATGAGCTGCTATTTATAGAAAAATAGAATGCATAGTAACTAATCCATGAACGGTCCAGATTGATTACTTTAATCTGACGGTCCATATTTAAAGAAAAATATTTTAAATAAAATATAATATATTCTATTTATAGAACAACTTTAATAAAGTATTTTATTTTATATAAAAAGATGTTTCTAATTTATTACGTTAATAATACGAATAAAACAAAACGTCATTATCGCTAAATAATTCATATTATTAACTGACAATAATTGAATCAAACTGAGTGACTTCTCACATAAGCATTAATAATCAATACCGTGTGCTACTATGCAACCACACGTATTACTGTACTTTTACTACCGAGTAGTTCAACAGTATCAATGGTAAAACTTCCGCCGTTATTTTTAATAAAATATTTTTGTCGTTTTCTCAATCCGACAATAATTTCGTTGTGGGGTCCACCAATGATTGTACCGTTGTACGAATATTCCCTGTTAAAATGAATATTCCCCGACCAATCGAATATTATATAACAACTTGCGTACTTTACAAAATTTATAAATATTACCCACAACTATAACATTACATCAAATTAACTCCATAATATTCAAAAATGATATTTATAGAAAATTCATCTTTATTTATAAAAGTTGGGGTCTTACATAACATACATGTTACAGTTCATATAATAAGTATAAAGATTGAGTTCCTTACTCAATCAGCATGCTTTACTCAATCAACATAGTCATAAGTTGACATTAACATTTCATACATTCAACATATATATAACACATCATGCTCTTTGCAATAAAGATTTAAAACAATCAAATTCAAATAGCAAATAGGAACTGAAAGACTTGCCTTGATCGTTGTTTACCAATAACAGTTTAACAGCTTACAGCTATCTGCACTTCACGTGTCCTACACAATTATATAAGCATTCACATTAACTATTAGTCACATAGCAACGCATAGTAGTTGTAATATAAACTTTACTCTACATCTCATGACCCTTCCTATTAACCAATACACAATGTTCAATTTGATTGTGTTAACTTTCGACTTGTATCTTACTATATTTCATACTCGAAGTTCATTCAAGTGTTTAAGCATTGCTAGGAATCATTATTGGTTTTATGTTAAACCCATTTCATATCTTATAATATTCATTTCATTTGAATAGAAACACTTTTTAAGTTCATTAACACTTGGCACGGCATTTCGACGTTCATTCGTCACACGCCCGATTCGACTCTCTTGTGTGTGCTTAGTATGCTTATACATCTTATTTCATATATCATTTATTAATATTAAGTATCATTGTATTTACTAACATTCATATTTTATAACTTAGAATAACATCTTTTATTGTCAGAAGCACTACACTTGCATACGTGCATGCCCGACGCCCTCCGATTGCCTTCGAAAACATAATAGCCCCACAAATGACCATTTTGACCCTTTCTAATGACCTCCAATTGAAAACCTTAAAGAACAAAAGTTGTAGGTCTATCCGCCCTCGTTTCGGATCATCTTGAATCGCCTCAATCGGAGTTCGTATGAAAAAATTATAGTCAGTTTACCAAAATAGGTCAAAGTAGTCAAAGTTAGCACACCTTGGGCGCGCGCCAGCGTGACTTCCAGCGTGCCCGTGCGATCTCCCAGCCCCAGCTGTGCGCCCGCACGCACGGGCGGTGCGCCCGTACGAGGCTTCGCACATATTACAGTTCTTTTAACGTAACTTTCTCGTTTTAAGTCCGAATTAGTTGGTTTTCGATTCGTTGGACTCGTTAAACTCTTAGCTACTCATCTAGAGAATAATTATAACACTTCAAACATATTAACAAATCATTTTAAGGGTTCCAATTTAGTGTTCATGCTATATTTTCATGTTTTAAACACATTTAGCAAATTCAATCGTCACGATTTCGTTTCTTAACCAATTGACATGATTCAAACTACACCGTTTTCGTTTCTTAACATACTAACATAATTCATCACCAATTCGCAGATTACAACAAGTATTGACCATGAAATTTTTTACTTTCTAAGCCATATTATATAACATAAACATTGTTATTGGAAATCTTTTATTACAACCCATTTCTCACGAATTTGATTATCAAATAGCCCTCACAGACGATAATTAACAGATTATAACACCATATATATATATATATATATATATATATATATATATATATATATATATATCAATTCAACATGATTTAACCATTTACAGGGAATGGTCATGGAAACTCAAACATCAAATTAGAAGTAAAATATACCTTTAAAACCCTAATTGTAGGCTAGCAAGAGATGGTGACCCTACCTCAAAACCACCATGATTCTTCCTTCTCCAAAACCTCTGTGTTTCTTCTTCTCTCCAAACCCTCTCTGTACTTGGCTTAAAAATAAAAGACGCTTAGAAATAAACTGAAGACTCCCCACGTTCATTAGTTATGTTAGGCTAAGAGCCATAAGGTTGTGTTTGGCTACATAAAATTCCCTCATACTAGATTATTTTAATAGCATTATATTATATGACTTCACGTGTCACACCTTTAGTTAATTCAAATAACTTATAATAATAATAATAATAATCTTATTATAATTATACTTATAATTAATAAATAATTACATATATCTAATTTAATTAATAAATTAGATTTAAACATTACTTTATTTAATTTATTTATTCCCTTTAATATTAAACAATCCATTTAATTTAATTAATTCATTAAATTAAATCTTCAAAGAATAAAATTTACCTTTGCTTTAATTTAATTGTCATACACACGTAACTAAATTATTATACCACATATTATACCACAATTTTATAAATTATTTATTTTTCTCAATAAATAAATTATTTAAAATATTTATTTAATTCAATAAATATTTAAAATTAATTACCAAATCTATTTAATTACTTCAATAGTTAACTTAACTATTGAACCTCACTTTCCCAATATATGAATATATATTTCTCTTCACACCAGATCACATATTTCAAAATATATAACACGTATATATACATATTCAAACTCAAAACATCTCATAATGAGAATTTTAATTATTAAATTCCTATTTTAATAACTTATAAAAATTCGGGTTGTCACACGGGGGGAT
Source organism: Panax notoginseng (assembly GCA_016801055.1). Taxonomy (NCBI): domain Eukaryota; kingdom Viridiplantae; phylum Streptophyta; class Magnoliopsida; order Apiales; family Araliaceae; genus Panax; species Panax notoginseng. The sequence goes on along the minus strand of CM029022.1, from coordinate 81,210,155 downwards.
TATCTTTACACCTAGCGTCCTAAGGTCTTAATGGTCTGAGAGTCGTTGGTCGAAAGCTCGTTAAGGTAGCACTGAAAAGCCTAAGGGAATAAGACATTGCATAGCCATGTGTATAAAAAAAATATGAATAAAATGAGAAATAAGAGCAAAAAGCCCCCGTAAATGAAAAATAAAGCATACTTACCCTATTCGGACCCTTGATATTGGTAGTTATTGTAAAACCCTGAATTTTATGAAATAAAAGTATTCAATTTTTCTTGTAATTACAATTCAGTAAATGGTTAAATTGATAAAAAGTTAAAGTTATGGGTGAAATATAAAATTTTTTCAAAATAAACAAGTGGTTATAAAATAATCATTGTTATTGGGGAATATTCGTTGGTCGTAGAATATTCTTTCTGTCGGGAAATATTCGTACGACGGCGTAGCTATTTGTGGGTCCCATAACAGAAAACGGTCGGATGAAGATAACGACAAAAATTGAGTTTTTATAATTAACGGCGTAGTTGTTACCGTTAACACTGTTAGAATACCCGGTGGTTAAAATACAGTAATACGCGTTATTGCACAGTAGCAACACGGTATTGCACAGTATTTTTGAAATTATTGATTCTTACATAAGAAGGCACTACTGAATAATTGTTACAGTAGTTACTGTTCAATATTTTATTTTATTGATTCAATAATTGCTGCGTTGATATTATTGTTGTTTCAATAATTGTTGCTGCACAATATTTTCTATTATCAGATCAATAATTCATATTATTTGAATAATATTATTAGATAGCATTATTGGCAATGTCTAGAAAGTTCTGTCTAAAGAGAGGTTTGGTCATCTAATTGCGCGCCAGTAAGGAGAAATTCTTATTGGAAAGCCCCCTCTTTCTTGGGAACGGCCTGGTTACCAGTACTGTGATTCTATAATATTATTTGTGAATAATTAATTATTGATTTATATGATAAGGAAAATATTAATTTTATGTTGATATAGATGGAAAAAAATTTTAAAGTGACAATTGTTAAAAAATGATAATTTATCTTTTCTGATAAAATAATTTATTATTATATTTAATAATATAATAATGGTGATAGTTTTACAATAAATGTGGGATATATGAGTATATGAGGAGGAAGAATATTTTTATTGTATTAAATGATTAATACATGTTTTGTGTGTCGGTGGACCCCATTTCTTGACTGAAATTTGATTATAGCCTGTAAAATCGTCCGTTTATGGATTTCGGTCAATTTCTGCTTGGAATTTGGAAAAACTTTCTTCTGTAAAGTTGTAGAGAATTGAATTTTGTATAAAAAATCGTGAGATTCGAATTTTCTGATAAAAGGGCTATTTTCTATGAATTGTTGAAGTTTCGGAAAATAAAATAATTTTTATATTAAATTATGGGTGGGACCCACTTATGTTATAAGAATGTGGGTTGCTGAATTTTCTTCCTTAATGGCTGCTGGTGGCTTGGTTGGTGAAGTGACGTAGAAGGAAGAAAAAAAATAATATTATTATATTATTTTAGTCTCCTTTGACGTTCTAACATTTTCCTATAAATAGGTGCTTATGTTAGAATTGAAAATCACACCAGAAATAAGTTTTCTTTCTCTCTAGATTATCAAGCATATATTTGTGAGTATTTAGATACTTTGAGAGTTGTTATTCAGTAGAAGTTTCCTTCGGCTTTTCATCCGATATTCCAGTCAGAAGTACTGCTCTTTTGAGGTAAGGGGTTTTAAGGGTTGTTATGTTTTTCAGTTCGTACTTCTTCCATCCTTCAGTAAATTCTGGAAAAATTTGAAATGATATTTTGATGAGTTTTCTTGATTCTGTCCAAAAATGGTGATTTTTGGATGTATAGATTAAGAGTTATGAATTTGATGAGAAAAGACTATTTTAAAAGTAACCGCTTATAACTCCTTGTGGTTAACTCCAAAATTGATGAAATTTTTATTGAAAGTATATCTATATAATATTAGTGTACTTTGTGAATTTCGAAATTTTTGGATAAAAGTACAATTTATGATAAATGTCTAAATATTCGGCGGTTTTGGCCATATGAAAAATAGTAAATAAATTTTAAAAATTCTGAGAAAAATATATGTTCAATTTGGGACTATATTCTGCTAAATCCCAGAAAAAAAATATTTTTGGAACTGATTTGGTATTTTTTATGAATATAGTCTAATTATGAGTAAATGAATTAAATATGTTATGTGAAGTAAGAAAATTGAAAAATATGATTTTATGGCTTGAATATCATATATGAGTTATATGCAGATTTTTGATGAGAGTTTTGGTTATTGGTGATGAAATCTTAAGAGTTTGGCATTTTAGGATGATTAAATGCATTATTTAGTAAAGTGTAAACAATAAAAATACATTGTTTATAAGTTTAAGAAATGTTATTCTTTCAATATCATTATACCAAAATATTGGTATGAATTTTATTGTGGAATTTCTAATTTTTTGTGTCGGGATTACTATTCATGAGTTACTATTCACGAGTTACTATTCCCGAATTACTATTCATGAGTTACTATTTACGAGTTACTATTCATGACAAAATTGGTTTCTTTTTCTAACCAAAATATAGTTAATGTATGAATATTACTCTTGAGATTAAAACAATATGTTGATCATATTATTTTTATTATCATATATAACATTTTTATAACCCTGATATTGAAATTCTCTTTCACTTGAGTGTAAAGATGGGTAGATTGTTGGTATGATCATGACTATGGATTCTCTTTGGCCTGTAGTGCAAAGATAAATTATTGATGAATATCTTTGGTCTGTAGTGCAAAGATGAACTGTTGATGAATATCTTTGGCCTGTAGTGCAAAGATGAATTATTGATGAATATCTTTGGTTGTAGTGCGTAGATGAACTGTTGTTGAATATCTTTAGTCTGTAGTGCAAAGATGGTTTGTTGATGAATATCTTTGGCCGTAGTGCAAAGATGAAGTTATTAGTATGATTATGAACAGGAAATGTGATTTGGTGTAACCATGATCTTTGATATTTCAGGTAAAGATAGGTGATGAAAATTATCTTCATCCTGGATGAGAAGAGGAATTTAGAGCTACAGTTATGATTATGAGTTATTCATATGATTGTGGACCAGAATTGTTGATTGATGTTACAAGGATAAAACATTGTTGGTAGATTTTTAACATGAAGAAGATAATAGACTTTATAGTCTATTTGACTCTTCTAATGGATTGCTCGTTCCGCTGCAACAATGGTTGAAAATTTTTATCATCTACCATATGTTCTAAATCTCTAATTTATTACTGATGAAGGCTATTGATAATTTAATTATCTTTAGTCATGATAATCTTTACTGAGCTAGTTGTGCTCACCCTTTGCTTCACAATTCCTTTCAGGTAATAAAAGTGTAGCTGGGTCGAGTGGGGGATAACAGGGGAATAGAACGGTGGTCTATAGCTGTTGAGGGTGAGGCGAACCCAACGTTGGAAGGGTGTTTTGTCACTATCATACAAGATGTCTAATGACATACAACCTCGTATCATCATAAGACAGGGATGTGCTCATCCACTTGCTGAGTATATTTACGAGCACTACCTATATAATCTTGGTGTTTGTTTGAAGTATAATTCTCAATTAGAGACAGTGGAGATAATGATAAGTCAAGAGAAGACTCACCATTGGGAAGAATATGATAGTAATCTTCTTATTTTTCTTTGGGGTCTATTGGGTCAACCAAGGATAATTATGTTGCCATATGATATCTATTATAACCTTGACGCATGGCCTCCCATGTACGAAGATTTTCTTGAGCACTTTCCAAAGATTTTAATTTCTAAAACAGATTTTGACTATACCTTTATGTAAGGTGTCACTGTGAGGTGTTGTCCACGGTTGGGACATGTGTCACATTTGGTATATATTTGTATCCAAACTCACAGCATATGTGTTGTTGTATTTTGTACGACAATTATTGTAATAAAGTTGTAGTTGTTTTCTGTACCATGTATTTGGCGACTCAAAATGGGTTGGATGGAATGGACCTATTTTGGGGTCGTCACAGTTATTTGATTTTAGTTGGATCTTGACTGTTTTTGAAATTCTTAAACTGTATGATGCCTTCTAAGAGACTTGTTATGTATTAAATTTAAATTTGCATCAGTTAGCATGGGTGTTGAGCACACACGTACTATATCAGTGATTACAGTTTAAGATTTGATGATTGATAGGAATTTACTGATTAGTTTTGATATGAAGTATTGTCACGTTTGCTTGATTTCTCTGAGGCCGGTTGAACAGATTAGTTTCTATCACTACTGCTGGATTCGTAGGCATATAGACTAGTTGCATTGCATTGCATTGCATTGCATTTTTGTTTTGTTTTGTGCTCGAGGAGTAGCATGGGTTTAAGTTTGGGGGAGTTTGATGAGTGAGTTTTATACCTACGAATCGGCCTCTAATTCGAGCTTAAACTGTGTTAATTCGTTATTTTTGTGATTCGTTTTACTTGTTTTGTGTTATTTTATGTTTAGGTGTGGTAGCATAGCGTGTACAGGCTTAAAAGGTGGTTTCCTGGCGAAACTTGGCAAGAAAAGAAGCTAAACTGGACTGTTACAGATTGACCCCCCGCTGGGGCGGACTTTATACATACAAAACCCCCGCCGGGGCGGGGGTATTGAGGAGAAAATAGAAGCACCCCCCGCCGGGGAGGGGGTACGGGAAAAGTTTAGTCTCCTATTTCGATTGTGTTGCTGCAGTGGCGTGAAGGCAGGAGGTTGGCATGGATTGGAACTGTATTTGGCATCAAGTTATGGTCAGAATACGTGTCCTAGGTAGGAGTCTAACAAGAAACAACGAGGGAGATAGAATAGGACAATCAATTAGCAATTGAAAGCTATAATTTCAGAAAATTAACTGGAGGAATGATTGAAGGTCAGAGTCACAATAATTGCAAGTTGGAGCTAAGGAGAAGGGTGGTTTTGGATTCATTTTACTTCTTTAATTCAGTAATTATAATTGGAATGATGATTACTTTGATGATTTCAGTTTTTATTTCATTTGTGATGAACTAATTTACATATTAGGCTTATGATAGATCTTTATGGTGGAATGATGATTATGTAGTCCTTAATTTTAGTTTAATAATCTATCATTCAGTTTATCTATTGTGATTTGTGCTTTAATTTATGAATTGCTTGTTCACCAATTCTATGTGGATTTGTATGGACTCGAGAGACGATATATATGAATTTAGATCTAGTCACTATAGCTGTGCTCTTGAATTCTATGATTGAATGGAATCTTAATGAATGTTAGGGTAGAGATATGCTTAACATCGCATGTAATCGGATAGAGAACTTGAATTTAAACCTTGTTTGATTGTAATTCACATAGAGATATAGTGAATTAGTTGAGTAAGGTGTTTAGCATAATTCTATTTAATTTGTGGATTTAAGTTAATATGGTATTAGTGCACCGAGAGATGGCTAGTTCTACTTGAGTGTTCTTGATTAATAAATTGGGATAGTGAATTGGACTGAAATAAGGTGTAATAATCGGAGTGATACTTAAATTGAAGTTGTAAGCCTAATTCTCCATTATTTGCTTGAAATTACAATTTTTAAGTTTGTTGATTGCTTAGTATTTTTATATTTTTAGCTTTTAATAGTTATAATCATTGAATTGGACAATTTAATAGAATTTGGATTAATATAAAGCTGGTAATGGTTAGGATTAATGTTATACTAGTCTCTGTGGGAACGATACTTGACGTATCATTATATTACTTGTTGACCACGTGCACTTGCGTGTGAGCGTAATTAGATTTCTACCAACAACATCCACTTCCCAATCCATTCTATGAACAATGCTCCATAGTTGAGTTGAATTCTGAAGCAAATTGTTATCATGAGCTTCAGTTGGACCTCATTCACAAAGTCATGGCCAGAGCTTTTGCAGCATATGCATTTCCCAACAATATCAGCCAAAAATTCATACTTCTGGGGAAATTCTTTCTTCTTGTAGCCCTTGACACTCTGAGACTTCTTGTGGTACATCTTCTTCAGACATTCATGAAAGTCGATGACACTCAGAGATGAGATTCCATTTGATTTAAAACCTAGGGCTAGGTTTATATCTTCAGCTTTGAGTCGAATCTGCTCCCCCTTGACCTTTGTTGTGATGATGTCATTTTCGTATACTCGAATCTGCTCCCCCTTAACAATCCAGAACTTTATTTATAATTTTAAATATTTATTGAATTAAATAAATATTTTAATTGATGTGTGTGTTGTTAAGTAAATATTTGTTGGATTATTTATTAGTTAAACAAATAATTTATATGTTGTGGGAATTAACTTAATTAAGGTAAGATTTTAATTAAGTTGATAATTTATATTTTGAAGTTAATTAAAATAAAAGAGTGGTGAATTAATTATTATGAGATAATATTCTAATTTAATCTAATAATTAAATTATAGAGTTGATAAGGATTAAAGAAATTGCTATAAGGTTGTTTTAATTTAATTTAGTAATTAAAGTGATGTATTAATTTTTTGAATAAAATTATAATGGAAATTATAATTTTGTTGTATTGGGTTATGTGGCAAATTGATTTAATAAGTTGTTATTAGCTTTAATTTAATTAAATTGAATATTAGAATTTAATTAAATAAAGTGTGACAATTAAACTATATAATAAATGAGTTATGAAAATAAATTAAAAGAGTTTTAATTTGATTTTTCCAAACAAAGTCTTAGAGCTTTTGAAATTTTTATTTTAATCTTGTTTTGCCAAACAAGTCTTAAGGAATGTTTAAGTCATTATTTTAATTTATTTTGCCAAACAAGCCTTATGGCTTTTGAATTTTAAAACTGATAAAAATTTATTTGTGTAACTGATGTTTAATTAGGCTTATTATGTTGTCAGTTTTTCTTTTACATATTATTGGTATATCTACTTGCAAAGAAAGAGCATAAGAGAGAAAGAATAAAGAAGAACTAGAGAGAAAAGAGAGTGAGTTTGAGAGAGAAATTGTGGGAAGAAGTTTTGCAAGAACAAAAAAAGAAGTACTTGTAATCATCTTCTAGTTAACCTAAACAAAAAACAAAGGTATAATCCTATCCTTTAAGGTTTTGTTTTTATTTTGTGAAAAAGTTCTCTGTGATTGATGCTTTATGAATAATTGTAAAAATTAAGAGTTATTATGTGTTAGTAGATGATTATAAATTATTTTATATCATTCATTCATGGTTTAGAGTAATTAAGACCTTCGTCTGTAACCAATTGGTTGATCTTCTTCTTAGTCGTACATTCAGGACTCTTATGACCAATTTTTCCACATTTATAACATGTGGGAGGACTAGAGCCAATCTTCTTATTTTTAGAAGATTTCTTTCCAGATGACTTTCTATCTTTAGATTTATCATCTCTAGTCTGATATTTAGACTTATTTCGATAATCTCTTCTCTTGGATCTCTTATTAGTTTTATAACTAGAAGAATCTTTAGAGATTTTTCTTTTTCTTTTATCTTTTGGGATCTCAGCTAAGCCATATTGCTCGCAGAAATCTCCTAGAGCACGCTTTCCTCTAGATCTTTCCTCAGCAATTTGTTTCTGAATCTCTAAGATGTTGCACAGGTCAGCTCCTTCAGCTATGACTTCTGACGCTAATTCGCCATAAGTATATTCCTCCCAAGGAATAACTCCATCATTTTTATTCTTCAATCTAGTTTTTACTCTTTGAGAGAATAAAATAGGCAAACCTTCTATAAACTTTTCTTTCCAATAATTGTTGTTACAGTCTCCTCTGTTGAAAACTTTGGAAAAGAAAGTATCTCTATAGAATTTGAATTCCGAGAGCGATTTACACTTTAAGTTTCTCAATTGCTCATAAGTTCTAGAGATAATCAGTTGATTATTTCTCACAAAATGCCGCATGATGGTATATAACAGCGTATTGACAGCATCTTCAACAAAAATGGGTTCATTTCTTTCATCAACTCCCTTTTGAACCTGGAAATTAAAGATACTTTCTTTAACTTCACTTGATAGGAGATTATCCCACCATAGTCCGAGTTGACCTACGAATCCGGATGCTAAGGCTTGAGCTATCCTTTTCTCTGAGTTGGCCTTTATTCTAGCCGCCTGGGCAAACATAGTCATTTGCTTAAGGAGGACTATAATTTGATAGTCTGTTAAGCCATCTAAATTCCATTCGCAAATATACTCTCCATTGAATTGGATTCCATCATTGAATGCTCTATTCTCAAATTGAGCATCAATTGGAGAAGGACGATGATAATATGGTTGATTCTTCACTTTTCCCCATTTTAACCTATTAATTTGAGGATTATCATGATCGTCTTGGGACTGAATATTTTTTAAGATCTCATCAAGATCTAATAGGGATCAATCAAGTTTTGGAGCAAAACAATTACACCAATTTGTTCTTGCAGTCCTTAGGAACGCAATTGACCAGAATAGAAAAGGTAGTTACTTTAAAAGTAAAACCTTTGTGTTTCTGTGCAGTTTATGTAATTTATCTGTGTGAAAACTGGTTGTTAGAAAGCCAAATTGGCTTTCTGCTTCGAGCAAATCGCGAACTGCAGAAGCCGAGAATAGGTACCCCCACACCGGCGGGTGTTACCAGTTCAATTTCCCCGCCCTGATGGGCCCTTTCACAGTATAACAACCCCGGCCCGGAGGGGGGTAGCGAAATGGGACAATGTGATTCTTTTTTAGGTACAGTCTATTGTAGGTTAACCTAACCTATTATAAAGAGTAGTATAACATGTTGAACACGTAGTATAATGTTATATCAGCTTGTTAACGTTCATAGGTTGACATAGCATGATAAGTTGTTAAGTTGTTTACAAAGTTAGAATATGATGCTCATTCGAGACTTCGATCTTATGATGTGTAATTGGTAGTATTAAGAGAAACTTAAACTCAGTTAGTGAGCTATTCTAAAAGTGGGAATTAAACCCATGAAGTTAATATTAGTGTAACTAATGAGTATTGTCAATATATATGGTATGTGTAGGACTTGTGGTGAACGTGAGTAGTGATTGTTTAACCTACGCACGAGGCAAGTTCTCTAACCCTACCTCTACGATTACGCAAGTACCTAAACTTTATTCTTTTATATGGAGCAAGTTCATTATCTTATCTTGTTGATCATTATCCAAGTTCTTGAAACCTATTTATTTGCAAAAAACAAACTCTATGTAAGAATCTAGAATTCTAAATTGTAATTTTTAAATATTTATTGAACTATATAAATATTTAATGGATGTGTTTATTGTTGAATAAATATTTGTTTAATTTGATTTGATTTGATTTGGTTAATTATTTGTGTAATAAATAATTAATGAGTTAAGAAAATTAATTATTATGAGATAATATTCTAATTTAATTTAATAATTAAATTAGAGAGTTGATAGGGATTAAATAGATTATTATAATATTTTTAATTTAATTTGGTAATAAAAGTGTGACAAATAACTATGCTATAAATGGGTTATTAAAATAAATTAAAGGAGTTTAATTTAATTTTTTGTCAAACAAGGCTTAAAGATATTAAGTCTTTAATTTTTAAAGAGTTTTGCCAAACAGAGCCTTATGGCTTTTAGATTTTTTAATTTTGAATTATAATTAAAATAAATAATTTATAAATAATATATATTAAATTATGATAACCTATAATTTAATAGGGACAATTAGTAAGACGTCGGTTTTAGACGTTTGATAGGGTGTGCGTTAAGTTGGGTTTAATTTTACGTCAAAAGTATTTGGTCTAAACCTAAGCCTAAGAAGAAAGTTACAAAGAAAAGAAAAGAAGGTTTTCAGAGAGAATTTGAGAGAGATTGAGAGAAAGTTCTGAGTTTTCAAGCGATTCTCAGTGGTTAGTAAGGATTTTCAAAGCAACAAAAGGTGTTTTTCCCAAAACTTTAATATATATATATATATATATATATATATATATATATATATATATATATATATGTTTACGGCATGAAGTTTCAAGCTCTGTCAATTCAAATTATTTGTTTTATTGTTGATATATGTAAGACCCCGAATTTTATGAAATAAAAGTATTCAATTTTTCTTATAATTACTATTCAGTAAATGGTTAAATTGATAAAAATTTAAAGTTATGAGTGAAATATGATTTTTTTTCAAAATAAGCAAGTGGTTATAAAATAATCATTGTTGTCGGGGAATATTCGTTTGGTCGTGGAATATTCTTTCTGTCGGGGAATATTCGTACGACGGCGCAGCCATTTGTGGGCCCCATAACAGAATAACTGTCGGGTGAAGAAAACGATAAATTTGAGTTTTTACAAATAACGGCGTAGTTGTTACCGTTAACACTGTTGGAATACCCGGTGGTTAAAATACAGTAATACGCGTTATTGCACAGTAGCACACGGTATTGCATAGTATTTTTAAAATTATTGATTCTTACGTAAGAAGGCACTACTCAATAATTGTTACAGTAATTACTGTTCAATATTTTATTTTATTGATTTAATAATTGCTACGTTGAAATTTTATATTATTGTTGTTCAATAATTGTTGCTGCACAGTATTTCCCATTATCAGATCAATAATTCATATTATTTGAATAGTATTATTAGATAGCATTATTGGCAATGTCTAGAAAGTTCTGTCTAAGGAGAGGTTTGGTCATCTAATTGCGCGCCAGTAAGGAGAAATCCTTATTTGAAAGCCCCCTCTTTCCTGGGAACGGCCTGGTTGTCATAAATGTGATTCTGTAATATTATTTGTGAATAATTAATTATTGATTCATATGATAAGAAAATATTTATTTTATGTGGATATAAATGAGGGATATATTTTTGTGGTTAAAAAATGAAGGAGTTAATGTTGAGATTTTTATCCGTATTTTTATCGGAATGGAGGTATTAAAAATCAGGGTTTTTGAGATATTTTGCGGGGGTTATAATTTTTAATCCGACCGTTGGATCGTGGTAATTTTTGGATATGTTATACATATATAAGTTGAGTATATGCCCACAAATTTTGAACCGTTAAAAATGAACGTATGATTTATTATGAATTTTACGAGATGACTGGTTCAGAAATTGTTAAATTTTCGGAGTTTATCATTTTGGTGGAAAATTCTAGAATTGGTGGGCCCCACTTGTGGTTGGTGAAGAAATGTGCTGAATTATATTTCAAATGTGGTGGGTGGGAATAGTAGCAGGTAAAGCCATCAGGTTGCAGGTCAAACCTACCAAAATTTTCCTATAAATAGAAGGCTAAGTTAGAATTGAAAATCACACCAGAAACATAAGCTTTCTCTCTTTCTCTCTCTATATTATGAAGCATATTTTGTGAGTTTTTAGATACTTGGTGAGTTGCTATTCATCAGTGCAAGTTTTCTTCAGCATCATATCCGATATCCAGTCAGAAGTACTGCTCTTTTGAGGTAAGGGATATTAAGGGATTTTAAGGGTTGTTATGATTTTCAGTTTCGTAATTTTTCTGATCTTCAAAAATTCTGGAAAAATTTGAAATGATATTTTGATGAGTTTTCTTGATTGTGTCCAAAAATGGTGATTTTTGGATGTATAGATTGAGAGTTATGAATTTTATGAGAAAAGACTATTTTAAAAGTAACCGCTTATAATTCCTTGTGGTTAACTCCAAAATTGATGAAATTTTTATTGGGAGTACATGTGTATGATAGAAGTATACTCTGTAAATTTCAGAATTTTTGGACAAAAGTATAATTTTTGATAAATGTCTAAATATTCGGTGGTTTTGGCCATATGAAAAATAGTAAATGAGTTTTAAAAATTCTGAGAAAAATATATGTTCAATATGGGACTATATTATGCTAAATCCCAGAAAAGAAATATTTTTGAAATGATTTGATATTTTTCATGAAAATGGACTAGTTATGAGTAAATGAATTAAATATGTTATGTGAAGTAAGAAAATTGGAAAAATAGGATTTTATGGCTTGAGAATCCTATATGAGGTATATGCAGATTTTTGATGAGGGTTTTGATTATTGGTGATAAAATCTTATGAGTTTGATATTTTAGAATGATTAAATGCATTATTTAGTAAAGTGTAAACAATTTAAATAAATTATTTATAAGCTTAAGAAATATTATTCTTTCAATATCATTATACCGAAATACTGGTATGGATTTTATTGTGGAATTTTTACCTTTTTGTGTCGAGTTTACTATTCACGAGTTACTATTCACGAGTTACTATTCATGAGTTACTATTCACGAGTTACTATTCACGATCAAAATTGGTTTCTTTTTCTAACCAAATTATAGTTGAGTTATGAATATTACTCTTGAGATTAAAATTATGTATTGATTATATTGATTTTATTATCATATATAACATTTTTATAACCCTGATGTTGAAATTCTCTTTCACTAGAGTGTAAAGATGGGTAGATTATTGGTATGATCATGACTAGGGTTCTCTTTGGCCTGTAGTGCAAAGTTGAATTGTGACTGGTATGATCATGACCATTGAATTTATAAGTGAATATCTTTAGCTTAAGTGCAAAGGTGAATTGATCAACATGGTTATAATTATTGTTTATATAAATTCTGAAATGATTATATATTTCTTTGAGATATTAATATCTTTGGCCTGTAGTGCAAAGATGAAATATTGATGAATATCTTTGGCCTGTAGTGCAAAGATGAACTGTTGTTGAATATCTTTGGCCCGTAGTGCAAAGATGGTTTGTTGATGAATATCTTTGGCCCGTAGTGCAAAGATGAACTGTTGTTGAATATCTTTGGCCTGTAGTTCAAAGATGGTCTGTTGATGAATATCTTTGGCCTGTAGTGCAAAGATGAACTGTTGTTGAATATCTTTGGCCCGTAGTGCAAAGATGGATTTGTTAGTATGATTATAAACAGGAACTGTGATTTGGTATAACCATGATCTTTGATGTTTCAGGTAAAGACAGGTGATGAAAATATTCTTCGTCCTGGGTGCGAAGAAAAATTTATAGTCACAATTATGATTATGAGTTATTCATATGATTGTGAAAAGGAACTGTTGAGTGATGTTACATGGATAAAATATTGTTGGTGGATTTTTAACATGGAGAAGATAATAGACTTTATAGTCTATTTGACTCTTCTAATGGATTGCTCGTTCCGCTGCAACTATGGTTGAAATTTTTATCATTTACCATATGTTCTAAATCTCTGATTTATTGTTGATGAAGGCTATTGATAATTGAATTATCTTTAGTCATGATATTCTTTACTGAGCTAGTTGTGCTCACCCTTTTGCTTCACAATTCCTTTCAGGTAATAAGAGTGTAGCTGGGTCGAGCGGGGGTAACAAGGGAATAGAACGGTGGTCATCATTTAGTAGTTATATTTGGTGAAGAAAATAGGGTGAGGCGAACCCAACGTTGGAAGGGTGTTTTGTCACTATCATACAAGATGTCTAATGACATACAACCTCGTGTCATCATAAGACAGGGTTGTGCTCATCCACTTGCTGAGTATATCTATGGGCACTACCTATATAATCTTGGTGTTTGTTTGAAGTATAATTCTCAATTAGAGACAGTGGAGATAATGATAAGTCAAGAGAAGACTCACCATTGGGAAGAATATGATAGTAATCTTCTTGTTTTTCTTTGGGGTCTATTGGGTCAACCAAGGATAATTCTGTGGCCATATGATATCTATCATAACCTAGATGCGTGGCCTCCCATGTACGAAGGTTTCCTTGAGCACTTCCCAAAGATTCTAATTTCTAAAACAGTTTTTGACTATACCTTTATGTAAGGTGTTATTGTGAGGTGATGTCCACGGTTGGAACATGAGTCACATTTGGTATATATTTGTATCCAAACTCACAGCATATGTGTTGTTGTATTTTACACGACAATTGTTGTAATAAAGTTGTAGTTATTTTCTGTACCATGTATTTGACGACTCAGAATGGGTTGGGTGGAATGGACCTGTTTTGGGGTTGTCACAGGTGGTATCAGAGCTTAGGGATATGATCTCTGGCAGAGATCGAGAAATATAACTAGGAGGGGAGAGATGAGTAAATCCTTCGCTAGTGTGTCCTACCTAAGCTTATTTGTTGGTCAGTCATAATATTGGGATATTATGTGATATGTTAATTTGTTCAATTAACCCTTATTTTGAAGCTGTATTCTAGAATGATATCTGAAATACAGGAGATGAGCAATGGAGAAATCATGATGATAGGGAAGATGGAATCTGAAATGAAAGCAAGGTATTCTCAACTCTTTGAAATACCAGGTACGTAAATTTCGGGGACGAAATTTCATAAGGAGGGGAGATTGTAAGACCCCGAATTTTATGAAATAAAAGTATTCAATTTTTCTTATAATTACTATTCAGTAAATGGTTAAATTGATAAAAATTTAAAGTTATGAGTGAAATATGATTTTTTTTTCAAAATAAGCAAGTGGTTATAAAATAATCATTGTTGTCGGGAAATATTCGTTTGGTCGTGGAATATTCTTTCTGTCGGGGAATATTCGTACGACGGCGCAGCCATTTGTGGGCCCCATAACAGAATAACTGTCGGGTGAAGAAAACGATAAATTTGAGTTTTTACAAATAACGGCGTAGTTGTTACCGTTAACACTGTTGGAATACCCGGTGGTTAAAATACAGTAATACGCGTTATTGCACAGTAGCACACGGTATTGCATAGTATTTTTGAAATTATTGATTCTTACGTAAGAAGGCACTACTCAATAATTGTTACAGTAATTACTGTTCAATATTTTATTTTATTGATTCAATAATTGCTACGTTGAAATTTTGTATTATTGTTGTTCAATAATTGTTGCTGCACAGTATTTCCCATTATCAGATCAATAATTCATATTATTTGAATAGTATTATTAGATAGCATTATTGGCAATGTCTAGAAAGTTCTGTCTAAGGAGAGGTTTGGTCATCTAATTGCGCGCCAGTAAGGAGAAATCCTTATTGGAAAGCCCCCTCTTTCCTGGGAACGGCCTGGTTGTCATAAATGTGATTCTGTAATATTATTTGTGAATAATTAATTATTGATTCATATGATAAGAAAATATTTATTTTATGTGGATATAAATGAGGGATATATTTTTGTGGTTAAAAAATGAAGGAGTTAATGTTGAGATTTTTATCCGTATTTTTGTCGGAATGGAGGTATTAAAAATCAGGGTTTTTGAGATATTTTGCGGGGGTTATAATTTTTAATCCGACCGTTGGATCGTGGTAATTTTTGGATATGTTATACATATATAAGTTGAGTATATGCCCACAAATTTTGAACCGTTAAAAATGAACGTTTGATTTATTATGAATTTTACGAGATGACTGGTTCAGAAATTGTTAAATTTTCGGAGTTTATCATTTTGGTGGAAAATTCTAGAATTGGTGGGCCCCACTTGTGGTTGGTGAAGAAATGTGCTGAATTATATTTCAAATGTGGTGGGTGGGAATAGTAGCAGGTAAAGCCATCAGGTTGCAGGTCAAACCTACCAAAATTTTCCTATAAATAGAAGGCTAAGTTAGAATTGAAAATCACACCAGAAACATAAGCTTTCTCTCTTTCTCTCTCTATATTATGAAGCATATTTTGTGAGTTTTTAGATACTTGGTGAGTTGCTATTCATCAGTGCAAGTTTTCTTCAGCATCATATCCGATATCCAGTCAGAAGTACTGCTCTTTTGAGGTAAGGGATATTAAGGGATTTTAAGGGTTGTTATGATTTTCAGTTTCGTAATTTTTCTGATCTTCAAAAATTCTGGAAAAATTTGAAATGATATTTTGATGAGTTTTCTTGATTGTGTCCAAAAATGGTGATTTTTGGATGTATAGATTGAGAGTTATGAATTTTATGAGAAAAGACTATTTTAAAAGTAACCGCTTATAATTCCTTGTGGTTAACTCCAAAATTGATGAAATATTTATTGGGAGTACATGTGTATGATAGAAGTATACTCTGTAAATTTCAGAATTTTTGGACAAAAGTATAATTTTTGATAAATGTCTAAATATTCGGTGGTTTTGGCCATATGAAAAATAGTAAATGAGTTTTAAAAATTCTGAGAAAAATATATGTTCAATATTGGACTATATTATGCTAAATCCCAGAAAAGAAATATTTTTGAAAATGATTTGATATTTTTCATGAAAATGGACTAGTTATGAGTAAATGAATTAAATATGTTATGTGAAGTAAGAAAATTGGAAAAATAGGATTTTATGGCTTGAGAATCCTATATGAGGTATATGCAGATTTTTGATGAGGGTTTTGATTATTGGTGATAAAATCTTATGAGTTTGATATTTTAGAATGATTAAATGCATTATTTAGTAAAGTGTAAACAATTTAAATAAATTGTTTATAAGCTTAAGAAATATTATTCTTTCAATATCATTATACCGAAATACTGGTATGGATTTTATTGTGGAATTTCTACCTTTTTGTGTCGAGTTTACTATTTATGAGTTACTATTCACGAGTTACTATTCATGAGTTACTATTCACGAGTTACTATTCACGATCAAAATTGGTTTCTTTTTCTAACCAAATTATAGTTGAGTTATGAATATTACTCTTGAGATTAAAACTATGTATTGATTATATTGATTTTATTATCATATATAACATTTTTATAACCCTGATGTTGAAATTCTCTTTCACTAGAGTGTAAAGATGGGTAGATTATTGGTATGATCATGACTAGGGTTCTCTTTGGCCTGTAGTGCAAAGTTAAATTGTGACTGGTATGATCATGACCATTGAATTTATAAGTGAATATCTTTAGCTTAAGTGCAAAGGTGAATTGATCAACATGGTTATAATTATTGTTTATATAAATTCTGAAATGATTATATATTTCTTTGAGATATTAATATCTTTGGCCTGTAGTGCAAAGATGAAATATTGATGAATATCTTTGGCCTGTAGTGCAAAGATGAACTGTTGTTGAATATCTTTGGCCCGTAGTGCAAAGATGGTTTGTTGATGAATATCTTTGGCCCGTAGTGCAAAGATGAACTGTTGTTGAATATCTTTGGCCTGTAGTTCAAAGATGGTCTGTTGATGAATATCTTTGGCCTGTAGTGCAAAGATGAACTGTTGTTGAATATCTTTGGCCCGTAGTGCAAAGATGGATTTGTTAGTATGATTATAAACAGGAACTGTGATTTGGTATAACCATGATCTTTGATGTTTCAGGTAAAGACAGGTGATGAAAATATTCTTCGTCCTGGGTGCGAAGAAAAATTTATAGTCACAATTATGATTATGAGTTATTCATATGATTGTGGAAAGGAACTGTTGAGTGATGTTACATGGATAAAATATTGTTGGTGGATTTTTAACATGGAGAAGATAATAGACTTTATAGTCTATTTGACTCTTCTAATGGATTGCTCGTTCCGCTGCAACTATGGTTGAAATTTTTATCATTTACCATATGTTCTAAATCTCTGATTTATTGTTGATGAAGGCTATTGATAATTGAATTATCTTTAGTCATGATATTCTTTACTGAGCTAGTTGTGCTCACCCTTTTGCTTCACAATTCCTTTCAGGTAATAAGAGTGTAGCTGGGTCGAGCGGGGGTAACAAGGGAATAGAACGGTGGTCATCATTTAGTAGTTATATTTGGTGAAGAAAATAGGGTGAGGCGAACCCAACGTTGGAAGGGTGTTTTGTCACTATCATACAAGATGTCTAATGACATACAACCTCGTGTCATCATAAGACAGGGTTGTGCTCATCCACTTGCTGAGTATATCTATGGGCACTACCTATATAATCTTGGTGTTTGTTTGAAGTATAATTCTCAATTAGAGACAGTGGAGATAATGATAAGTCAAGAGAAGACTCACCATTGGGAAGAATATGATAGTAATCTTCTTGTTTTTCTTTGGGGTCTATTGGGTCAACCAAGGATAATTCTGTGGCCATATGATATCTATCATAACCTAGATGCGTGGCCTCCCATGTACGAAGGTTTCCTTGAGCACTTCCCAAAGATTCTAATTTCTAAAACAATTTTTGACTATACCTTTATGTAAGGTGTTATTGTGAGGTGATGTCCACGGTTGGAACATGAGTCACATTTGGTATATATTTGTATCCAAACTCACAGCATATGTGTTGTTGTATTTTACACGACAATTGTTGTAATAAAGTTGTAGTTATTTTCTGTACCATGTATTTGACGACTCAGAATGGGTTGGGTGGAATGGACCTATTTTGGGGGCGTCACAATATACAACTGATAACTTGTGATTATATGTATTAGTGGTGTTAGAGTTGTATCTAGACAAGGAATTGTATGCTAATTTACGTCAAAAAGAAAGAAAATAGTTTTATAGTGAATATGTGTATGAACATGGCTTGTAGGAGTACTAAAATTGATATTTGATTGTGAGCTAATAGATAAATTGAACCTTGAATATGTTAATATGTTAAGAAATGAAGAGAACGTAGTTCGAATGAATTAATTTGGTGTATAATTATGGTTACAGTGTTAATTTTATCAAACAATGTCAAAAAATGGAGTTTTGGTTTAAAACATGGCATTCAAGGATTTAATTTTTTGAAATTGTGGTTTAGTTGTTTTGAAATCAGTATATATATGATGGGTAACGTTTATGTGTAATTTGTGTAAGTTATACGTGTTAATTTAGGTGCTAGAAGTTATTAAACAGTCAAAATTAGCATTATTTATGTTCTTCGTGCTCAACACTGTAATTCGGCGCCGCAGCGCCAAGCCTTAGCGTCGCAGTGCCAAGACTCGCGCCGCCGCGCCAAACTGAGCGCAACAGCGCCAACCTCGAGCCGCAGCGCCACTGCCTGGCTTAGGCATCGCGCCGCAGCGCCGTCCACAGTGTAAACTGTGGCGCCGTAGTGTGAGTTAGCAGAATGGTCAGACAATGTGTTTTAGTTACACAAAGTCTGAAAAACTTGTAAAGTGAAATAGTATGACTGTTAAGATGTGATTTTAGTATTACTATACTAAGAATGAACATATTATTAATGATTAACGAGTTTTATTACTAATGTAACTTGACTATGTGGTTAAAAATTAAACCATACATGAAATAGATACTTATCTATATATATAGTATGTGTAATGACTAATTATGTCATGATGATATGTGTATAGGATATTGTAAATCGAATTATTACGGTTTAGCTTACACGCAAGGCAAGTTTTCTAAACCTTATCTTTTGATATTAAGCAAGTTTCCTTATCCTATCTCGATTATAATTACGTAAGTTTTCTAATTCTACACTTTCGTTGAGCAAGTTCTTTAACTCTATTGTTACAATTGTACAAGTTTCTTAACTTTAAGTATATTGTGCAAGTTTTTTAAACCTAAACTTGTTATTTAGCATGCAAGTTTCTACATTCTGATATACTAATGTTGAACAAGTTTTATCGTTCAATTTACTATTTGTTATGCATGCTCAGTACTCAATTCTAAATAACATTAGCTTAGTATTGTTCAAGCAAGGTATGTTATGTTATTCAGTGATTTTGCTCTTAGATTATTCCTAAAGCATGACTTTAGTATACAATGTTGATTCACTTATGATTTATTCCATAGCATAATGTGATTACCTATTTATTCAACTAATCCTTAGTTGATGTTCGTTAAACCTAAATTACCTTGAAACTTATCCAAACCAAACTTACTTTGGTGCGGACTCGTATTCTAAATGCTGAGATGAACAACCCTATTATAGGGGATAATTTACGCATAGCGTTGAAATGTTTGTGCACAATACACTGTACGAAGGGTTGATCCCCCTAAGTACGAGGAATCCCTATAGTCTTATGACTGTTAAAGTTTAAGTTGAAAGATTACTTATAACTATGATATAGTTCGTGGTCTTATGACCCTCAGATGTATATTTCAGAATTTTGATTATCATTAATAGAGCTTATTGTTCATTTCTATTGAGCCTATTATTTGGCAATTGTTGTAAAGTTTTATTCATTGTCATTTCAAGTGAGCCTTGTTTGCTCACTCTTACTTATATAACTATTACAACTAAAGTTGAGAAGGTGGATGTACCTAGCACCAATAAAGGAAAATGAAAGATGAACAAGTATTGAAGACTTGTAATCATGTTGATTTTTAATATTGTCAGACTTTATTTTAAATCCTGTGATGTAATTATTTACTTTCCGCATATGATGTTTTTATTTAACGGTCAGATAACCTGGGAGAACTTATTGATGTAATCCTTTAATAAGAAGGTTTATTATTAAATTTTATTATGATTGGGTAGTTAGACATGAATATTTTTGTCAAGTGAACACCAAATCTTGTGGGAATGAAGTACCTGGATTTGGGAGTATCACAAGTTGGTATCAAAGATTTAGGTTATGAACCTTAGGTGGGGAAAAGCCTTAGGAAGTAACCTTTGAAAAGATAGTGGTGATAAACTCTTATCGAGTTTTAAGAGAAAAGTAATAAAACACTTATGTGCTTATGTGATTTCAAATTATGTACTCGTGAGTGTCGAGTAGTAATGATTAGTAACTAAAACTTAAAAATTTTGTTGTCAGGATGCCTAATGTAGGAGAATCCAGTCAGGCTAGGGAGGAAGGACCCCAGATGCCTAGAGAGGAGGAGCCTCGAGATATTCAGGTGATTTGGGAACAACTACTTCCACGGGAGTCTCCGTTGGTCACAGTGGTTGAGCAGGACGGTTTACCTGATGAGGATGATGAGATAGAGACTGTGAGACCCCAGATTTTATGAATAAATATTTAATATTCTCGAAATTTTTTTTTTTATATTAGGGTATGGATTTGATATAATGTTATAGTTGTGGGTAGTATTTATAAATTTTGTAAAGTATGCAAGTTGTTATATAATATTCGATTGGTCGAGGAATATTTTTTTTTGTCGGAGAATATCTGTACGACGGTATAATCATTGGTGGACCCCACAACAGAATTATTGTCGGATTGAGAAAACGACAAAAATATTTTATGAAAATAACGGCGGAAGTTTTACCGTTAACTGTTGAAACACACCGTGTTAAAAGTACATTAATACGCGTGGTTGCATAGTAGCACACGGTATTGATTATTGATGCTTATGTGAGAGTCACTCAGTATTGTTCACTCGGGTATTTGGGGTACTTTTCGTGTGAGAGTACTATTCACGAGTTACTATTCACGAATTACTATTTACGGGTTACTATTCACCCAAATTACTATTCACTCTAGTATTGTTCACTCGGGTATTTGGGACACTTTTCGTGTCGGAGTACTATTCACGAGTTACTATTCACGAGTTACTATTCATGAGTTATAATATTAATGATGAATGTTGTTCGGAGTTGAATTTGGAGACGCGGACGTGATATTTGAGTCCGGAACGTCGAAATTAGTAAAAATAGTCTATAAACACAAAATTTTTTAAAATTCACTATTTGGTCAAAAAGTCAACAGTTGACTTTTTCGGAAAAAGTCAAACTTCGAAATTTCTAAATTTATATTTTTGATAAAAATGGTTTCATTATGTTAGAATTGTTTGTGTTAGTGAAAATCGACATTTATTTCAATAATAATTGATATCTGGAGGTTATATTAACCAATCGGGTATTTAACCTGATAAATGAGCAATTGATTGCTATTATTTCACATGATTATAACTATTTATTCACATGTTATACTATTGACTCACATTCTTGTTACTATTAGGGGAGTTGGTGCAAGATTGATAATACTTGCATGACTAAGTTAAAAATGGAGGTATAGAGGGAGGTACTATATTGTAATTAATTTTTCACATGTTTAGAACTATTGAGTCACATGATTTTACTATTGATTCACATGATTTACTATTAGGGGAGTTGGTGCAAGTTTGATAATACTTGGATGATTGAATTAAAAATGAAAGAAAAGTTGGAGGTATTGTACTATAATATTTCGAGCCCCAAAACGTGCAATTATCGAAACTATGTTTTTCTATAAATAGAAGCTCATTCTTCCTTCATTTCTCACCAATTCACTAAAGCTATAGAGCATTTATTATAGAGAGAAGCTATAGAGAGAAAATCTATAGAAGAAGAGAAGTATGCTCCCTCACTACTCCTATATCCAGTTTCTTTCAAAGGTAGGGAATATTATTTCTTTCTTTCATCTTCATGAAGAGAACTGCTGTTGTTCCATTCTTTGTTATTATGTTGGAATAACCTGTTTATGCGAAGTACCGCATACTTGGTGAAATTCTTCTATTATTCCATTCCTTATTATTCTGCTGGAACATCCTGTCTGTGCGTTCTACGCCGGACCTGGTTCCATTATTTATTATTCTGTTGGAACATCCTGTCTGTGCGTTCTACGCCGGACCTGGTTCCGTCTTTACTATTCTGTTGGAATATCCTGTCTGTGCTTTACGCCGGACCTGGTTCCGTCTTTATTATTCTGTCTTTATTATTCCGTTGGAACATCCTGTCTGTGCTTTACGCCGGACCTGGTTCCGTCTTTATTATTCTGTTTTTATTATTCTGTTGGAATAACCTGTCTATGCGAAGTACCGCATGCATGGTGATTTCTGTTGTTATTCCATTCTTTATTATTCTGTTGGAACATCTTGTCGGTGTGATTTTCACTTGACCTGGTTCCGTTATTATTATTATGTTGGAATAACCTGTCTATGCGAAGTACCGCATGCATGGTGATTTCTGTTGTTATTCCATTCCTTATTATTCTCAGTTGGTTAAAACTTTGACTTCTATACTCCATGAAATTAGTGGAATATCTTTGATATTTGCGCTTCATCTAGTATCTTTTCATGGAAATATTCTTCTAAGAATTCTTGAATTTTACACCACAAAGCAGTATCATATTGAAAATTTGGACGTTGTTAATTCTTGGATAAATTAATTCTTAAACTTGTTTTATTGAATTCTTATATCATTGTCATCATCCTCATGTTTATAAAATGTTGAAAGTCATCTGTGGCCTGTAGTGCATAGATGGATTTGGTGTGATTATGACCAGGGATTATTCGGTATAATCATGACCGTAATGTTACAAATAATGTGAAAAAAGTCATCATTGGCCCGTAGTACATTGATGGACAATTTTTGGTATGATTATGGCTATGGATTCTCTTCGGCCGTAGTGCAGAGATGAATTGTTTTATGGCATGATCAGGACCGTTAATGAAAACATGATTATCTTTAGCCGTAGTGCATGGATAATTCGTGGTCGTGATACTAAAGAATATCCTTGGCCATAGTGCAGGGGTGATTCGATGATGTGGATTATTTATTAAGCTGAGTCCTAGCGATAAAAGTTATGAAAAACCTTTTAAATCATAAAAGATAGTAGATTTTATTCTCTACTTGACTCTTTTAATGGATTGTTGGTTCCGCTGCAGTTAAACTTGATGTCTATTGTATTTTATCAGTTTAATATTGTTGAAGACTAATGATAATTTATTCTACATTATCTTAGTCATAATATTTCTTACTGGGCTAGTTGAGCTCACCCTTTCTTTCACTGTTCTCTTCAAGAAATGAGAACGTAGCTGGGACTAGTCGGAGAACAGAGTGATGGTCCTAGATGATAGCATTAGTAGTCCTCACTATTCTATGTAATAGTGTGATAATAATTGTAATGAGGACTCCTTTTGAGTATGGATACTCTCTAGAAAATAATATTTGTATTCAAACTCACAGTTTATGTTTTGTCGTATTGTACACGACAGTTGTATTAGTAAGATGTATTTGGATTTATGTACCATGTAAGTGGCGACCCAAGATGGGTGACGTATACCTAATTTTGGGGGCGTCACAGAGACGGACGAGGAGGATCCCGTGGAGCTGCCACAGTCGAATGAGGATGACGAGGATAAGGAGGAATAGATTCCACTTAACTCGATAGCTGCTCATATGTACGATGAAGTATGCAACCACAATGTGGAACTTCAGGATACCGTCGAGGAGTTGGAAGAGATAGTAGCTGAACAAAAGACCTCGATGGCACAATAGGACGACGAGATCCAACATCGAGAGGAACGACTGAATAATGTCAAAGAGAAGCTGATCCATGCACACTGAAGAAGAGAATGAACAAATGATAGTGGAGATTGCAGAGCTGAAGAACAAGTTGAAAAAAGAATCTACTAAGAGGGCAAGAGCCGAAGACGCGTACGAGGATGCTTATCAACAAGCCGGGGTAGCAGAGAGAGACGCACAAGCAAAGAGGGTGAAGATAGAGGAGATGAATAACGTATTCAACACTGTGATTAATCGAGCTCAAGATCGAGTTATGTACTATCCGATTCAGTTCGAGACACTGCCGCCATACATATTAGATCGCAGAATAATGTTCCGGATTATGGAGGAAGAGCGTCGTAAGGCTACGCAGCATCTTAGTAGGACATCGTAGGGAATGTACCTGATATGCGATTATTAATATGATAAATAATATGTAAATCCCTGGTGATATGTAGTCAATGGGATATGATGTTGATGCTATCTTGAAACTTTAGTAGTTTAGGAAAGTAATGTAAATAGCAGTGATGCTATTGTTCTTATGTTTTCAAAAAGATTATGAATGAATAAAAGTTATTATTTTATTTTATTCAAAGTGTTATGTGTTATGTGATGATTTTTTTATGGGTGAAAATTAAGTAGAAAATCCTTAAAGGAATTGAGTAATAATCTAATGAGTATATTTTTACAGAAAATGCCTCCAAGACGTCAACCCCGACAAAGAACCACTGAGGGAGCTACAAATAACAACAATGCTGAGGCTAACCCAGTTCAGCAGCTAGTGACGTTATTGACGGGTGCACTGCAGAATCAACCGCAGAATTAAGCTGTGACATTTAAGGACTTCAAAGCGGTTGGACCACCAGAATTTCGTGGGTACATGAATCCAATTGAGGCACAGACCTGGATCATGGAGATAGAGAAAGTGTTCGATGTTGCTAGAGTAGGGGAGAATCAGAAGACTACTTTTGCAATATTTATGTTGAAAGTAGAAGCTAGTTATTGGTGGTAAGCCAATAAAACTCGACGAGGTTAAGGGGTTATGACTTGGGATATGTTTAATGAGATATTCTTCGAGACTTATTTCCCAGAAAGTTCAAAGAATCAGTTGGAGGTGCAGTTTTTAGAACTGAAGCAGGGATCAATGACGGTATCGGAGTATGTAGCAAAATTTAACTAGTTGGCGAGGTTTGCACCATATCAAGTCAACACGGATGAGCGCAAGGCTAGGAGGTTTGAGCAAGGACTTAAACCCTGATTGTACAGTAGATTCTCCCTGTTCCAGTTGAAGACGTTTGCAGCAGTAATGGAGAAGGCAATTCTCGCTGAAGGTGGAGGCGAGGCTGTAACAAAGTTTAATTAAGAACAATGAAAAAAGAAGAATGAAGGTGAAGTTAAGAATGGTGGTGGTGGTAGTGGAAATGGTAACAATAACCTGAAGAGAAAATGGAATGGAAATGTGGGTGCTGGAAGTCAGCAGGGTAACCAGCAGAATAGGAAGTTCGAAGCATGTGCTAAATGTGGGAAGTTTCATAAGGGTATATGCTTAATGGGGAAACGAGTATGCTTTAACTGTGGCCAGGAAGGTCACATCACCCCAAATTGCAATCAACCCAAGAAGAATGTTTGCTTCACGTACGGGTAAAAGGATCATTTTGCTCGTGAGTGCTCTAAGAAGAAAGCTGGGGAGACAACATGAAGCAAGGGAGGTAGCAGTGGAGGTACATGGACCATTACTGGACTAACGTCATCAAACAAACCCACAGCCAGAACCTTCAACATGACTGTGCAAGATGTTGTGCAATCAAAAGATGTTGTGTCAGGTATTATCTCAATCAATGATATAGATGCTTATGTATTATTTGATTCGGGTGCTACTTGCTCGTTTATATCTGATGATTTTTCTAAGAGGTTAGGATTGCCTAGTGAAGAATTGAATTTCCCTTTAAACATAGAAATTGCGAATAAGGAAGTAATTCATGTTAGGTTTGTATACAAGAATTGTAGGGTAAACATTAAGGGAAATGTCATGATGGTAGATTTAATTCTGATAAAACTTGAAGAGTTTGATGTTATTTTGGGAATGGATTAACTGTTCAATTATGGAGCGATAATTGATTGCCAAAGAAAATGTGTAAACCTTATGACTCCGTCAAAGGTAGTTTTCTATGGTAGCAAATTGCCTAGACATGTGAGATGTCTGACGATTATGTAGGCCAAAAAGTTGTTGAGTCAAGGCTGTATGGGTTATTTAGCTTACATAGTCGATACTCAGAGGAAGGGGGTGAAACTGGAAGAGATACCAGTGGTTAGGGAATTTGTACACGTGTTTCCGGAGGATTTGCCAGGACTTCCGCCTGACCGAGAGATTGAGTTCGTGATCGACTTAGCTCCAGGAACCGCTCCGATATCGAAGGCCCCATACAGGTTGGCTCCGGTAGAAATGAAGAAATTGATGGTACAACTGCAGGAGTTGTTGGACAAGAAGTACATTCAGCCGAGTGTGTCACCGTGGGGAGCACTAGTGTTGTTAGTGAAGAAGAAGGATGGGTCATTGCGTCTCTGCATTGATTATATGGAATTAAACAAAGTCACTATCAAGAATAAATATCTGTTGCCAAGAATAGATGACTTGTTTGATCAATTGAAGGGTGCTAGATACTTCTCAAAAATAGATTTGAGAAGTGGGTATCACCAATTGAAAGTAAGGAAGGAGGATGTACCAAAGACGACATTCAGAACTCGGTATGGACATTACGAGTTTCTGGTGATGTCTTTTGGTTTGACTAATGCCCCTGCTGCATTCATGGATTTGATGAACAAGGTGTTTAAACCATTTTTAGACAAGTTTGTGGTGGTATTTATAGATGACATCTTGGTGTACTCCAAATCTCAAGAAGAACACGTGGAACATTTTCTTTGACGTTGGAAACACTAAGAAAGGAAAAGTTGTACGCGAAATTCTCTAAGTGTGAATTTTGGCTCGATCGTGTATAATTTTTGGGACATGTAATTGACAAAGACGGAATGTCAGTGGATCCATCAAAAGTTGAAGCCGTAATCAATTGGGAACAACTAAGGACACCATCGGAGGTGAGGAGTTTCTTGGGACTGGCCGGTTATTATAGACGATTTATTCAAGATTTTTCTAAGATAACCACTCCGTTAACAAATTTGACAAGGAAAGTTGTAAAATTTGTTTGGATAGAGAAGTGTGAAGAAAGTTTTCAAGACTTGAAGAAGAAGTTAAGTGTGGCACTTGTGTTGTCATTACCAGATAATACAGAAAACTTTGTGGTGTATAGTCACATAAAGGATTAGGATGTGTCCTTATGCAGAATGACAAAGTTATTGCATATGCATCAAGGCAACTGAAGGACTATGAGAAAGGGTATCCGACTCATGATTTAGAGTTGGCTGCAGTAGTATTTGCTCTGAAGATATGGAGACACTATCTCTATGGAGAGAAATGTGAGATATATACAGACCATAAGAGTCTGAAGTATATTTTCACTCAGAAGGACATAATAATGCGCCAAAGAAGATGGATGGAATTGATAAAAGATTACGATTGTGAGATCTTTTATCATACAGGCAAAGCGAATGTGGTTGCAGATGCTTTAAGTAGGAAAGGTCGGGAAAAGTTAATGTTGATAACCACTCAGGAGGAGCTTATTTCAGCAATGACAAAGCTAGAGTTGGAAATAAATTTTCCAAAAGAATCCGATGAACGACTATTCCAAATAGAAGCTAGTCCAACTTTGGTGGACAAGGTAAGGAATGCTCAACTACAGGATGAAGAATGTGGGAAAATCAAAGGCAAAGTGGCTGAGGGTGGTGATGTGAAATACAAGATCGATATCGATGGACTACTAAGGTTCGAGAGAAGAATTTGGGTTCCAGCAATACCAGAGATTAAAGAAGAAATCTTGATCAAAGCTCATAATTCAAGATATTCGATTCATCCAGTCACTACGGACCGTGTACTCAATATTTTTGAGTGCTAACACTTGAGTTTAATAGTTAACTTATATATCTATCACCTCTCTTTGACGGATCGCAAAAAAAAGGTGTAGATCAAAAACGGTAGAAATCCAAAGTACATACAAATTTTAGAGTTTATAAACTAGAAAATAACTTTTTCTTTACTTTTGATTTTCAACTAAATCAACACCCAAAATGGGTATATCTGAACAATAAACACTCATTAACATGTATATACATGGTTTTTGAATTTTAAAACAAAGATCCAAGGTTTGATTAAGGATAATCAAAATAAAATTATATAAATAAAAGGGGTCTGTACCTTTGATTCACTAGTACAAAGTAATAAATAGATAATACTTATAAAAATGTTGTGGTATTTTTTTCACAATATTTTTTAACAAAACTAGATATATATAAAAAAGCATTATCTACTTAAAAAGGTAATTTTTAATTTTAAATAGATAATATTTATTTTAAAAATTTTATCTATATAAAAAATACGGAGCTTAAAATAAATCGTACTTTTTACTTGAAATTAAAAACCCTCCCAGCCTTCCAACATCTGAACAGCTCTCTACTCTCCCAAATCCCAATCTACACCCTCCCCTGTCTCACTCATCTTCACTCTCTCACCTCAATCAGATCGGAAAACAGCATGGTAGGCTTTGAAATCGGCGCCGTCCCCTTCAACCCCGACGGCTGGGCACCGGTTGAAGAAAGATCAGCTGGACATGGCCGATCTCGGCACCACGCTGCCTGCCGCCGCCGGCGGTAACTTCCCAAAATCTAACCCCATGACCTATCCTTTTACCTTTCCCCATTTTCTCTTTCTCTATTAAGCACTAATTTTTACTTTCTTTTTATACATATATAGCTCAAGCAAAACCCTAATTGTTACTGTTTTGTAGCTATTAGTGCGGAGGATCGTGCTGGTCTTGTAAATGCCCTGAAGGTTGGTCATTTCTACCCTTTTACCTCTATGTGTATCGGTATTATGATCAGATGACACGGTTAATTTATCCCCGTATTCTTTTGGCGGGTTTATGCAGAATAAGCTTCAGAACTTGGCTGGGCAACACTCCGATGTACTCGAGACCTTGACACCTGTGGTCCGAAAGCGTGTTGAGGCTTTGAGAGAGATTCAGGTTTGCGGGTTACATAATTAGAAGAACTATTTTTTCTGTTGCAATGGAGTTTATAATTTGGTTGTATGGTAGTTTTGTTGGTGCATATTTTATAATGTGGGACACTAAGTTTTGCAAAAATCAATTTTCTTTACTACTTAAACCACTATTTTTATGTAGGTTTTGTATAATGTTGTTATATACATAGAGAATATTTATCAAGTTGAAGGCTTCAAACTAGAATTTTCAAGCGATTTGACTCTTAAAATTATAGATAGCTCATACAAACCTTTAAACTTAGGGATAACTTATAAAAGTCGGTTTCGTCTTCAACCAGAGGCAGTGAATGATTATCAAAAGATAGAATGGGGTAAGAGTTAGTTCAAGTGTTTGAGGATGGGAAAGATTTGTATTCTTGTTTAGAATTTGAGTTTTCTTTTATATTCGTTTATAAACGGAAGAAAATAAACAACATAACAGTTGTTGATACAAATTGGTCCCCTTACTATCCCAAGAATTGCAACTTAACTTTGCTCTGAAAGTATAGATCTAAGACATAGTCGATCTG
The DNA here is from genome assembly GCA_016801055.1 of Panax notoginseng. NCBI lineage: Eukaryota > Viridiplantae > Streptophyta > Magnoliopsida > Apiales > Araliaceae > Panax > Panax notoginseng. The sequence continues at coordinate 81,180,422 of CM029022.1, read as the reverse complement.
TAACTCTAATATATGATTAAGTAATGGACTGGTGTCATGTCTTGTTGTCTTAATTTAGTGATACGGTGAGTAGCGAATTAATTCTAATGGCTATCTTTTAGAATACTTTCGTGTTTAGGGACTTTGGCGGGAATATTCGGTCAAGACATATTCAAGTATTGAAGAAGAAAATTCCTCTGGCTACTGTGTGTATACATCTCTTTTTGCACAATTCTATGGCTTGTTTTTCAGTATCAATGATATTTCATTTGCTAACTGGTGAAGGAATAATTTTTCCTGTTGAGCTTTTTTAACTTATAAAAGGATTGCTAAGAAGCACAAAGATTAGAATGGAGTACGTGGGTGAATACTTGTATCTATATTTGTAGATTGTATGCTCTTCCCCATTTTTTCCACGGTAGACATCATTCTTTGTGAAAGGCTGTTGCCTTTGCTTTTTTTGATATATTTGTGGCATTCACTTTCAATACTGATAAGCTTGGATCCATGAGGAACCTTGCCTCATTTGGAGTGCGTCGTGTTATAGATCTTGAATATCTGATATGAGTAGTTTAGTGATTTATTAGTGATGCTTTAATTGAGGATTCTTGGTTTGTATAGTGAAGTATAGCGCAATGCTGAAGCTGACATGATTTTCTCAAATTGTATAGCCATCATGACGAGTTAGAGGCAAAGTTCTTTGAGGAGAGAGCAGCACTTGAAGCTAAATACCAGAAACTTTATGAACCTCTATACACCAAGGTATGGAAGCTATTGGAAGGATGAATATTTGTAACTTTTAATTGAATAATTGCATTATATGATATCAGTGTTCAAAACAATACTAGCTCTTCAAGCACACTTGTATTTAGGAAAGCAAGTCTGGGCCCTCCAATAACTGGTATGGATGGAACTGGGCACACTTGTATACCAGTTCTTGGTACTCTCGACCATAAGGTAATTTGGATGGTTTTCAACCACAGATGATGATATGCTACAACGTTGAGACCACACGTTGTAAATTGCATTTTACCCTACAAGTTAGATCATCTCCCTGTCTATGGGTAACTTGGTGTCAAGTGTTATTCTTGAAGGAACTAAACATATGATGAATATGCCTTTCACTATGTTTTTTCTTCTAGTTTTGTTTAGATCATGTCCCTGTCTATAGGTAACTTGGTGTCAAGTGTTATTTTTGTTTCATCTGAAGTGTCTGTAGGTAAATTGGTGTCAAGTGTTATTCTTGAAGGAACTAAACACATGATGAATATGCTTTTCGCTATGGTTTTTCTTCTAATTTTGTTTAGATCATGTCCCTGTCTATAGGTAACTTAGTGTCGTCGAGTGTTATTTTTGTTTCAGTACTTACAAGCAGTCATTACCCAAAAGAACAAATATTATTCGGTTTTTCAAGGCAAAAACGACACACAGAACTCAGAAATAATCACTTTGCAAATGTAGAAAACTGTTTATAATCACTTCACAAATTATCAAAAACTAACAAGTAAAAGAGTATTTTACTGGTTACACTTATTAGCCTTGCCAATGTTAAAAATACTTCTTGTTCTATTTCATGTTTATGTTTTGTTACGATCATAAAGTATGCTCAAGCCTTTCCTGCAGTACATTATTATGAATGTTTTTACTATATCGAACTATTGACTTGTTATGCAAGATTACATTAAAAAATTACATGCGATTTTTTACCTGTTGTATTTTGTTTTAGTAGTAAGCTTGTTCATGTTAACAAAATTCCAAGATTCTGCACTCATTTGGTCACTCACTCGCTCACATGTCTGCATTCAAATTAAAAAAGAGCCGTTGCATAATGTTGTTGCAGTTCTCAGGGAGTGTTACCAGTAACTGATGATAATAAGCCAATATATGGAATTTTAAAGGAAACACTGTTGGGGGCAATCCGAGATATTGATATAAAATTTTCTTTGGTAACATTACTATTATAGAGTTTAAATCTTCTTTCGAATTTATGGTACTATATCTTATTATCAGATCTCATGATCGAGTGCCCTTGAAAGAGATGAAGACTGACTGGCATTCGTGTCTTGACAACAAAGTTGGATTCAAGGTAATATGCCTCATCTGTGGTGTTGTAAAATTTATTTGTATGAATTGTTATTTTTCTTTACATTGTATTTATGTACATTTTAGATTCGGTGGACTCTTTCCACAGAGAGTTGATTATAACTATGATGTCTTACCTGTTCACTTAATTTTCAACATGTTCACTACTTGTCGACCTATATGCTTGCTAACATACAAAGAGCTATATGGATCAAGAACATTCTAAAAATGTCTTGCATTTATGTCTTTAAGGTGTGTCATATTAATTTGTTATGCCTTAACAAATTCAGATCTTGTTTTTTTTTATTTTATATTATTTTGTTTGTTATGGTGAGGTGGTTGCCACATTCACCTTACTTGCAGAAAATGGTTTTAGCATTTCAGAATTTCATTGTGCTTAATGTGCTAGATACATTTTCTCACTGGTTGATACCACATGGTAAAATAACAGAGAATCGGGTTTATTGTGTTAAATACACGTACTGATTAAGTGTTGTTCTATGCAAACCTTTTATTGATGGTTTTGGGTCTAACAGTGAATATCTGTTGGAAGTTTCAGTGTGTAGTCATGTAAGAGTGCAACATGGTCAAACTGCAAAACAGAAATAAGATGAGTGTGTAGTCGTGTTTTTGGGTGATTGTGTGCAGGTTTGTATTCCAGTGGTCATGCTGCTGAGGATACTGATTCACGGACAATATTCGTTAGTAATGTAGTGACCTATATTAATGACATGAAACTTGGCTACTAATATATTATTCTCCGTTCTGACATAGTTTCCTTTTTCTACAGGTTCATTTTGCTGCCACCAAGGATAGTCTTTCTCGGCACTTCAACAAATTTGGAGACTGTACAACAGAAGAATGGAGAGATGCATACTCTGATAAAGCGCACACAGGAAGTTGTGGATGAATGTACGTATTTTGGGAGAACCTAGGCTTTTTTGCACATGCTTAGGTAGTAGCTTAATTTTATGGATAGTTTATTTTTTTTTGTGGATGTAATCTAATTCACAATTCAATAAAATAGTAATTTATATTGAAAAGTGAATTTGAGATGTCCATATAAATAGTTTGGTATATATTTTGTGAATGTAGTAATTTGAAACTGTAAACGAATGGTATTATTGGGATGTATTTTGAATAGTTGATACATTTTGGTTTTAAATTTAAATGAGAATTTAGACCTTTTTTAGCTATATATCATGGCATTAGCAGATTGCAGGTGCACTGGTAATATAGGTGAATCACAACATTTTTTTTTCTAGTTAATTTACAACATTTTAAAAACGTATAATGTGTCTAAATGTTGTTTGATGTATTAAATTATAACATTTTTAGCCAAAAAATGTTGTGAAATTATATCTTTTACAACGTTTTCAAGAATCTATTAATTTATGAAAAACAAATCTACAACGTTTTTTTCTTAAAAAATGTTGTATAATGTGTCTAACTACAACGTTTTAAAAACGTTGTATAAGGGTATCAAATAGATGACACCCTTAACCACGACGTTTTTTTGACAGAAATCACGTTTTTTACGCGTTGTCTATTTACTGTTTTGTAGTAGTGATTTTTTCATGCTCCCTCTCTTCTTCTTTCCAAGATGGCTATGGAGTTAGGAGAATTTGAAGAAAACTCTCCTTTCTCCCCCTCTATGGCTGCCAAATCCTTTCTTCTCACTCCCTCTATTTGGTTTTTCTTGGTGTTAGCTAGATGAAGGAGATGAAAGAGAAAATTAAAATAGCTTAGATATAGATATATACAACTATCTCACTCCTCCTCCTTTTCCCTTCCACACCATCCGGCCATGTGTCCCTCAATTGCTCCCATTAATTTGCTCTCTCTTAATTATCAAAACTTTACTTGGAAGAAATGTCAAAGTGTTGGCTAAATAAAATGAGGACACATAGGAGGAGTAGGTGGGAGTGGGTGAACTACTAAAGTAATTAACCACATTCTTCTCCCCTCCTTTTTCCTCATCACATGTCCGCCCAAGTGGCCTAATATCTACCAAGTTTGGTTTAATTTTTTTGTCCAAAAATGTCCCCCATACTTGGATCAAATTTTGGGCTTTCAAATTTAGTTTCTTGGGCCATAATAAATAACATATTCCAATACTCTTAATATTACAATTCCCTAATTATTTAATTAGGGTTTTCATTTCCTCAATTATAACATAAATCCTTACTCATGCAAATTTATTTCCTTAACTCAATTAGACTTGCTATAATTAGGTTATAAAATTAATTAACTGAAATGTATAAAATAAATCTCTTAATGTTAGTATATATTTATATACTAATATTCTACCATATTATAACCTCTCAGATTATTTAATTAACACACCTAATATTATATTAGGTTATATAACTTAATTCTTATTTCACTTTTACATACAAAATAAATATATACACATTATATAATGTATATTTATCTAATCACACACATAATTCACATAATCATAACATATTTCACTTCTAACTCTAATTTTTGACCTTTTTTCTATAAAAGTCAACTGTTGACTTTGACCAAAAGTCAATCCTTACACATTTTGTGTTTATTGTCCTTTCTGACTAAACTTGACGTTCCGGACGCAACCGAGCAATCCGTGTTTTAAAATTATATCTCTAAATCAAATTTTGAGTTTTATCTTATGCCATTTTTATTGCTAATCATATTAGCTAATACATTTAAACTTATTTATCTTCTTATTTGTCAATCAAGGCCCACATTCAAGCTATGTTAATTACTAACATAGTTTTATCTTGATCCTTATATCATTAACTTAATTCATTATTCCTCTTGTTAAAATATATATAGCACCTTACTAAGTATATATATATATATATATATATATATATATATATATATATATATATATATATATATATATATATATACTTATCTTCGTTTAACCTCATAGCTTTTCTTCCTGTGAAATCTTACTTCGTTAATAAAATTCCACCTGTATTAGTATAACATTTCTTACACTATTCAATTCATATCAAATTTTACAGGTATCATAATACCTTATTCTTGATATTCATTCAAATACATAACAATTCATTTATAGGGTTTTGAAATTTTGCAACCCATATTTTCTCTATTCTCATTCGAATAGCAAACCATATAGGTTTTAATTGAAATTTTTTAAATAAATCCTCAAAGTCTCATCTAGGTTTTATTATTTAACATTTATTCTAATCATTCAAGATTTTATGAATTTTCGGGTTGTCACACATGTCAAACTTCTGGAAGAGACTACAAGAATGCATTGGAACACAGTTGAGAATGAGTACGGTATATCATCCGCAAACAGATGGCCAAAGCGAACGAACAATCTAGACATTGGAAGATATGCTTAGGGCATGCATCATGGATTTCAAAGGGAGCTGGGATGAACATTTACCATTTGTTGAATTTGCCTATAACAACAGTTACCATGCAAGCATCGGCATGCCGTCTTACAAAGCATTATATAGCAGGAAGTGCAAAACTCCACTGTGCTGGGATGAAGTCGGTGAATGCCAACTGTTAGGACCAGTACTAGTACTGCAAACTGCGGAGGTTGTTAAACTCATCAGAACAAGATTGGAAGCTGCTCAAGACAGACAGAAGAAGTATGCTGACCAACACAGACAAGATCGTGAGTTCGACGTAGGAAATTACGTGTTCTTAAAAGTTTCTCCTTGGAAGGGAAAAATTCGTTTTAGTGAAAAGGGAAAGCTAAGCCCGAGGTTTATTGGACCATTCGAAGTGCTGCGAAGAGTTGGAGAAGTGGCATACGAGGTAGCTCTACCTCCAGAGTTGAAAAACGTTCACAATATTTTTCATGTTTCGGTGTTACGACCATATAAACCTGATTATAAGTACGTGATCGAGTATGAACCATTGCAGTTTGATAAGGACTTGTCTTATGAGGAAGTTCATATTCAGATAGTTGACAGAAAAGAATAAGTGCTCAGAAATAAAGTTATACCTTTTGTGAATGTGATATGGAGGAACCACAATGCTGAGAAAGCTACGTGGGAACTCGAAGCTGAAATGATAAAAAAATATCTTGAGTTATTTGTTTAATCTGTGTCTTCGATTCTGGGGACAGAATCTTTGTAAGTAGGAAAGAATGTGACGAATGATTTGTTTGAGTTGTGATTCTGGGGACAGAATCCTTGTAAGGAGGGAAGGATGTAACAATCCAGAATTCTAAATTATAATTTTTAAATATTTATTGAATTATATAAATATTTAATGGATGTGTTTATTGTTGAATAAATATTTGTTTAATTTGATTTGATTTGATTTGGTTAATTATTTGTTTAATAAATAATTAATGAGTTAAGAAAATTAATTATTATGAGATAATATTCTAATTTAATTTAATAATTAAATTAGAGAGTTGATAGGGATTAAATAGATTATTATAATATTTTTAATTTAATTTGGTAATAAAAGTGTGACAAATAACTATGCTATAAATGTGTTATTAAAATAAATTAAAGGAGTTTAATTTAATTGTTTATCAAACAAGGCTTAAAGATATTAAGTCTTTAATTTTTAAAGAGTTTTGCCAAACAGAGCCTTATGGCTTTTGAATTTTTGATTTTTGAATTATAATTAAAATAAATAAAACAAATAAAATATAAATAATATATATTAAATTATGATAACCGATAATTTAATAGGGACAATTAGTAAGACGTCGGTTTTAGATGTTTGAGAGTGTGTGCGTCAAGTTGGGTTTAATTTTACGTAAAAAGTATTTGGTCTAAACCTAAGCCTAAGAAGAAAGTTACAGAGAAAAGAAAAGAAGGTTTTCAGAGAGAATTTGAGAGAGATTGAGAGAAAGTTCTGAGTTTTCAAGCGATTCTCAGTGGTTAGCAAAGATTTTCAAAGCAACAAAAGGTGTTTTTCCCATAACTATATATATATATATATATATATATATATATATATATATATATATATATATATGTTTACGGCATGAAGTTTCAAGCTCTGTCAATTCAAATTATTAGTTTTATTGTTGATATACAACTGATAACTTGTGATTATATGTATTGGTGGTATTAGAGTTGTATCTAGACAAGGAATTGTATGCTAATTTACGTCAAAAAGAAAGAAAATAGTTTTACAGTAAATATGTGTATGAACATGGCTTGTAGGAGTACCAAAATTGATATTTGATTGTGAGCTAATAGATAAATTGAACCTTGAATATGTTAATATGTTAAGAAATGAAGAGAACGTAGTTCGAATGAATTATTTTGGTGTATAATTATGGTTACAGTGTTAATTTTATCAAACAATGTCAAAAAATGGAGTTTTGGTTTAAAACATGGCATTCAAGGATTTAATTTTTTGAAATTGTGGTTTAGTTGTTTTGAAATCAGTATATATATGATGGGTAATGTTTATGTGTAATTTATGTTAGTTATACGTGTTAATTTAGGTGCTAGAAGTTATTAAACAGTCAAAATTAGCATTGTTTCTGTTCTTCGTGCTCAACACTGTAATTCGGCGCCGCAGCGCCAAGCCTTAGCGCCGCAACGCTAAGACTCGCGTCGCCGCGCCAAACTCAGCTCCACAGCGCCAACCTCGAGCCGCAGCACCACTGCCTGGCTTAGGCATCACGCCGTAGCGCCGTCCACAGTGTAAACTGTGGCGCCGCAGCGCAAGTTAGCAGAATGGTTAAACAGTGTGTTTTAGTTAAACAAAGTCTGAAAAACTTGTAAAGTGAAATAGTATGACTGTTAGGATGTGATTTTAGTATTACTATACTAAGAATGAGCATATTATTAATGATTAACGAGTTTTATTACTAATGTAACTTGACTATGTGGTTAAAAATCAAACCATACATGAAATAGATACTTATTTATATATATAGTATGTGTAATGACTAATTATGTCATGATGATATGTGTATAGGATATTGTGCATCGAATTATTATGGTTTAGCTTACACGCAAGGCAAGTTTTCTAAACCTTATCTTTTGATATTAAGCAAGTTTCCTTATTCTATCTCGATTATAATTACGCAAGTTTTCTAATTCTAAACTTTCGTTGAGCAAGTTCTTTAACTCTATTGTTACAATTGTACAAGTTTCTTAACTTTAAGTATATTGTGCAAGTTTTCTAAACCTAAACTTGTTATTTAGCATGCATGTTTCTACATTCTGATATACTAATGCTGAAAAAGTTTTATTGTTCAATTTACTATTTGTTATGCATGCTCAGTACTTAATTCTAAATAACCATAGCTTAGTATTATTCAAGAAAGGTATGTTATGTTATTCAGTGATTATGCTCTTAGATTATTCCTAAAACATGACCTTAGTATAAAATGTTGATTCACTTATGATTTATTCCATAGCATAATGTGATTACCTTTTTATTCAACTAATCCTTAGTTGATGTTCGTTAAACTTAAATTACCTTAAAACTTATCCAAACCAAACTTACTTTGGTGCGGACTCGTATTCTAAATGCTGAGATGAACAACCCTATTATAGGGGATAATTTACGCATAACGTTGAAATGTTTGTGCACAATACATTGTACGAAGGGCTGATTCCCCTAAGTACGAGGAGTCCTATAGTCTTATGACTGTTAAAGTTTAAGTTGAAAGATTACTTATAACTATGGACATAGTTCGTGGTCTTATGACCCTCAGATGTATATTTCAGAATTTTGATTATCATTAATAGAGCATATTGTTCAGTTCTATTGAGCCTATTATTTGGCAATTGTTGTAAAGTTTTATTCATTGTCATTTCAAGTGAGCCTTGTTTGCTCACTCTTGCTTATATAACTATTACAGCTAAAGTTGAGAAGGTCGATGTACCTAGCACCAGTAAAGGGAAAGGAAAGATGAACAAGTATTGAAGACTTGTAATCATGTTGATTTTTAATATTGTCAGACTTTATTTTAAATTATGTGATGTAATTATTTAATTTCCGCATATGATGTTTGTTTTTAAAGGTTAGATAACCTGGGAGAACTTATTGATGTAATCCTTTATTGAGAAGGTTTATTATTAAATTTTATTATGATTGGGTAGTTAGACATGAATATTTTTATCAAGTGAACACAAAATCTTGTAGGAATGAAGTGCCCGAATTTAGGGGTGTCACACTTTATTGATACGTTGAGTTCCTAACCTTACTTTTATAACTTGATATTGTTCACGCAAGCTCTTTAACCTAACTCTTAATTTGAAAGGGTTTTATATCTTTAACTTGTTCCTTATTGTACAAATTTCTGAATTCCATTATTCTTATGATGAGCAAGTTTTGTTTCTCAACTTGCTATCAATTATGCATGATTCAATAACTCAATTCTTTTATTAAGCAAGATTATAGCCTTAGCTTAATACTGTTCAAGTAAGGTTTATTATATTATTCAATGCTTATGCTTTCTAGTTTATTTCTAAGCATAACTTCGATATATAATGTTGATTTACTTATGATTCATGTCTATTCCATATCATGTTGTTATCAAACACTTGAAAGGATGTCAAACTTTATAGATTCAACTAATCCTTAGTTGATGATTGTTAAACCCTAAATTACCCTTAAAGCTTATCCAAACCGAACTTACTTTGGTGCGGACTTGTACTCTACAACTGAGAAGAACAACCCCATTATAGGGGATTATTTACGTGAAGCGTTTAGATGTTTGTGCACAATACATGGTACGAAGGGCTGATCACCCTAAGTACGGGGAATCCCTACAGTCTTATGACTGATTTGGTTTAAGTTGGAAAAATACTTATAACCTTGGACATAGTTCATGGTCTTGTGACCCTCAGATAAATTTCATATTTTGATTTCAGTTCTTGATTATCATTGATAGAGAATATTATTCAGTTCTGTTGAGCCTATCCATTGGCAGTTGTTATGTTGATATTGTTCATTGTCATTTCAAGTGAGAATTTGTTTTGCTCACTCATGTATATATAATCATTGCATCTAAAGTTGAGAAGGTTGATGAACCTACCACTAGCAAAGGGAAAGGAAAATTGAACAAGTGTTGAAGACTTGTAATTTATTAATATTTTTATGATGTCAGACTTTAATTGAACTATTGTGATGTAATTATTTATTTTTCCACATTTGATGAATGTTTTGAAGGTTAGATAACACGGGAGATTTATTGATTTAATTATGTAACCCTTTAATAGGAAGATTTATTGTTTAAATTTTATTATATTTGGGTAGTTAGAAATGAATGATTGGAAAGTGAACACCAAATCTTGTGAAAATGAAGTACCCAAATTTGGGGGTGTCACATTTTGTACATGATCCCTAATAAAACGATATCTTATTTCTATATACTTAGTCCTAGAATGTATGACAAGATTATGCTTTATTGCTATGGCACTTGTGTTATCACAGTAAACATGTATAGATTTGAAGTCAAACCCATAATCTGCTAGTTCGTTCTTCATCAATAAGATTTGAGCATAGCAGCTACCTACAGCAATGTATTCAGCTTCTGCTGTTGAGGTAGATACTGAATTTTACTTCTTGCTAAACCAGGATACAAGTCTGTTTCCTAGCAACTGACAAGTGCCATTGGTACTTTTTCTATCAATCTTACAGCCTGTAAAATCAGCATCTGTATATCCTTTCAGTTCAAAGGAGGACTCCTTGGGATACCAAAGTCCCAAGTGAGGTGTACCTTTAAGATACCTAAAAATTCTCTTTATAGCAGTTAGGTGAGATTCCTTAGGATTAACTTGAAATCTAGCACATTTACATGTTGCAAACATTATGTCTGGTCTACTGGTAGTTAGATATAGAAGAGAGCCTATCATACCTCTGTATTGAGTAATGTCAATACATTTACCTTTCTCATCTTTGTCAAGCTTAGTTGCTGGAGCAATTGGTGTTTTCATGGGAGAGGCTGATTCCATGCCATACTTCTTAAGTAAGTCTTTAATGTACTTGGCTTGATTAATGAAGATACCTTCATCAGTCTGCTTCACTTGCAGTCCAAGGAAGAAATTCAGCTCACCCCTCATACTCATTTCGAACTTGCTCTGCATAAGCTTGGCAAATCTCTTGCACAGATTTTCATCAGTAGAACCAAAGATAATATCATCTACATATATTTAAACTAGTAAGACTTTATTTTTGTGCTTCCTTAGAAATAATGTGGTATCTACTCTACCTCTAGTGAAACCATTTTTCATAAGAAAGTTAGTTAGTGTTTTATACCATGCTCTAGGTGCTTGTTTAAGTCCATATAAGGCTTTGTCTAATCTATAGACAAAATTAGAGAGAGTTGGATTGACGAAACCTGGAGGTTTCTTCACATATAATTCTTCTTGAAGTTCACCATTCAGAAATGCACTCTTGACATCCATCTGGAAAATTTTGAACTTCATATGGTCAGCAAAGGCAAGGAATATCCTGATAGCTTCTAGTCTGGTAACAGGTGCGAAGGTCTCGTCGTAGTCGATGTCTTCTTCTTGGGAATAACCTTTGGTCATTAGTCTTGCCTTGTTCCTTGTGATTATCTCATCTTCATCCATTTTATTTCTGAAGACCCATTTGGTGCCACCAACTGGGTGACTTCTTAGTCTAGGGACTAATCTCCAGACTTTGCTTCTTTCAAACTGATTCAGTTCCTCTTGCATGGCTTCTATCCAACTTGAATCTTCCATAGCATCTTCTATCTTCTTGGGTTCCATTTGGGATAGAAAGCTCAGATAGAAGCACTCATTCTGGGTGGCAGATCTCGTCTTGACTCTTGTATTTAGATCTCCAATGATTAGGTCTTGAGTGTGATCTCTTGCCCATCTGTTTCCTGTTGGAACATCTATTCTGGTGCCTTCTTGTCTGAATTCTTCTACATCAACCTATGTCTCTTGTTTCAGAGGTTCATCGTCTGGTGTAGCTCTCTCTAAGATCATTTCTTCATGCTCTATGATTTCATCATCTGGGGCTGCGATCGTGATGTTGGGCTCGACTATCTCATTCGTAGTGTCTGAGTCGTCGATTGCAGTGTCTTGAGGTACAGATTTGTCTGAGTTTGTTTCATCGAAGATGATATGAATTGAGACATCAACACTTAGCGTCTTCATGTTGAACACTCTATAGGCCTTACTATCTGTGGCATATCCAAGAAAGATTCCTTCGTCTGACTTGGGTTAGAACTTAGTAAGATATTGTTTTCCATTGTTGAGAATGTAGCATGCACAGCTGAACACATAGAAACAACTGACATTTGGCTTTCTTCCTCTCCATAGCTCGTAGGGAGTCTTCTTTTAATGTAGAGTGAACAAGAGACCTATTCTAAGTGTAGCACGCAATGTTGATAGCTTCTGCCCAGAAGTATCCATGCAGATGAGTTGCTGCTAGTAGAGTCCTTCCAGCTTCAATCAGCGTTCTGTTCTTTCTTTCATCTACTCTGTTTTTCTTTGGAGTTCGTGGAGCTAAGAAGTTGTGACTGATGCCATTAACTGCGAAAAACTGATCCATCTCAGAGAAGTCAAATTCTCTTCCATGATCACTCTTTATAGCCTTGATCTTTTCTCCTTTTTCGTTCATCACCAGCTTGAACATCTTGATGAGTTAAGGGCTAGTTTCATCCTTAGAATTTAGGAAGAACGCCAATGTGTATCTGGTGTAGTCATCCACCACGACAATGAGTGTTTGCTTCCACCAAGGCTTATGGTTGGAATTGGCCCAAAAAGAGCCATGTGAAGTAACTGTAGGGACTTATCAATTGAGTTGATCGTTTTGCCTTTGAATGAACTCTTAGTTTGCTTTCCAAGCTGACATGCATTGCATGACCTTTCTTTGACGAAGTTGAGCTTGGGTAAAACTGCTACCAGATCTTTGGAAGCCAGTTTTGACATACTCTTGAAATTGAGATGAGACAATCTTCTATGCCATAGCTAGCTCATTTCTTCAGAGGCTTTAGCAAGAAAGCATATTGTCTCATTAGAACTTAGTTGAGCAAGATTAACAGTGTAAACGTTCCCTTCTCTTGTTCTGGTCAGCTTTATAGAAGAAGTCTTTAGATCTATGACTTGACACTGATTGTTGAGGAAGGTAACTTGATGACCCTTGTCACAGAGTTGACTGATGCTCAGAAGATTATGCTTTAGCCCTTCCACATAGGCTACTTTGCTGAAGGACACTGCACCATTCCCAGCTGAGCCATATCCTCTTGTCTTGCCAGAGCCATTGTCTCCAAAGATGACTGTTGGACCCTCCTTTTCTATGAAGTTAGACAGGAGGGCTTTGTTCTCGGTCATGTGCCTTGAGCATCCACTGTCCAGATACCAAGTTGTGATCGTGGAGCTCTATTCTTGCAGTGAGGTTAAACTCTCATTTGGGTACTGTCGACGTCGGAGTTTTTATTTGTCCCTTTTGGTTTCCTATTTTTTGGTGTTCTCATGTTAGGTGAGATTTGTTTGAAAAAATAAGTGAAAAAGGTCCGACATCTGTAATGTTAACGGTGGACTATTAAGAGTTGCCAGTTGGTTTTATAACTGGTTTACCAACATAACCGAGAAAAGGTTTGCACATTGACCCAGTGATGTGACACTGCTAAACGGGTCTATGAAACCGAGATTCATTAGGGTCTGGGGACTTGCTTATGCGGAGGGAAGGTGTTAGACACCCCCTGACATCCGTGTGGCTACGGTGACCGCCACTTTTCAAGAAACTGTTATATGAATATAGCAATGATGTTTTAAAAGAGATATTTCAAACCCTGTGCTCAATAGTAATTGAGGCCTTTGATACTTTTATTTTATTAAATGTTCGGCTTGATTGCTTTTATTTTCGAGATGCGAAGCATCTTCGAGAAAATAATATACAAAATAGTGCCGAACTCCTCGTGAGCATGAAAACCATCTGAGGAAATCCAACACTGTGAATAAATTTACAAGCTGCTTACAGCTGAAAATGTCCATCACGGGAACCGAATCTAGATTCAATAGACTGAATCTGTGATCACATGATTCCTAGGCTCACATGATACTGCAATTTATATGAAAACTATAAGCAATTATATATATAAAAGCTGTAGATATATATATACAGACATGATCAACCACCACGAAGAACCTCCACGGGGGATCGGAAATGCAAATATGTAAAAGCGATAAATATATGTATATTGACATGATCAACCGCCACGAGCACCTCCATGGGGGATCTGAAATATAAATAAAGCTGTAAAAGCAATCAACCGCCACGGAGGAAACTTCAGGCGGGACGAAATGTAAAGGAAGCAATAAAAACGATCAACTGACACGAAGTAAACTCCAGGCGGGACAAATATATATATATATATATATATATATATATATATATATATATATATATATATATAAAAGCATGTAAACGCACCAGATATAAAATTCAGACTCATCGAACAAAGTCCGAAAATAATTCATATATATAAGTATATATATATAAAAGCAAGTAAATGCTCCGGATGTAAATCCAGGCTCATCGAACAGAGTTCGACAAACAGTTCATATATATATATATAAATATATATATACAAAAACAATTAAAAGCTCCAGACGTAAGTCTAGGCTCATCGAACAGAGTTCGACATACAGTTCATATATATATATATACGAAAGCAATTAAACGCTCCAAACATAAGTCTAGACTCAATCGAGGCAGCAATTAAACGCTCCAAACATAAGTCTAGACTCAATCGAGGCATAACTCGATAATGTTAGTTCATATATATATATATATATATATATATATACAAACTGAAATAAAACTACGGACCGAAGTCTGGACATACACACGCAACACGACTCTCAATGTGAAGAATAGTGTGTGCAAAGATGAAGAGAAAGGCTTTAAAGTGTGTAAGAAGGCTTACAGTGGGCTGCCAAAGAAGACTTCTATAGCTTTAAGTGGATGAACACTCGGCTCCCGCCGATAAAAAATAGCTATATATGAGCTTACAAGTGTTTAAATGAGAAAGCACTCAGTTTAGGGTGTGTACAGAGCAAATTGGACAGGGCTTTTTCGCCTTTTTCTATTACAAAATGGCCACCCCAAGCCCTCTATTTATAGAGGGGGGAGCCGCAGGTGTAGCCGCAGATGTACCTGCGGCTTCCCGGGGTGCCCCGGGCTTCACGGGTCCCACCGTCTTGAAGTATGTGCACGCATGCAACGTGATGTCCGCTCGAACTTTCAGAACTTAAATTCGGGCATCCGACTGAGGTTTAGAAGACCTATTTTCGGACCGCCATTGTCGAGAGTTACGAAATGACATGGGATTAGAGGTTGTACGAAGTCAGGAAGATGGGACTATGCCCTCCGGTCTTCAAGCTTCAAATTCTATCCGTTACCCTATGTAATAGTCACTCGGGATTGGATTTCCTTGGTTCTTATGGGACATTGCTATGTAGAAATGTATGTCTGAAATGTTGAGACAGCGTGATGTGGCGTCAAGGTGGCAAGATAACGACTTTGCCCCTCACCGGGGTTATCTCCGATTTGGGCTGATAAAGCAGACGTTACTCAGGGTTATCTCTGAGATTGGACTACTGCAAGTGTTGAAGGTCTTCAGTGTCATCTCTGAGGTGTGCCTGTCTTCCCGGTGTTATTGTCGGGCTTTGTACTGAGTGCCTAGGTGTAAGCACCGAGGTTAAAGCTGATTGCATGCATTTAAAATAATCATTTTCGGGGGTTATCTCCGGAACTACAACTACCTTCCTTGGGGTTATCTCCAAGGTTGGAATCTGCTACTCCAGTGTTGGGACTGAGACGGAATATCTCAGGGTTATCTCCGGGATAAATCGGTCTTCTCCGGTGGAATTTTCGGTATCAGAACTGCAGGCCTCAGGGTTATCTCTGAGGTTGAAATTGATACTCTTGGTGTGTGTTTTGGGGTTGAGACTGAGCTTCCGGTTGTATCCGAACTAGATGCGAGCTGTCTTCCAGGGTTATGTCTACAAGACGAATTTGCCCTCCTGCAATGTCAGTAACAGGTGTGCAGAAAATTTTGTGTGTCTACAGGTACCCAGACTTGCATGGGTCCTACCTTGTTAGTACCCTTAGGGACCCAAATATGCTTGACTTTGGGTTTAATATGCAGAGGATTATTATAACATTCTGCAGCCTTATGCCTATATTTATCACATACGAAGCATCTAGCATGATGCATGCTTGTGTGTGTATGTGCATATGGATTCTTTCTCCATTTGGACTTATGTGGATTCTTGATGGTCTTTCTCTTATATTGATTCTTCTTTTTCCATGCATCCTTGTGATTCATGATTTGTGATGAGTGAAACTTAACTCTACTATTCCTTCCTGGTTGGTTCGTGGAGTTTGTTTTACTTGACTCCACGATCCTTCGAGGTTGGAGAGTAGTGACTAAGCTACTCTTCTCTTTTCTGAACCCCAGGCCAGCATAGGATCCGTTATGTCTTGAAACATAGATTGGATCAGAAGAGCAGGGATGCACTGGTTTTTCTTTCTGTGAGGATTTCACAAATGTAATGCCTCTATTAAAATTTGAAGCACTACTAGTGTTAGTTTCTTTTAGCTTTTCCACATATGGTACTGAGGTCAATTTCCCAAAACCTAAACCTATTTTGTCAGGCACACTTCTCTAACTGGAGATCAGGGAGTCCATGGATGAAGAAGATCTATTCCACATTAAGATTTTCTTCTCTAGTTCCTCAATCTTAGAGGTTAGATTTGACTTTCTTTGTGTGTTAAGTTCATTGGTTTTTCTTAAGAGTTTATTCTCAGCCTCAAATTTAGAGAGAGATGTAGTACTTAGTAGAGCTGTCTCCAGTTCTTCTTGAACTTTCTCTTTTTGAAGAAGAGAATAATCTTTAGACAGAACTCTGAACCACTTCATGTATTGATATAGATCAGATGTTATGTCATGTAGTACAGTTCTTAAATCATCAATATCTACATCAGGAGAGTTAAAGTCAAATACCTCATCGATACTTACTTCATGATGGTCAGTGCTTTTCTTGTCATTTGCATTTTTGGCCATTAGATATAGATTTGCTACTTGAGGCTCTTCAACATCTCCAGACTCGGGAGTTATGTCGTTGTCTGAGTCACTCCATGATCCTCCGACCACAAGACCTTTGTCTTTCTTCTGGAGGTTTTTGTTGCCTTTAAACTCCTTCTTTGGATTTGTTTTCCTCTTCAGCTCTTCCCTAAAAGGTATGTTGCAGTTTGTAATGAAATGACCAGGCTTCTTGCCTAGCATAAGTCGTTGATCTGCTCCTTGATGTTGTTGTTGTTATTAAATCTCTTAGGTCTGCTACTTCTGCCTTTCCGCATAAACCTTTTGAGTCTTCTTACCAGCATTGCAATATCCTCGTCATCATTTTCCTCAGAGTCAAAATCATTTTCAGCATGAGCTTTGGAGATGGTTTCTATTGCCTTGAGAGTAACTCCTTTGTCTTTCTTTCTTACTTCAGATAGAGTCTCTACTCGTTGGGTCAACTCTAGTTCGTAGGTAAGAAGGTTGCCATAAAGTTGTTGAACTATCATTTCATAGTGGTTCTTTGATTCTCTGATGGCAGTGGTTTTGGCATCCCACTTGCTTGGTAAAGCCCTCATGAACTTTATGATAAGATATTTATTTGGATAGATTTTTCCAAAAGCTTGAAGAGAGTTGAGCAGCACATTGAATCTTTCATAAGTAGAAGTGACATTTTCTCCTGGAACATGGGCGAACATCTCTTATTGTTTAGTCATAAGAGATTTCTTGTTTTCTCTGACTTCTTCTGTTCCTTCGTGCATAATGAGCAATGCTTCCCAGACTTCCTTGGCAGTTTTGTTGTTGACCACATTCTCGAACAGATCATCTTCTAAAGACTAGAACAAAATATTCTTGGCCTTTTTGTCTAGTTGGATGACTTTCTTCTCGTTGTCAGTTCATTCTAATTTGATCTTGATTTGAACTCTATTTGGATCATCTGGAGTTAGTGCAAGCTTTGTTAGAACGTAGGGCCCATTCATAACAGTTTCAAGCTTATCAGTTATGCCATTGGATCTACTCATGCTTTGTAGGCTGAATGAGAGAACCTGCTTTGATACCAATTGTTAGTTCCCAGAGACACAATAGTTATCTAGAAGGGGGGGTTGAAGAGATATTTAAAAAATTTCTTTTACAGAATACTTGTCAGATTTGTTAATGAATTAACCACAGCGGAATATATAAATTATTTGTCCCCCTTTAAGATAAACCAATATTATGGGTGATAAGCAGTTATGACAGATATAGCAGTTATATAAAAGACACATTGATTTTAAGTGGTTCAAAGCACTCAAGGCTCCTAGTCCACTCTTCTACTCCTCGAGTAGGAAATTCACTAAGGATATCTTTACAATCTTTGAATCACTTAGATTCCTTCAAGACCAACAATCTTGGAACTTCTTAGTTCACTTAGAACTCTTCAAGTCCAGCAGACTTGGAATACACTTGATGAGAGTTGAGTTCTTGGGTTGTGCTACTCTGTTGCAGTTAAGCAAACGTTCGAAAGAACTGAGTAGCAGAGCAAGCATTTCTTTCTAGATCATAAAGTTTGAACGTTGAGTGTTCTTTAGCTTTCGTTGTGCACTTGCTTGATTGTTGCATCTATGTCTGATTTCTTTATAAAGGAACCTTTGAAATGTGTCCGTTGAAGACATCTATTGTAGCATTAAGTGCATCAGACATTTCTGAGCACCAATGTTGACTTCCTGGAAATCTGATGTTCAGTCGTCTGACCCACTGACACAACAGAGTGCTATCTCACCTAACACATGAAAATGTGTTTTTAGCAGCATGGAGTCCTTTTCTTAGCTTATTCTATACGCTTCTTCGATACATACTAAGGATGAGTGTTGGATCATTGGGATTCCCGAAAATCTCAACGTTTATAAGCGATTCTTCATTGGTTGTACTTCATCCTTCAGCAAATGGACGAGACTCGGTGATTTTGATGTTGACAAGAGAGACACCACAATCGTTGAGTCTTGACATGCTCGTGTTTGATTCAGCCTTGATCAAAGAGAACACTACGATTTCTCTTAAGCTATGATATACTACGATCTCTACTTGCTTATTTTGCAGACTCCACGATTTCGAGAGCTGACTGCGATTCTTGACTTGGCTCGGCAGGCGCTCGGACCATCTCTATGATTCTGAGTGTGGCTTCCAAAGCAGACTACAATTCTAAAGCAACTTTATCGGTACTCCACGATTCTACCTTGGCACAATCTCTCAGCTATCTAGACAGTCTACGATTCTGTTGAGGCCTATCTATTACGCTTTAAAATAGATCATCCTAACATCTTTGATCTTTCTTCTATACATTCATTTACAGAATGATAAATATTAAGCACTGATCAACCTAACAATTTTGATCTACCATCTAAGTCCTTATACATATGTTGTAGAAGAACTTTACACATAAGCATATTTACTTACTTTCAATATCAAATTTTAATATGCATATCCCAACACAACCTGTTAGGCAAGAGAGACTGTACCCCGGTTCAGTAATCTCTTTTACTGATAATGACTTTCCTTCAGAGCCCATTGAACCCCATGAGGGAGCCCTGATAATTACAGCACAAGTAGGTTCAATGGACATGAAGCGAATGATGATCAAAAATGGCTCATCAGTGGATATTTTGTATGCTCATACCTACCAAAGGATGGATTTGGAGGGTCAAAAATTAGAGGTCGGTCAGGAGTCTCCTCTGTACGGGTTTAGCAATGATCTAGCCAAGGTTGCAGGAATGATCGAGCTACTAGTTATTTTAGGGATGACTCCCTGTTAGGTGGTGATAGTTTGTCGATTTTTTATAGTGCATGTGGATTCAGTGTACAATGCCATATTGGGGAGGCCGACTCTAATAACTCTTCAGGCGGTGACTTCGATCCCTCACTTCAAGATCAAGTTCCCCACACCGAACGGAGTTAGAGAGGTGGCTGGAGATCTCGATCTAGCAAGGAGGTGTTACAGGAATGCATTGATCTCTTCGGGAGTGGGAGTTAGTAAACATAAACAGACGATGGCAATAAATATTGAACCTTTTATCGAGGGCATTACAAAACCTTTAGTTACATCGGCTGAAGAGACCGAGGATGTGGAATTGATTCCTGGAAAGAAAGATTGGGTCCGGGCTGTAGGAGCCTTTTCGGACCAGTTTGGTGGAATTGCTACAATGTTATGCCGATATCTTTGTGTGTACTCCCAGTGACATGCCTGAGGTTGATCAGAAGGTGGTTGTGCATAGGTTAAATGTCGATCCAATGAATAAACAAGTTCGGCAGAAGAGGAGGGTTTTCTCCCTAGAGAGGCAGAAGATATTAAATGAGGAGATAGTTATGCTTTTGGCGGCTGATTTTATCTTCGAGATCGACTACCCTTAGTGGATAGCAAACGTGGTGTTGGTTCAGAAGCAAAATGGGAAGTGGCGAGTCTGCATCGATTACACGGATCTAAATAAGGCATTTCCAAATAATTTTTACCCAGTTCCTCATATTGACCAGTTGATCGATGCCACTTCAGGGTATGCTTTGCTCAGTTTTATGGACGCATTTTTGGGTTACCATCAAATTTCAATGCATAAGGAAGACATCCCGAAGACTTCTTTTATCATGCATCAGTTTGTCTATGCTTATAAGAAGATGACTTTCGGATTGTTGAATACAGGGACTACTTATCAGAGGATGATGAACTATGTGTTTGCGAAGCAGTTGGGTCGGAGTGTGGAAGTCTATGTAGATGATATGATTGTCAAGAGCATGTCGGTACGAGGACACTTGGAAGATTTAGAGGATTGCTTCTAGACAATTCGGCACCATAAGCTCAGATTGAACCCGACGAAGTGTACCTTCGGACCGGGAATATGGAAATTTTTGGGTTATTTGATCAACATGCGAGGAATTGAGGTGAACCTGGAGAAGATCAAGGCGATTCTAGATATGAGGTCTCCTCAATCGTATAAAGATGTTCAACGTCTGAAATATCGGATAGCAGCCTTGAAGAGATTCATGTCTAAATTGGCAGAAAGGTATTTACCATTTTTTGATACGTTGAAAGGGCCGAAAAATGAAGACTTTCTAGTGGACTTCAGAATGTGAGGATACTTTTTAGGGTATTAAAATGTATTTGCCTTCGGCTCCTTTGTTGGTGAAACCAGTTCCTGCTGAGCCTTTGTATGTGTATTTAGCTGCGAGTTCTTTGGCGGTGGGAGTAGTTTTGGTGCGAGAGATCGGGGGTAAGCAGCACATGGTTTACTATGTAAACCATGCCCTTAGGGATGCAGAGACAAGGTTTCCGAACCTTGAAAAGTTTGCCTATGCACTAGTGATAGCAATCAGGAAGCTTCAGCAGTACTTCTAAGGCCGGCTAATAGTTGTGTACACGGATCAGCCATTTAAGAAAGTGTTAGGAAAACCAGAGGTTTCGGGACGACTTGCAGCGAGGGCGATGGAGTTGTCATAGTTTATAATAGAGTATTATCCTTGGACGGTGATAAAGGGCCAGGCATTGGCTGACTTTGTGGTGGAGTGTTGTTGGGTGTAATCTAAATTATGCACTACATGCAAGTATAC
Source organism: Panax notoginseng (assembly GCA_016801055.1). NCBI lineage: Eukaryota > Viridiplantae > Streptophyta > Magnoliopsida > Apiales > Araliaceae > Panax > Panax notoginseng. The sequence goes on along the minus strand of CM029022.1, from coordinate 81,158,779 downwards.
GTGATCAAAAAGTAATATAATGATAAGTCAAGTATCGTTCCCACAGAGACAAGTATTAATTTTAATCTAACAATTACCAGCTTTATGTTATTTTAATTTTATTAAACTAATTGAATTAATTTTGGGAAATAATGAAAAACCTAATAAACTAGAAATCAAAATCAATCAACACAACTAATAACCGCAAATTTTAAACAGATAATAGAGAATTAAGCCTATAACTTCACTTTAAGCTTTACTTAGATTATCACACTTATTTTCAATCCAATTAACTATCCCAGTTCATTAATCAAGAAAACTAAAGTAGAATTAGCCATCTCACAATGCACTAACACCATATTAACTTAAATCCACAATTGATAGAATTAAGCCAAACACCCTAATTAACTAATTCACTATATCTCTATGTGAATTAGAATCAAATAAGGTTTAAATTTCAAGTCCTTACACGATTACATGCGATGTTAGGTATATCTCTATCCTAAACATACATCAAGAGTTCAATCAAAACGTAGAAATCATGAACACATACTATTATGACTAAGTCTAGATTCATATCTCATCTCTCGAGTCCATACAAATCCACAAAGAATTGGTGATCAAGCAATCCGTAAATTATGCACAAATCACAATAGATAAACTGAATAGATAGCTTTATTAAACTAAATTCAAAGCATGATAATCATCATTCCACATTAAAGATCCATTGCAAGCTTAATAAGAAATTTAGTTCATAACTAATGAATTAAAAACTGAATAGATAAAAGAATTCATCATCCCAATTACAGAAACAGAATAAAAGAGATAGAATAGTATAGAACCACCCTTATCCTCACTCAATTATGATATCTTCGTGATCTTGCTTCCTTGCTCTGTTCCTCTACGATTTTCTCCAAATTAGGGTTTCACAAGTTGAAGTTGAAAATTGTCTGATTGAATCATTAATTTCTTGTACTAAGCCTCTGTAATATCTACTAAAAATGTTCCAATTACAGTCCCAATTGGAGCTAAAGTCCTTCAATCTACGCATCTGTAGTGTTAGAATTGCATCAATACTCTTTTGCTTATGCCCGCGCACCCCCGCCCCGGTGGGTATTTAAGCCTATGAAATCCCCTCCCCAGCAGGGTGCTAACTTGATCTGCCACATACACCCCCGCCCTAGTGGGTAGTTCCTTTGCTATAGGGCCCGCTCCGACGGGGTATCCTACTGTAGTTGCTGATTTCTTTCTTTTCTAAGTTGATTTCCACCACAATGCCACCATCATTCCTAAGCTAACATGTAATGCAACCTATAAACAAAACAAACATAAATACATAAAACTATACAGAAATAACTGGATTACACACTGTTTAAGTCCAAATAGGAACCCGATTCGTAGGTATGAAACCCACTCATCAAACTCCCCAAAACTTAAATCGTGCTAGTCCTCGAGCACAACAATATGCAATGCAACTAACTACATGCCTACGAATCCAGCAGTAAGACAGAACAAAGTCTATTCACACGGCCTTAGAGAAATCACAATAGACACGATAGTACATCATACCAAGACAGATCAATAACTTCTCAATCAATCACCAAATCTTAACCTGTTATGACTGATATAGTGCGTGTGTGCTCAACAATCATGCTAACTGATGTAAAGTCAAATAAAACACATAATAAACCTCTTTAAAGGAATCATACAGCTAAAAGTCAATAAATCCAAAAAATAAGCATGATCCGGCTAAAACCAAACAGTTACCAAATTCAAAGGTTAAAATGGGATACTTATGCTTTATTTATTCACATACGGGGGCTTTTCGCTCTTTTTCTCATTTTTCACTTTTTATTTTTCTCATGGCTGTGCAATGTCTAGTCCTCTTAGGCTTTTAAATGCTACCCCTTAGAGAGTTTTCAACCAACGACTCCCAAACCGTCAGGCTTTAGGGCGCTAGGTGTAGATACATCCCCTCGGGCGTACTTACTCAAGTAACAAAGGCCACAAAACTAAACTAGTCACGGTGTTTATTCATATATTCTTTTCTTTTCTTTTCTTTTTCTTTTTTTTATTATTTTTTTTATTATTATTATCAGCTTATATCCCAAATCTTCCCCCAAACTTAGGTTCTTGTCTAATCTTAGCCATCACTACCTATTCATGAGTTTCTTTCATCCAGACTAACATTATCCTTAAGAGTTCCATTATGTGTCAATTTAGACTCAATCAGTCAACACAGTCATTTTTTAACGTGCTAACCTGATTATACCAGTTTCAAACAGATAAAGATCTAATTCATGATAAGAAATCATATCAAAGCCTTAACAGTCAATACTATACTTGTCTAAGCAATTCCAATCTCATCATTGGCCAAAACAAACTTTTATCCATCTAATAGCTGGAATCATGCAAATATGAACTAAATGCATAATAAATATAGTAAACTTAACTAATATTTTTGAGATTTTTCAGTTTTTTTATTTTTTTGTATTTTTTTTATAACTCACTAAGAACAGAAATAGAAAACTATTTACAATACTAAACTACTGAACTACATAAAACATAACTAAACAATTAACAATGCAACTACATGAATGCAAACTAACTGACATGAACTAATGAATGCAAAAACTAACTAAAACAAGCAAAGTAATATATGACATAATAACTAAACTAAAACTTAATCAAATAACTAATACTCTCCCAAACTTAACACTTACAATGTCTTCATTATAAAAATATTGCATTAAGTAAAAGAGGACTTCCTTGTAGCATGCTAAGCCTGTGGTGGCGGCGGCGGTGACAGAGGAATAAGAACTGAAAACCCCTCCACATCAGAGTCAGAAGGAGGGTACTATGGCATTGGCTCAGGGTCTGGAAATTGGAACTGATCCGCAGCGGCTGGATTCAATCTTTTCAATGCTTCATTCAATGAAGTAAGGGAATTATTCATAGTGTTGAACATGTGATCCTGCCTTGCTGCAATTCTCTTCATCTTTGTATCTTCTTCTTTATCTCTCTCATCAAGATGCCTTTGAAGACTGCAGAACTGGGTACTAAACATATATTTGGTAGACCTACTACCCCCCGTAGCATCCTCCTCACCAGTCACCTCATCAGCTCTGAACTCGTCATCCTCCGAGGTATCCTCTGCCTCCTCCTCCTCAAGAGCATCTAAATTATGCACTGCACGCAAGTATACGTGATCAACAAGTAATATAATGATAAGTCAAGTATCATTCCCACAGAGACAAGTATTAATTTTAATCTAACAATTACCAGCTTTATATTATTTCAATTTTATTAAACTAATCGAATTAATTTTGGGAAATAATGAAAAACTAATAAACTAGACATCAAAACCAATTAACACAACTAATAACCGTAAATTTTAAACAAATAATAGAGAATTAAGTCTACAACTTCACTTTAAGTTTTACTTAGATTATCACACTTATTTTTAATTCAATTAATTATTCCAGTTCATTAATCAAGAATACTAAAGTAGAATTAACCATCTCTCAATGCACTAACACCATATTAACTTAAATCCACAATTGATAGAATTAAGCCAAATACCCTAATTAACTAATTCACTATATCTCTATGTGAATTAGAATCAAATAAGGTTTAAATTTAAATCCTTGCACGATTACATGCGATGTTAGGTATATCTCTATCCTAAACATACATCAAGAGTTCTATCAAAATACAGAAATCATGAACATATGCTATTATGACTAAGTCTAGATTCATATCTTATCTCTCGAGTCCATACAAATCCACAAAGAATTGGTGATCAAGCAATCCATAAATTATGCACAAATCACAATAGATGAACCGAATAGATAGCTTTATTAAACTAAATTCAAAGCATGATAATCATCGTTCCACATTAAAAATTCATTGCAAGCTTAATAAGAAATTTAGTTCATAACTAATGAATTAAAAACTGAATAGATAAAAGAATTCATCATCCCAATTACAAAAACTGAATAAAAGAGATAGAATAGTATTAAACCACCCTTTTCCTCACTCAATTCTAAAATCTTTGTGATCTTGCTTCCTTGCTCTGTTCCTCCACGATTTTCTCCAAATTAGGGTTTCAAAAGTTGAAGTTAATAATTGTCTGATTGAATTATTAATTTCTTGTACTAAGCCTCTGTAATATCTACTAAAAATGTTCCAATTCCAGTCCCAATCGGAGCCAAAATCCATTAGTCCACGCATCTGCAGTGTTAGAATTGTATCATAACTCTTTTGCTTCTGCCCGCGCACCCCTGCCCCGATGGGTATTTAAGCCTATGAAACCCCCACCCCGGCGGGGTGCTAACTTGATCCGTCACGTACACCTCCGACCCGACGGGTAGTTCTGTGACATCCCAGATTTTTAGAATTTATAAATGACAATTTTATAAATAAAAGTATTATTTATGAGATATGTTGGGTGTGAGTATGTGTATGTCATATATTGTAGAATTTATGAATTGATGTGAAGAGAATGTTATATATTAATTTTAATATATATAAATATTTAATTGAATTATTTATTGAGTAAATAAATAAATTCTGTTTTGATTATAGAGTAATGTAATTAAGTATAGTAGATTAATTAAATGAATATTTAGTATTTAATTTAATTAATATAATAATTTTATGTTATAGTTCTAATTTAATTGAGATAATTAAATTTGATGAGTTATGTGATGATTGTTACCAGAATTATAATTAACAAGTAAATATAATTATGTGACAATTTGATGAGATTGATTGATGTTAAGCTATTGATTAATTAAAATAATGAGTATTTGCCAAACATGGTCTTAGGCTTTTCAAGTTCAAGTTGATGTAACCTATGTATTAACTAGTAATTAGTATATCTAATAATTACTAGGAGTTACATATATTATATATTACTAGTATTGTATATTATATGTATATACTACAAGTTAGTATGTTAGTTTTAGAAAACAAACAAAAGAAAGAAGAAGAGAGTTAGAGAGAGTTGTAGGAGAAGAAGAAGAGAAAGAAAAAGAAGAAGGGAAAGCTTTGAGAAGACAAAACAAGCCTCATCATCATCATCTTCATCTCTCTCTTAAATTCATACTAATAAGGCTATAATCTAAATTCCTTATTTTAATTATATTTTTATGTTCTTCATAATGTAGGATAATGGTTATATAGAAGTTGTATTGAGAAATTGAGAGAGATAGAGAGAAATAGAGGAATTGAGATGAGCTAGAAGAAGAAGAAGAAAAAGCCAGAAGAAGGTAACTTCTAAACTCTTATTTAATCTTTGATTTTTGGGTAGATTTATGTTCTAGGGTAATAGATCATGCTTAATCTTGTTTGTATTGGTTTAATCTTGGATTATCAAGAATCAAACAAGAGGATTCAAGAAAGAAAATGAAATGGAAAGAAAATTTGAAAAACAAAATTCGTAGGTTTTGAGTAATTGTGGACATATCTTGTGAAATTCATATCTCTTTGGGTATAATGAGTTAGAAAGTGAGCCTTATATCAAATCGAAGATATGGAAGTAAGCTATATTTTGAAAGTGGAATAACATGAAAACTCTTTGTAGATTTCTTGCAATGTCTGTTTTAGTAAGGCTGGTCCGAAGGGAAAATAATTTGTCCAGAAAATTAAAACTGTTACGGTTTTTGACTTTGAAAAGTTCATATAAATTCGTGTGTTTTGAATCTGAAGAAACTTAAAACTGCAAAGTTGTAGATATGGAAGTTTACTAGCTAGACTCTCGAGATTGAGCCACTTTATGGACTAGATCATGTCCGAAACAAATTTTTTAGTAAGGATGTCCAGAAAATGAAATTTTCTACACTAGTTGATGAATTGCAGAATCTGGTTTAGATGGATAAGGGTTTGACTTTAAGGCCTAGATGAGGTTGTAGTACACTGAGTAAGGGTTAATTATATATAAGAAAAAACAAAAATGGACATGTAACGAAGGAGATACGTTAAAAACAAAAGCAACGTTTTGTTAAAGAAATTGTGAAGATGAGTTTTATAATTATGTTTGAATTAAGATTTTGGGTGATGGTATATTTTGATGATTAAAAATATGTTTTTAACATATGTAATGAATATTGATATGTGTTATCATATTCTATGCATAATTAACCATTTAAGATCAAGAGTTGAGATAAGTTAATGTGTGCACATAACGTGCTCGATAAAATGCCTAAAAGTAATAGTGTTTCTAAACTTTGGTATACAAATTGTCTAACTAATGGCTAATATTGGATATCTAAGTATGAAAAGATGATAATACAAGAATAATAATGGAAAGAAATCGAAAAGGGTAATTTTTGATTTATGAAGGAAAATTAAACATGTAAACAATGTGTTGAATATGTATTTTTGAAACCAAATTGGTAAAACTAAAATGGTGTGATATACGCACATTAAACTACAAGTGAGATAGTCTAGCATGTGTGGTGATAAAAATGAAAATAAAACCGAGTTGCATATAAAACATAGTTAGATGTCTATAAAGATATTATAAAGGATAATAAGATAAAGTAAGGTCTTAGAATAAATTTGACCATGAGATTGATTATTGATTTTATTTATTATCAATCTCACATACAGTGTAGGTTGTGGAAGGACGCGAAGTATTAGCGTGTTGGTAAAACGCCGGTAAAGGCAAGTCTTTCAGTTCCTTTTTGCTATGTGAACTTGATGATGATCTGTTTTAAAATTTTAGTGTATGATGTATTATATATATGTCAAAAGTATGAAATGTGAAAGTCAATCTATGACTATGATCATTGAACTATGAATGTTGATTGAGTAAGGAACTCAATCTTTATAGTTGTTATGTGAACTACAACATGTATGCTATGTTTGTTTATGATTATTCTTGTATGTTGAGCATGTTATTATGTGTTACGTGATGAATGAAAACTGTTAGATTTTGCTGAGCTGTTGAGCTCATTCTTGCAAATAACCATTTTTACAGATTCAAGAATTGAAGGTAACGCTATGTGCTACTTGATTGTTATGGATCAAAAGTGATATATGAAGATTTAATATCCTAGCTAAGTTGTTATTCTTGTAAACCATGTCTAATGTTTCGGTAAATGTATTAATGTTGTAATTATAATATTATTTTGCGAATGTAAACTATTGTAGTATTAAAATGATTCTGAGATATTTAGATGTAAAGGTTGAAGGTTTTGGGAACGAGGATAGTTTGTAATAGAAAATTTTAATTATTCTGCAAATTTCAATGGTTGTATTATCATTTAATAATGTAAAATTAAAGGTTGAATGTATTATTAACGACCGAAGTCGAGAATTAAATTGTATAAATTTTGGGGTCGTTACAGTTGGTATCAAAGCTGATAGGTTAGAAACCTTAGGTAAGAGTACCTTAGGCTATAACCTTAGAGAAGAGAGGTGAAGATAAGGAACGAATAAGCTCAACTAGAGTTTGAACAATAAGAAGTAATGTAAGAAACATATAAATAAGGGATAAAACTTGCGTGAAATGATTCAAAGAAGAATCTTTCAGAGTTATAAGGAATATGAATTTGGGGTTACCCAACTCCAATAATAAGGATGTAAGGTGATAATAAATAGACAATGTCTATAAAAAAGAGAATGATAAAGAAGTTAAGAATAGAGAGTTATATCTAAGTGGTGCAATTGTACTCTTTCGTAGTTGATTTATGGTATCTGGGCTAAACGATTCCTTCATAGAGCGGAGGTATATACGAACTAGCAACTCGAAACCTAGTTTGTTGGTTATTTGTGAGAAACCACTCAGCGTACCATATTGAAACTGATAGAGACTCGATGTGTACCAAGTATAGAAAGTGGATGCGTATGATGAAGTTTAGAACTTGAATGAAATGTTGAGCAATGTAAATGAAGTTAGAAATTCTTAAAGGAAGAATTTTTATATAAACAAGAAGATTCAAGGAAGAATCTTGAAGAGATATAAAGATAAGAAATGAGAGTTTCCTAACTCCAAAAGCCAAGATAACGAATAATGTCGTAAATGATGAAAAAGAGAAAGAAAGAGGATCGTAAAACAAAACGATCACGAGTTAAGAAAAGAATTTTAAGGGAGATGATTATAGAATAAGATCACGACGTTGTCTGTTTAAGTTATAAAAGAAAGATGGTCTATAATGTTTGAATAATTATAGCTTAATGCTATGAAGATGGAGTACTATGAAATAGTACGAGATAACTCATGAGGAGTTATAGATAATGTGATACGAGAAATTCGTATCGAGTAAAGAGCAAGTTATAAGTAAGATAGAGTTAGGTGTGATTTCAATTGAGGACTCATGTGATGGCTGAGTTGTACAAACCTTTGTATGGGCGAGGGTTTTGTGCTTGCACTCAGTTTATCACATTGATAATCATTGGAATGTTTGTGTCGCTCTATTTGCTATATGCCTGTTGAGAAGGTGATTCTTTTCTCATGTGTATAACAGATAGGTAGAGTATAGTTAGAGAATATTATAAGGTTAAGTGAGAGTTCTTAAAACTCATACTTATGGTAGGTTCGTGACTCATAATTATATGGTATGTTTTTGAACCCCTCAGCGAATGGACGCCTATGGTCTGACTAGGATAAGTTCTTAAACTCATATGATTGTGGCAAGTTCCTGAACTCATAACGTGTGGTAAGTTTGACGAACTGGGTATAGATAAGTGTAAATAGAGTATTGAGGATGATAGGAATAGATAGACCTATTAAGCAATGGATCATTATAGAAAGTGGAGTTGATGGTGGAAGCATAGGTACTCTAAATCTATTAGCTATGCTAGACTTTCGAAATTTATTGACTTCGTGCTGATGTTTACAATTCTATTTTCTTGAAAAACATTGGATCAAATGATGGAACCAATGAGTTTTAACAACAATAATGTTATTCGTATGCCTATGCTAATTGTTTCGGCTAGACAAAAATGATTTGTAATATATCAAAATGTATTTTATATCATTAATGCATCATGTAACCTGGTGCAAAGATGATAAAAATAATGGAGTCGTCAATGCAGTATTACCTAGTGTTGGATGTGATCTAAGGATCGTCAGCCCACTATGGTATGATGTAGTATGATAAAATCACCAAATGACGGAATCCTCAACGGACTGTAAATACAGTGCGGTATCATGACGTCATAAAAATATTTTTGAGATTTCTTTAAGATATGAGAATTCATATCTATGTATGTATATGTATATTTCGGTTGATGTCCGAATTATTGTAGAGGTCTATGCTATTTGATTCAGCTAGACGAATATTAATAGATGTTCATGAAATTTAAGCGTTTATTGAAAAGTTATGTCAAACCAAATTATTTTGTGCAGATTCAGATGTTGAAAAGCTGAGGTGAACAACCCTATAAGGGGACATGTTTTCGGGGATAATGGTTCCGAGTGTAACGCATATAGTCGTTACAAAACACTACGTTGCGGCCCAACATAGTGGTACAATAGGCAGGCCACCTAGTGTACGTAAGAAGGGTGTTTTCAGTCTTTGTGATTGATAAACACTCTGGTTTGCAGTGTGAAGGATTGAGTTGAAGCACTAGTAAACCGAGAATAGAGTTCACGGTCTTGTGACCCCTCAGCATGATTTGGAATCTTTTAAATTCCTGAGTTATTCATACTACTTCCTAATTATTGAGCAATTATGAAAGATTCTTGCTATTCTAAAAGGCGAATATGGTAAGGATTCCTTAGAAAGAAGTAAGTCGTAGGATGCGACACTGAATGATGAATATATTGAATAAGTGAGAAAAGAAGTGTTGATATGAGAAGGAGATGAGTTATCAAAGAATAATGTAAAACTTTTAATAGAAAAGTTAATAATTGTAGAAAGATCTTTGTGGAAAGGAAGTGGTTATAGAACCCAATGACTGAATAAAGTATTAACGTAAAAATCTTTTTTGATAGATTGAATGAATAAAGATTAATAAATAAAAATTTCGAGGACGAAATTCATAGAAGAATGGGTGAATGTAATGTCCCGAGAGTTTGATCATATAGTATATGATAATGATCCTTAGAGAAAGATAATGAACGGGTCAAAAAATATGTAATACTCAAATATAATTGAGTCTAACTAAATGTTATGAAATAAAACTTATAACAATTTATTATCAAGAATGGTGTGATAACCCAGGATTTCAAATAATCCAAAATTTGCGAATAAAATTTTTTTTATTAATATTAATATTAATTATCATTTATGTGATAAGTATCGGTGATACGTGTTTCGAGAAGGTCAATTTGTGTATTGACTAATAAAAATAGAGTAGAGTTGTGCTTAACGGAGAATAGAAATCCTAACCCTAAGTCCGGATAGGGATTCGATATAAAATATAATTAAAATAATTATATTATTGATTACGTGTTTGTAATGTGTGGTAGTATTGATCAATGATTGATCGGGTAAGGTTTAATATTTATAAACCCTAAGCAGAGATTAGAAAACCTAATCTCAGGATTAGAAACCCTAATGTACCGTTAGAAATCCTAATCGAAAATCGGGAAACCCTAATTTCATATTCGGGAATCCTAAACCCTAAATTAGGAAACCCTAATCCTAATTGGTAAGCCTAATGTGTGTATTAAATTTAAATATGATTAGAAAATCCTAATTATATTTTATTTATCTTAATTTCTATTTTACAAACCCTAATTGTAATTTAGAAAATTTATTTTCCTAATTAAAACCCTAATTCGTGGGTTATAAACCCTAATGACCATTTTGACCTTAATTGCTAAATTAAGCAATTTTAATTAAGCAATTTTAATTAGGAATATAAATCCTAATTAGCAAGATTGAATTTTATGATTAGGAAATATTAATATAATTATTGAATCCTAATTATAATTTTGGAATATTAATTTTCTATTTTAGAAATCGAAATTTGAAAATCTTGGAAATTAAAGTGTAAACCTAAAGGGTTTAAACCCTAAACTCTAAGGGTTCTAAACCCTAAACCCTAACCCTAACCCTAACCCTAACCCTAACCCTAAACCCTAAGAATTTGGATAAATGTCAATAATGCCATTAAATGTATTTATCAAATTACAAAAATGCCCTTTTATGGATTTTTTATTAGATTGCTTGTAAATCTTGCCAATATAGGAGTTGGTGACCAACTCTTGACCAACTACATTGACTTAAGGACTTAAAAATCCAGCCAAAATCGTCCAGCAACATCAGCCATAGCAACAAGTCATAATATATATACATTCAAGAGAGAAAAAGTCACAAAAAGTTGCCATTTTACATATTGCTCTCACCAACTCTCTCTCTCTCCTAAGCCAACGAAATTGCTAAGTATTTCAGTTCTAAATACAGTCCCTAAGTCACCCAATAACAGATTTGAGAGCTAAGATCTAAGATTTGTCAAGAAAAGGTATAAATCTAAATTTTTATTTTGATCCATGTTGCTACGAAAAATTTCGTGTTTATGTGTTTAGATTCATGTTAGAAGTTGTTTTTAGTTGATCTACGATGATCCATGATGGATCCATAGCATCAAATGGCTTTAAAATAGTATTTTTTAAAAAATTGCTCAAGAACATAATTCGTGGTCTGACAAGCAATGTCAGTCGCCACAGATCCTTATTCGTTTAAGATATTTGTTGTTTTAACGTTTGTATTGGTAGCCTGTTATGTTTTCTTCAATCTGGAAGTCGAATCACTGTGATCGAATGGCTAGATTTCATGTTATTAATGGTCAAAACCCATTGACCAACGTTGACCGGTCAAGAATCTGGGCAACCCAGAATCGCTTGAACACCGTCTGACAACATTTTTCAAAGCCCAGATCTGTTAGTGTATAAGTTTTTTAATTATTGTTTTTGTACCAAACTTATAGCCTGTTATATGTTCTTTGATTCCATGTCTTTTTATCGTATAGATAAACCACAGGTCGATCATAGAAGGTGGTCAAAGTAGACCACTCACTCTATTCTTACGTTTCTGGAAAAACCCAGAAACAGTTTAAGTAATTTTTCTGACCGTGGTTGACCAAGTTGAATCTGGTGATTTTGTTGTTTATAGAGTGATTTGTTGTTATGTAATTGTTCCTTGGTATGAGTACTAGAGGTATAAAGCAAGAACCCACTTGTTTGATCATCATAACACCAAAATAAGTGAGCCATAATGAGGCACCACGAACTGCCTGGGTTTCTGGAAAACCCAGGTAACGCCTGACAGTAACTTTGAAGGGGCAGATCTTGCTAGCTTGTTAAGTTATGACTCTGTTAATTGTTGGTAATGGTAGTACTACATGCATACAACACGATGGAAACCTAAGCTAGTCCAGAACATACCTTATCTGACAATCATAGCTGGTCAAGCGTGCACCCTAGAACACTGATTTGTCAGTGTTCTTGAGCCAAGAACACCTAAGGCTACAGACAAGTGTCGCTAAAGGCTTTAGCGACGGTTCCTATTTATTTTATTTTCTGTTTTCCGGAAAATGATTAAAAAATAGAAATAAATTCTAAAAATTACCAAAAATAGTTTTAAAAATTATTTTAAATTATGAAAAATAATTTTTGACCAATTGGAATATTTTTCTTTAATATTTATAATTATTTAAATATTAAAGGTATTTAATTTATTTACTTAGTGTGTTAAATAAATTAGAAGAAAATGATTTAATATTATGAAAAATCATTTTAAATATGAATAATATATTTAAAAATATTTTAAGTTATAAAATGTGACTTTTAATATTTTTAGAGAATTTTCATTAATAATTTAATATTAATGATATTAGATTCATTTAATTATTAAATTAAATAAATAAGATAAAAATGATTTTAATGATTTAAAAATTATTTTAAATAAGAATAAAGTGTTAGAAAATATTTTAAATTATAAAATATAATTTTCAATATTTTTAGAGAATTCTCATTAATAAATTAATATTAATTATATTAGATTTATTTAATTATGATATTAAATAAATGAATTAAAAATAATTTTATTGATTTAAAAATCATTTAAAAGTGAGAAAAATGTTTTAAAAATATTTTAGGTTATAATTAATGACTTTTAATATTTTAATAATAATTACATTAATATTTAAATATTAATGGTAATGATTTAAAAATAATTTTAATTATTTTAAAAATCATTTAAGTAGAATATTGATGATTTAAAAATATTTTAAGTTATTAACAATAACTTTAATATTTTGACAAGTATGTTATTAATATTTTTATATTATTAAATATTAATAATGATAAGATTATTTAATAATTAAATCATTTAAAAATGATTTAAGTGTTTGAAAAATTATTATAAATTATAATAATTGTTTATAAATTATTAAAAGCTTCCGGAAAATATTATAAACGATATTTGACTTATCTAAAATAATATTGAAGCTTAGAGATCAAGTTTAATTGACAATCAATGTGTTAATTGTCGGATAGGGTGACCAGAACACTGAGAATGGACCGATGTCCAACCAGACCGAAATAGTTAGACTTGATAAGTGTTTATATAGGTTATAAACACTAATATGGCTATGTGGTAATGTGCCTAGGAGAAGTTTGACTAGAAATTACAGTATTACGTGTTTTGAAATATTGTGCTAATTGTGAGACCGATATTATTGGTTATAGGTCTTACGAACGCAGTTAATTATATTGTGTAGCTGTAATCAACGCGAAAGGCAAGTTTCCTAACTCAACCTTGAGTTATATTCATTCAATTATTATGGTTAATTATTGCTAATTATACCATGTCCAGGGAAGTTATTGTTGATTATTCACAGTTAGTGCATGATTAATAATTCAAATTGAATTACTGATTCGAAAAATATATATTCGTAGAATTACTGTTGTTGGATATTTATATCTGTAGAAACTAATATTGACAGTACAGATAATTCCTGTTTATTGTCAATTTATATTGAGAAATGTCTTAGCTAATTATTCTGGCTAGACGAACATTTGTTAGAACTTGATAAATACGAGAAGAGAAATCAATTGTTATTGATAGATCGATGCCAATTGTTTCAGCTAGATCAATAAGTAGATAAAATTTTAAATCACAGTATTTCGTTGTTAAATCAAAAATCTTGATTCTGAGACTGAGAAGAACAACCTTTTATATAAAGGGAACATTTTGGGTCGTATATTCGACCATTGCGCGCTGTTAAGTATTATGCATAATATAGGGTATAATAAAGCTGATCACTTGTTATACTTGTAGAGGGGTATGATTTAATCTTTATGGTTATCTGATACGCCTGAGTATGTATCAAAGTAAATCTTTGATAGATACCCGAGAAAATAAGTTCAAAGATCTGGTGAGATCACTCAGCATAAATCTGGAAAATATTTCACTTTGTTATTGCGTAGAATTAATTCTTGTTTATTCAATAGAATATCGTAGAAACTTGAAAGCGTTGTACTCTTTCATTATTATAATATTGTGTTGCATAGAAAGAGAGAAGCCTTGTTATTGATTAACGCATTGTTCAGCTAATTCAAAGTTCCCTGAACTTTGGTGTCATTCTATCAAAATAGATAGTCTATTATTCTGATACTTATACATTCATTGTATATCTTAACTTGCGGGGCAAATTTGTTTCTCACCCTTGCTAAATAAAACTTTTTAGCTAGGGAAGAAGTGGCAGAAGGTGCTGTGAAGAACAAGGGCGAAGACATAGTGATTAATTAGTTATGAATAACATTATTATTATGTTGTATTTGTGAACCCTTTTTGTATAACTAAAGGGTATGTTTGTAATGTTAAGGTTAGAGATCCTGGGATAATGTATTAACTATATCAGTTAATGAAGCTTATGTATTCCTATTTATATATGAACGGGTAGTTAAATGGTATTATATTGTGGATCGTGAACACCAAACTCGGGGGTCTGGTAACCCGGATTTGGGGGTGTCACAGGTTGGTATCAGAGCTATAAGCATGAATTTACGAAGAGCCCCAAGCCTATCGCTGGTGACTTCCTTGTGTGAAATGCACTGAAGCCAGACTCTCCGTAGGGGACGCCGAGCCAGTCGGTGGCAAGCTGATAGGTACCACTGTGAGGTGCTATGGTTGGAAGCACCATAAAAGTCACAGGTTGGTATCAGAGCTGTAGTGACCAAGGTGTCACCAGTTAGTAGAAGAGCTGTAGGTTATAAACCTTAAGTGGGGTGGGGAAAAACCCTAGGATTATAACCATAAGTGAAATAGAGAAAACTCATTTAGATTTCTAAGTGAGGGATTGTCGAAATATATCGATTGAGAGATATGTGGACACATAGTGTGAAAAGTTCGTACAGGAGAAGTATTAATCAAGTCATTTAGACTGATTGTAGGATGTCGGGAGAAGGTGAAAAGAGTGCAGAGATGCTAGCGGCTGTTGCACTAGTGCCAGTAGCCAAGGTGCCAGCGCAAAGCAAGTTAATTGAAGAGGTGGGAAAAGATGAACCAATGGTTAATCTTGAGAGCAATCATGATAATTATCCCGAGATGTATCTGAGTAGAGATGAGGAGGTAGAGTCTAAGCCAGCTAAGGTAGAGTTAAAGAATAAGACTAAAGTTGGAGAACAAGATCAACTAGCTGTAGAAGTTCAAGAACTCCGGAGAAAAGTATTTCTCTTGGAGGAGTTGTGGAAGACGGAGCGAGCGTTACGCGAAATGACCGAAGAACGAAACGAGCTAAAGGCGCAGGTGGAAAGTATGAAGACCAAAGGTGATGGATCGTCTGAAGGAACCAGCAAGAAGAGCAAGAAAAAAAAAGAAAAAAAAAGTGGGACAACGACATCGATGATTCTGAAAATTCAAACCCAAAGAAGAAGCAAGTCTGCAGCAAGTGTGGAAAGACTCATGTGGGAGAACGGGTCACGGATTCATCAAGTGTTCTAGTAAGAAGAAGACGGGTGAAGGGAATTAACGGTAGATAGCTTAAGTTTAAGCGATAGTATTTTTTTTGATAGTGTATCGAGAAAGATGTGTGAACATATGTAAATATATATGTATGAATAAAATCTTTATTTTCTATATGAATATAAGATTTAAAATAATTTTTGAGTTCTTAAAACTCATACTTATGGTAAGTTCATGACTCATAATTATATGAAATATTTTGAACCCCTCAGCGAATGGACGCCAAAGGTCTGACTAGGATAAGTTCATACACTCATATAATTGTGGCAAGTTCCTGAACCCCTAGGTGTGGTAAGTTTGATGAACTGGGAATAGTTATGTGTGAATGGAGAATTAAAACTTTTTGTATAAAGTTAGAGAATTACAACTTTTGTTTAAAGTTGTGTTGTTAATCCTGATATTATTTAAAAAGGGATACTGCTATGTGTTAAGAGCTAAATGTACTATGTGCTATATGCGATTATATGTGGAATTTTTAATTCTTATTGTACTATTAATAAGAATCTGTGTAAAGAAGGAGAATTAATGTAAGATTTTTATCAGATAATGCCGCCAAGGAAGGGAAGTCTAAAGAGAAATATGGAAGAACAATTTTTGAATCTGAAGCAGGAAGATATGACGGTGACAAAATATTTTGTCAAGTTCAACGAGTGTGTTGGTAAAACGAAGTATTAGCGTGTTGGTAAAACGCCGGTAAAGGCAAGTCTTTCAGTTCCTTTTTGCTATGTAAACTTGATGATGATCTGTTTTAAAATTTTAGTGTATGATGTATTATATATGTCAAAAGTATGAAATGTGAAAGTCAATCTATGACTATGATGATTGAACTATGAATGTTGATTGAGTAAGGAACTCAATCTTTATAGTTGTTATGTGAACTACAACATGTATGTTATGTTTGTTTATGATTATTCTTGTATGTTGAGCATGTTATTATGTGTTACGTGATGAATGAAAACTGTTAGATTTTGCTGAGCTGTCGAGCTCATTCTTACAAATAACCATTTTTGCAGATTCAAGAATTGAAGGTAACGCTATGTGCTACTTGATTGTTATGGATCAAAAGTGATATATGAAGATTTAATATCCTAGCTAAGTTGTTATTCTTGTAAACCATGTCTAATGTTTCGGTAAATGTATTAATGTTGTAATTATAATAATATTTTGCGAATGTAAACTATTGTAGTATTAAAATAATTCTGAGATATTTAGATGTAAAGGTTGAAGGTTTGGGAGCGAGGATAGTTTGTAATAGAAAATTTTAATTATTCTGCAAATTTCAATGGTTGTATTATCATTTAATAATGTAAAATTAAAGGTTGAATGTATTATTAACGATCAAAGTCGAGAATTAAATTGTATGAATTTTGGGGTCGTTACAAGTTCCTTTGTTATAGGGCCCGCCCTGGCGGGGTATCCTACTGTAGTTGCTGATTTCTTCCTTTTCCAAGCTAATTTCCACCACAGTGCCACCATCATTCCTAAGCTAACATGTAATGCAACCTACAAACAAAACAAACATAAACACGTAAAACTGTACAGAAATAACTGGATTACACACTGTTTCAGTCCAAATAAGAACCTGATTCATAGGTGTGAAACCCACTCATCAAGTGTTCATTCTCCGAGACAGATGATAGCTTGGTGCAGATAAAGGAGGCTATTCAGACAGTGATAGATGTTCAGCCGGAGCAGAATTCATGGATGCTATATGAAGATGGGTCTTTTACTTCAGACGTTAGCAGAGCTGGTATTATCTTGACAAGTCCAGAGGGGTTCAGAGCGCAACAGGCGATCCGTTTTGGGTTTAAAGCTACTAACAACGAGGTTGAGTATGAAGCCATTTTGGCAGGTCTTCGGTTGGCAAAGAGTCTAGAAGATTAGAGGGTATTAATTTTTAGTGACTCTCAACTGGTGATCAAATAAGTACTTCAATTCGTTTGCTCTTCAGGGAGTGGACAGATCTGACAATACGATATCAGATGCTTTAGCGAGGTTGGCTACGACTGACACAAACATATTCAGTGGTTCAGTTTATTTGGAAATCTTAAATAAGCCGAGTGTTCAGCGCGCAGAGGTTATGTGTTTGGAGCGGTCAACTTATTGGATGGCTCCTTATTTAGATTATTTGGCTAATGGCATAATACCTTCAGATCGGATGTTGGCGAAGAAGGTAAAACATAAGAGTACAAATTTTGTATTAAAAGATGGAGATCTATATCGAAGAGCCTATTCTTCTCCTCTACTTAAGTGTTTGATGCCATATGAAGCCGAGTATGTTCTCCGAGAAGTCCATGAGAGGATTTGTGGTGATCACGTGGCAGCTAAGGCATTGGCGTATAAAGTGCTTTGGTAAGGGTATTATTGGCTAACCATTTTTAAGGAGGCAACGGACTATGTAAAGAACTGTTCGAAGTGTCAGTTAAATAGTCCCATTACCCATCAACTACCAGAAGAGTTGTACTCGGTGTTATCTCTAATTCCTTTTGCTGTTTGGGGGATCGATATTCTGGGTCCGCTGCTGAAGGCAAAAGGGTAGGTCAGCTTTGTGATCGTTGCAATTGACTACATGACTAAGTGGGTTGAGGCAAAACCTCTTTGACAGATCACGGAATAGGAGTGTCTTAAGTTTTTAAAGGAATTTGTAGTGTTTAAGTTTAGAATACAGATGGAGGTGGTTTCTGATAATGGGCATCAATTTGTAGGTTCGAAGTTTAAGAATTTCTTACAAGAGTTAAACATTCAGCATAGGAAGACCTCGGTGGCTCATCCTCAATCTAATGGATAGGTGGAGGTAACCAACAGAACATTGTTGAATGGGATAAAAAGAAGGCTGGATGAGGCGAAGGGTAGGTGGCCAGACGAGTTACTTGGTGTGTTGTGGGCTTACCAGACCACTCTAAGATTTACGACAGGGGACTTACCATTCAGGTTGGCCAACGGTACTGATGCACTCGTCTCGGTTGAAATTGGTTCTGCTTCTCTTCGGGTCAGTCAATTTCAGGAGTTATATAATGATGAGGGTCTTCAGGCTAATTTGGACTTATTGGATAAAGTCAGAGAAACGACCTTAGTAAAGATAACAACTTATCAAAAGAGGGTTTCTAGGTATTATAACAAAGGAGTTAGGCTCAGGAGATTTTAGGTTGGTGATCTTGTTCTTCAAGAGGTTGAGGCTTCTATGCCACAAGACCAGGGGAAGTTGATGCCAAATTGAGAAGGCCCTTATGAGGTGGTTGAGGTGCCGAACCCAGGTACTTATCGGCTTAGAGCAATGGATGGTACTTAGATCAGAAATACCTGGTATGCTGGGAGGCTTTGCAAATATTATTAGTAGGGAATATAAGATGAGTAGACTTTGTAATTCTTTCTCATAATTTGTTAATAAAATGGTTGCTATGTTTAGCGAATTTATTGTGTTCTTGGCTCGTGTTTATACGTTTAGCCTGTGTGCGAACGTTTGTTCAGCCTTTAGGCGAAAAATTATATTTTAATGGTGTTCGAGGATACATTCAGCCTGCGTGCGAATGTTTGTTCAGCCTTTAGGCGAACAATTATGTTAATGATGTTCGGGGATATGTTCAGCCTGCATGCAAACGTTTGTTCAGCCTTTAGGCAAACAATTATATTTTAATGGTGTTCGGAGATACGTTCAACCTGCGTGCGAATGTTTGTTCAGCCTTTGGGAGAACATTTATGGAGTTCGGTGATACATTCAACCTATGTACGAATGTTTGTTCAGCCCTTTGGGCAAATATGTTTCCTGGTGTTTTGAATGGTTAATAATTATCCATATTTTGTTTAAGTATTTAGTTCTTCGGATAGATCTCTTAGTTTTTCTACTTGTTTGTTTCTGTTAAATACATTCATTATCATTTATGACAAGCTATGTAAGATCTTTCGAGAAAACCAATTTGTTCATTCATAAAGATAAGTTACATAGAGATAATTACATAGGGAATTAAAAAAAATACAAAGTTATAATTGTCGAGGGTCTTCTTCGGGATGGTCGTCTGATTTGTCTTCGTCTTCGGAGGAGTCAAGGAGGGAATAGTTTAATGCAACGGTAGAGAGCTTGGCTTTTCCTTTGTCTTGGCAAGCTTCGTACCCTTCGTTGAACATTTGAGTTATTTCCTCAGCAATCTCAGGAGATTTATGGTATTCATGCACGATCTGAAGCCTCAGCTAGTTGGTCAAAGGTGGTCCCAGTGCTTTGTAGTCATTGAGTTCTTTTTCCTTGGATAAACGGGATTGGAAGCTTTTCTTCTCTTCTTTCATCAAATCAAGAGAATGACGCGTAAGGGTTTGGTTGTTCTATTTTAGCAATTCATTCTCTTTGGTGAGCTCGTCACATTTGTCGAAGGCAGTTTTTTAGCGTGCTTCCGATGCCGCTAGCTCATCTTTCATATTTACAATGTCAGCTTGGAGTCCCTCACAGAAAAAAGAGGTGTTGCCATGTGCGCTCTTCTCTTTGGCCAAGGCAGCTCTTAATACTTCATTTTAACTTCGGGCGGCCTTTTCTTCTACTTCGATTTCTTTATATCATTGGATAAGGCGTTCGGATATAGCATTGGCCTGAAGGTGTTGATTGATTAAGGTTAGGTGCAATTATAGTTAGGAAAACTTTTATTGAGAGGGGTTCAGAGTACCTTACCCTTCCTTGATGCATGAATCCAGCGAAGATAAGCTCGATAGTTAATATATCTTCAAAGCGTGGTTCATCGGTAGGAAGAACAAAGTGTTCAAAAAGGTGTATGGGGTATCCTTCGGAGGCATCGGGCTAGAGTGTTTCGGAAGGCCCAGCTTCAGTTGTGTGGTCAGGTTATTTTGGGGGACTGGGTTGTTTGGGTGTAGGAAGGCTATGGGGAGGCAAAGACTCGGAGTCTTTTTCAATGTGGGTCTTTTTTAGAGGATTGGGATTGGGGTCATTGGTTTCTTTTCTTTTTTGACAGGGATTGGAAAAACTGGTGGGAATGGTTTTGGAAGTAGGGTGTGGTGTTGAGGAGTCAGTTGAGGGGACCCTTAGTTCTTCGACGGATAATGATGTAATCTTGGCTCGTTTTTTCTTAATCCGAAGGATTTTTGTCCTTTTAGAGGGTGGCATGTCTAGGAGGCTTTCAGTTAAGGTAGGGATTTGTGCGGTTGAAGGTTTTGGAGCTTTTTTGACTGCTCTCTTTTTTATTCGGGGGATAGATGGTTCTTTGCTTCTGGCTTCGGTGGTAGATTTGGTGGTAGTGGCCTCTGAAGTTGGGGGATCGGTAGGTTCATCGGTATATTTTCCAAAAAGAAATTCTTTAAGGTCTTTTCTTTCAGCAGAAGTTGGTTTGATGAGGGATACTACAACTAGAAAACATGATTAGGTCAGGTGACAAGATGGATAGAAAGAGCAGTTGAAGGTAGAGGTCGGTGACTTACATTTATGATCATAGAGCCAGGCTTGTTTGGTTAGAAGAACAAAGCTCCATTCATGAATCGGCAGCTTGTTAATCAGTTTTGGTATTTCTAGTACTCGTTCGGTGGTGGTGTATGAGGCCTAGTCTGGAAGCTTCTGTGTTTCTGTTCCTCTAATGTAGAACCAATATTTATATTGCTTGAAGGGGTATCCATTAGGGGGCACTTCTCGATCATGGGGTTGGGTTTTGGGGACCGTTTGCTCAGAACTTTGAATCCAGGTTCTCGGGAGTTGATCAGTTGGTATAAAGAAAAGAAGAAGTCAATAGAAGGGTTAGGGCCGATCTCGTGACAAAAGGCAATAAAGGCAATGATATGAATATAGGAGTTCGATACTAGTTGGGCAAATCTGATGTTGATAAACCCTAAAAGGGTAAGGAGGAAGGGATGTAGGGGTAGATGAACGCCCTTCTCCAGTAGGGTAAGGCACATAGCGGTCCAGACATTGGGACGAAGGTACATTCGGTCAGTGGCAGAAGGGGCTTTCAGTTGGTGGGTGTTTGGAATATGGTAATGTTGGCGAATGACGGGGAGGTCTGTGGTGGTGATACGAGACGACATATTGGCATGAGGGAATTTTATTTCGTTTGGGAATTCTCCTATCATTTTCTGGAAATTAGTCTCTATTTTGGTCGAATATGGGTTTTGGTAAGAGGTTTAAATGGTGGTGATGGTGGAATCGGTGGCTGGGGCGTTGACAGTAGTGGGAGCGATGGTGACTGGTGAAGCTGGGATGAATGTTAGAGGAGTGGCCATGATGGGAATCTCGTTGCTGGGGACAGTGTTAGATGGAGTTTGAGAGGAAGCCATTGTTAGAGCTTGAGGGAATGACAGTCGGGGAGAGGGTTTTGGCAAGGGAGGATAGAAAGTTTTGGGATTCAAATTATGCAAGGGTTTGTCTATTTTGGGGTTTAGGGGTGCTTTGTTGGGGATTAGAATTTGAAGTGTGACTTTTTGGTTGTTCCCGATCATCGAGGGGCGACTCATTAATGAGTGTCATGATGGGGCACATGGGTCTGAGTTGAGGGTTGGTTTGTTGGATGTTGTATGGGCTTTAGAAATTCTTGGGCTTGTTTTAGTTCATTATCAATGGATTATGTCTGGAATACTCTTCCATTAAATATTCTATTTAAATGAAAGACTGGGGGGGGGGGGGGCAATGTTGGGGCCAAAACGTCTGGGCCCGAATTATATTGTGGGTCAGGGGTCCAGCAGAATTATATTACCTATATGGAATTCTGTATGGGCAATTGAGGAATTTAAGGAATTAAAGATTCCTAATTTTATTTGGTTTGTCCCTAAGGAAGGTGTCAGGATCCTAATCAACTTCCTTTCCTTAAGGGAATTGTGTTTAGTCCCATTAAGGAATTATACCTAATGAGGAATCCTAATCCAATAAGGGGAAGGACTCTGAGAAGGTGGTGAGATCACTATAAATACAGGGCTTTGCATTGATTCTAAGGTACACACACAACTTATTATTATTTTTCAGCACTAGAGCTTTTTGCCTCCATTGTTAAACCTTATTCATCATGTACTTATTCCCACAACAGAGTTATCCCCCGGTGGCACAAGCCGTCAAGCTTTTGGTGTGCTTACCGTTTCTGTGCAGAATTAGACGCGCTTTTGGTGATTGAGGTGCGTGGACGAATCTTGGCGTTAAAAGTTGACGTCATAATTTTACAAGTATATTTTGACCACAGATCGCAACCAAATACTTTTTATACTTGCTTCATGTAGTGAGAATTTTAATTTGAAAATTTTTCAATGATTGTTTGCTTCGTAAATTTTCAAGATATAACTGTACCACGGTAGATGAATATTTAACGTGTTTGTGATATACTATTATGCATGTCTGACAGATATCTTGCATCTACGTATCCAATTAACTTTGATGTAGAATCTCTTGAATAAATTCAAAATTTGTGCTCTTATAAAGCTAATGGAGTACATACTTGGTCACATTCCAATGTGTGGACGCTATTTGAATCACGAAACATCTTCAAGTGAAATATTTTGTCGATATCATTAGCATGGTTATTAAACTCAGACCGAATCGCCAGTTTAACTAGTAAAAATTGAAATCAGAACTGGTCGGCACGCCAGTCTGGTTTAGCCCAGTTTTATTAATTTTGTCAAAAATCGATTGACCCGGTTGATCATCAGTTTAACCGGTGGTTCAATCGGTAAAGTCGGTTAATTGATCCAGTGAAGCAGTTTTTAATTTATTTTTTTTGTACCAAAAAATTTTAATATTAAAATTAACCAATTTTAGTAATATTGTAATTCAACTTTATTATATTTTAGTTCATAAAAATGATATTTTTTAATATTTTATTAATTACTAATAATATATATTTTTATATATTAATGACATCACTGGGTCAATAACAGTTTGACCACTAGTTGGACCAGTGACCCATCTACCTGGTACCTTTTTCGGTTCGATGACCAGTCCGTGTCTGAAAACCTTGATCATTAGTAATCTTTCACTTGGGCAGTTGCAACTTTACTATTGTTGGAAATTAAGTCACGTAAACCGCACAATAAATTAAAAAGAGGTAAAATAATACAAGATTTAATGTGAAAAACTATTTATGTTGTGTTTGGATTGAAGGAATAGAATGAAAGACGAAATGAAATGAGTTTAAGGTATTTTAAATGTATGTTTGGTTGTTAGTGGTGATGGGTGATGGATTACACGGCACGCTTGCGTGAGGTAATCGTCGCTCAGATTGTTTCTAGCAAAGTCGTAAGGTAGAACGCTCACGACACCTCAACCCAACGTCTATATTGAGACGAGAACCTTAGTACAATCGATCGCATAAGGAAGTTGTGTTTAATGGAAGATCAATGACACCTTGACCCCTCGCTTATATGTAAGTGGTAATCTGGGTACAATCAATGATTGATGCGGTAGAAGATGCCACACACAACTAGATAATTAATCTCACAGAAAAACTATGAACAATTCAGGAGTTCTTAAAGAACCAAAAGGAGAATAATCTCACAAGTTTATTTATCAAAAGTTGTCCCCCTATTACATAAGCCATATAATGTACTTATATTAAAAATAAGAAATCCTAATTCTATAAGAAATAAGAAATCAAAACCCTAATTCCTATAAGGAATAAGAATTTGAGTGGAAATAGAAATTCTAGATAACAAATCAATATGAAAATTAAATCTTACCCAACATAACCCCTAGATATAATAGAAATATGACAAATATGGAATATCCCCTAAAAACATGGAATGAAATCTTGTCAAATAGTCAAAGTCGCATTGCCTCGAAAAATGAGCCCAAAATCTATTGCCCTTGGGCGGGGCGAGCCAGCCTTGGCCTATAAACGGCACAGGGCGTGTTGCACCTCCCATAGTCTTCCTGGCACCATGGCGTGAGGCGCGCCAACTCCAACACTAAACTGGCGTGGGGCGCGCCGGTTGTCCAGAATGTGCCCCTCGATGTCTTTACGTCTCGAATGTGGTTCTTTATTTCATGCATTGCACCCTAGTGATATCGTGTAATTTCTAATCCCTCCATGAATTGAAACATAACTTTGTTGAAGATTAGGTAACACAAATGAACACGGATTTGATGACTTGGCTTGCATTGATTTGGTTTCACTAAATAGATTGTATCTAGCAATTTCAAATCACATAATTGATCCTCTGCTCGTGGGCCACCTGAATTGAGCTCCAAATTAAGTATCTTTTTATATATTCTAGCCCAAATACTTGAAGTCATTTGTTGAACCATTGAAACTTGAGTTGAGCAATTGTTAAAAATTTCTGACCCGGTCAGTCTGTTATCATTCCCCTCCTCTTGAAAAGGATTTGTCTTCAAATCTGACATCCCCTCTTCTTGGAAAGAAATTATCCACAAACATGTTCCCACCTAAAAAAAACTAAGTCAATAGCATTAAACGAATCATAATCCCAAAATTCAACTTGCAAATAACATATACAAGTAATATCAACAATGTAACACGATGCCCTTCCACTCGTAGACCAGTTACTTCCAAAACACTAACTATATAAACTAATCTACTATCTTCTAAAATAAACATGAATGCAATGCAAATAAGAATATGAAAAGTTCTATCTCCTCCTGGATCAAATATCATTATAAAGAACTCTTCACGCAGCATAGCCATCCATTTATGAATTCCCAGATCAAAAATCAATACGATGATCTCGATCATTCGCAAAAAAAACCACGTCAATGATCTTTGGTCAAATGTGAACTTTTGAAACTCATCACGTCGCATAAGCCCATACACCTGAATTCTTGTATTAAACACACAAAAAAACAAATTGACAAGTTCTTTTTGTCTAATCACAAATAACTCTAAACCACATGCATAGTTTACTAAAATAATATTCAAAACACTTTCCTATAAACTCTCACTACATAGATCGAATTGAATTGTACGATCCAAAATTCCCTCGATGAATATGATCCTATTACGAATCTACAAAACACAACCGACCTTTCTCTTTCCATTGACATTAACACAGTCAAAATCTTATAGTAGCACCAATAGAATAAAAATGTCACAATCACAAGTTAAAAATTCAATAGCATATTTATCATTATCACGAACAAACTCAACACATGTTAAAGAATTTTCCAAAGTGTTGACAAAAACCAAAATATCATCAAAATAGAGAATAACAAATTTTCCCATGAAAGAATGCAAAATATGATTTAACAATCTCATGCAAGTATGCAATACCTTAGCTAATCTAAGTGAACTAACTAAACATGCAAATAACTCATATCTCAATCCATCTTTATGATAAATACTTCTCGAATCAAAACCATATGATAGCAACTAATGCAAGGAAAATTTCTCAAACGAACAAGCATGAACACTACCATTGTCAACTAACGACAAGTAATGTAAAGATTGACTAGCATGAAAACCCAACTTAACATATGAATAAGAAAACCTAGAATGAATTTCATGCAAGTAAGCACATCGAAAATGAGAATATATTTCATGAACATAAACTAACTTAACAAAAATTTAATTTTTGTAGAGAATTTAATTTTCTATGGAATGAACATAAAATTCGTATTTTTCTGATAAAAGGACTATTTAGTATGAATTATTGAAGTTTCTGATTATTGTTTAAATGATAAAACAATTTGAAAATTTCTAGAATTTGTGGGCCCCACTTTTGGTTGTTGAGAAATGTGCTGGACATGAATAGTAACAGGTAAAGCCATCAGGTAGTAGGTCAAGTCTGTTTCGGCGTTCTAACATTTTCCTATAAATAGGGTGCTGAGTTAGAATTGAAAATCACACCAGAAACATAAGTTTTCTCTCTCTATATTATCGAGCGTATTTTTGTGAGTATTTAGATACTTTGAGAGTTGCTATTCAGTGCAAGTTTTCTTCAGCGTCATATCCGATATTTCATTCAGAAATACTGTTATTTTGAGGTACGGGATAGTAGGGGATAAGGGATGTTATTTTCTTCATAATGATGTTATTCTTTCAATATCATTATACTGAAATATTGGTATGTATTTTATTATGGAATTTCAATCTTTTTCATGTCGGGGTTACTATTCACGTATACGACACTATTCATGTATATGATACTATTTACGTATATGACATTATTTATGTATACAGTACTATGTACAAATACAAAGTACTATTCATGAGTTACTATTCACGAGTTACTATTCATGAGTTACTATTCACGAGTTACTATTCACGGATTACTATTCACGACAAAATTGGTTTCTTTTTTTGACCAAATTATCGTTGATTTATGAATATTGCTTTTAAAATTAAATCCATATTTTGATCATATTGTTTTTATTATCATATATAATATTTTTATAATCCTGGTGATGAAATTTCTCTTTGACTTGAGTGTAAAGATGGGTAGATTATCGGTATGATCGTGACTATGAGTTCTCTTTGGCCAGTAGTGTAAAGTTGAATTGTTGACTAGTATGATCATGACCATTGAATTTATAATTGAATATCTTTAGCTTAAGTACAAAGGTGAATTGATCAACATGGTTATAATTATTGTTTATTTAAATTCTGAAATGATTATATATTTCTTTGAGATATTAATATCTTTGGCCTGTAGTGCAAAGATGATCTGTTGTTGAATATCTTTGGCATGTAGTGTAAAGATGACCTGTTGTTGAATATCTTTGGCCAGTAGTACAAAGATGAACTGTTGACGAATATCTTTGGCCCGTAGTGCAAAGATAAATTTATTAGTATGATTATGAATAGGAACTGTGATTTGGTATAACCATGATCTTTGATGTTTCAGATAAAGACAAGTGATGAAAATTATCTTCGTCCTGGATGAGAAGAGGAATTTAGAACCACAATTATGATTAAGAGTTATTCATATGATTGTGGACTAGAACTGTTGATTGATGTTACATGGATAAAATATTATTGGTGGACTTTTAACATGGAGAAGATAATAAACTTTATGGTCTATTTGACTCTTCTAATGGATTGCTCGTTCCGCTGCAACTATGGTTGAAAAGTTTTATCATCTACCATATATTTTAAATCTCTGATTTATTACTAATGAAGGCTATTGATAATTTAATTATCTTTAGTCATGATATTCTTTACAGGGCTAGTTGTGCTCACCCTTTTGCTTCACAATTCTTTTCAGGTAATAAGAGTGTAGCTGGGTCGAGCGGGGGTAACAGGGGAATAGAACGGTGGTCTCTAGCTGTGGAGATTCTCCCTAAACAGTATGGAAATAATTTTATTGAGAACTTTAGAATAGTGTGTTGTATACATCATTTAGTAGTTATATTTGGTGAATCAAATAAGGGGAGGCAAACCCAACGTTGGAAGGGTGTTTTGCCACTATCATACAAGATGTCTAATGACCTATGACTTCGTGTTATCATAAGATAGGGTTGTTCATCCACTTGCTGAGTATATCTACGAGCACTACCTTTATAATCCTGGAGTTTGGATGAAATATAATTCTCAATTAGAGACAATGGAGATAATTATATGTCAAGAGAAGACTCACCATTGGAAAGAATATGATAGCAATCTTCTCATTTTTCTTTGGGGTCTATTGGGTCAACCAGGGATAATTCTCCTGTCATATGATATTTATTATAACTTAGATGCATGGCCTCCCATGTACGAAAGTTTTCTTGAGCATTTTCTAAAGATTTTAATTTCTAAAATAGTTATTGACTGTACCTTTATGTAAGGTGCCATTGTGAGGTGCTGTCCAAGGTTGAGATGAGAGTCAAAGTTGGTATACATTTGTATCAAAACTCACAACATATGTATTGTTGTATTTTGCACGACAATTGTAGTAATAAAGTTGTAGTTATTTTCTGTACCATGTATTTGGCGACTCAGAATGGGTTGTGTGATGTATACCTATTTTGGGGTTGTCACATCCACCATAGTTTATGACAAAGACGATTCTACCCTCAAAATAGCTAAACACAAATTTCCCCATGGAAGCATGCAAAACATGTTTTAAATAACGCATGAAAATGCTAGATGCATCAATTAATCTAACAGAAATAACTAACCATCTATACAAATCACATGTTAAAAAAATTCATTTATTACTTTTTCTCATGCTAAATTGATTAGGCTTTGTCATCACATGATCATTACATCTAGATAAAACACAAGATTTGTAATCTACGCAAAAAGCAAGTTCCCTAACTTTCACAACTTTAAATATTGTGCGAGTTTCGAATTATTGTTGTATCAACCATATATATATATATATATATATATATATATATATATATATATATATATGTATGTATACTTGTACAAATCATCATTCATATTCGAAAATTCGATTTCAGTTATATACTTTGAATCATGTTATGAGCATTGAACTTATAAATTGTTCCAAAATGCATTGTAAAAGTTGTCTACAGGCTGATCACCTGTTGTACTTGTTTATATTGAATTGTCAACTAAATACTGTTAATTCTAGTGGTAGTTCTTGGTCCATAGTGACTACTCAGTATCAATAGTCTCTAAATTAAAAAGTTGAAACCTTTGAATTTCGTTAATAATCTTTCAGTCCTTAGTGGCTCTTATTTCAATTCAAAGGACAGATTTGGAACTGTTAATGCTTCTTTGTTGACAACATTAGTCTTTAAACTCTCGAATTACCATTCATTGTTATACTTTCGAGATTAATATCTTAATACTTATACATGTTCACCATTATTGCTATATTACTTGCTAGGTAAATTTGTTGTTCATTCTTGATTTTCTTAAACATTTTAGTTAAGGTAGAGCCAGGTGGACCCTCAGGCAAAAAAAAGGGAAATGGCAAGGCTATGGATTAGCTTTAGTCCTCTATGCTAGAAGCTTATTATTATGTTGTAATAAGACCTGTTTAATATTATGTGTTAAGTTATGTTTGGATTTAAGTTATATATTAAATTAGTCATAGTTGTGAGACCTTGGGACGAGAATATTTATGTTATAACAATGTAAATTATTCTATTATTTCATTGTTTGAGATTTTAGTATGTTATTAGAGTTAGATCGTGAAGCACCAAATTCGAGATATAAGTATTTGAATTTGGGGGCGTCACACTTGAGATCTTATTACTTTCTGTAATAAAAACTCCTTCATCAGGCGTAGAAGTCTTTACAAAATTTTGTAGACAAACTTTCAACTATTCCCAACTAATCTATCTTGAACAGCAAGCTCCCAGCTCCCTCCTCAAGCTTAATTTTACCTTCTTTTGAGTTCAATTCTATTCTATGATCTAGTCTTGAAACAACAGCCTCTTCCTCACCTCACAAGTTCACTAGAGACTCAACTCCCAGCTGACCTCTCTAAGACTCTGGTAGGTCGAAGAATTACTCGTCTTTTTCACATGTACATAAAATAAACTAACTCTACCTTTTCTTTTTTACAAAGGATTTTGATACAGATATGCTTCTAAAATAAGCAGATAGAAATTTAGTTAAATATATAAAAGTTTAAATAACTTTTATATTTAAAGCTTCTCAAATAAGCAGATATCAGTTAAAGAGCAGATATATTTATTAAAGTTCAAAGACTTTAATATTTTAATAAAATATACTTCTTTGTAAGCAGATAATAATTTATGTTTTGATCAAATAATGTTTCTATATAAGCAAATATGTAAATTATGTACAGTTATAAAAGTTTAAATAACTTTTATATTTTGTGTGAAAAAATTGCTTCTTGAATAAGCAAATAAATCAATTTAAATGTCAGTTAAAAAGATGATTCTGTATAAGCAAATATATAATTTATTGCAACTTTATGAAGAATTATTTATTCTTTATAATAAAGAATGTGTTTCTATGGATTTAAGCAAGTTTAATTTCATATATTCTCTAACAAGTATTGCATGAATGAATTTATGTTCAAATAATTATTAAATGAATAAATCAATTTAAACAATAATTTTCAAGTATAATAATTTAATCAGTTAAACAATACTTGATATAACAAATATATTTGTCTAACTGAGAGAATATATAATAATATTGTATCTATTATGTGACTGGTTATAAATAAAGTCACTTAGTACTTTGAGAAATTCAGTTTGATTCCCTCACTTAAGAGGAATATCTCCGTAGTCTCGGTGTCTAAATATGATAAAATTTATAGTTTCACAATTGATATTCATATAAATACTTTCGATAGATCACTTAGATTTTCAAATTTGGTTCAGATGATTCACTCTTTTCATAGGAATATCTCAGCGTTGTTTTAAGCTATCAAGTGTATATCTAATTTACGATGTTTATATAAATAATATCAATAAAAGGCCACTTAGGACTTTAAGGAATCGTACGGTCTGATTCCCTCACTTAAGAGGAATATCTTCGTAGTCTCGGTGTCTAAGTATGGCTTTTTATTTGATAAATAGATGAAATATAGATATATATAATTGTGTATAACAATTTATATTTTTATATCTATAAATTTAAATAAGTAAGAGATAATTTAAATAAACTAAATCAAATAACTTATCTCAATTACTTAGATCAATTTCCTCTTCTCAAATAATCAAAACTTTGGTAAGAGATAGAAAGCTTTAGAGAGAGAGAGTATGTAGACAAGGAGAGTAAGCTTTTCTTTCAATTGAATTGGCAAGCCAAAAAGAATAAAAGACTTCCCTATTTATTGATTTTTGAGTTTGGGGGCAAAATGGTAAATTTAAAAATTTGTTTTGAAATAAATGGCTAGGATTGTTTAGTTTTAAAATCAATGATCCGGATGAAATTTTTTATTCAATAAGGCACACGAATTGCCAACTTCACTGTAACACCCCGCTCCTCAAAATAATTAACAGCACACTAGTAACTTCAAATATTTAGTAATGATATCCATCAATGAAGTACTAAATAATGAAAGTAGTATGCACACAAATCAATCATGTTGATGATAAAGCGTATACTTTGTAACAATCTTATTCATTTATTAATATTAAAGGCTTTAATTTATCTACATTGTGTTATTTTTATAATATGTGATAAACCCATAGTTTTAAGCAATGTTTTTAAAGTCATGATGAGATCATGCTAATGAAATCTAAATTCCTAGATAGCTTAAAAACTAAAATGTTCCCAATCGATGGATTGCCAAAAAGGGGGTTAGTGAATCCGGATAGATTGGTACATACGTTGCTTGCTCATTGGATGAGGATGATTGATCTCATGATCATTTGTGTAGAGACACTAAAGCAAGTATGTAGGTGCTTATTGGAGAATATGTTCACTGAACGTGGCTCGCTAAGGAATACCTAATGGAGTTTTACTTGCCTATCAATAGGAATTCCTGTAGTGATAGTAGTATAAGTGATCATTGGACTTGAGATCATCATAGTATCTTATGTATGATGAATTATACTTTGACTTATTCCTTAAGACCCTTAGAGTATATCAAAGGGTATGATTGGGTATAATAAGTTGTACATGGAGATAATGTATGATCAATAAAGATTCTACCACTTCTAGTAAAAAACGAGAAATGTCCTATGTGATTCGATAAATGACAACCCAGTAGTCTTTGGCCAATGTTGAATAAAATTAGAAAGGAGTTTCTAATTTGCATTATTTGGTATTGTGTATTTTGGAATCAAAATACATATAATTAAATAAAATAAGACTTGACAGTAAATCCATGTCTTATATTTAATTAGGATATTGTATGGTGGAATGATTGAATTGTACGGTAACTATTTACTCAAAGGTTCTTTTATGATTAATATTGAAATCTATATTATTTAGAAAGTCATTGATCGCTAAGGAGGCTTATCCTTATTATAGAATAAATATTATTTATTTAAATAAATTAATAGCTTAATTTATTTATTTAAATGAGATTAGAATTGTTCTAATTGATTTATTCACAACCAGTTTAATATGGAGACCCTAAAGAATCACACTATAAAAGGAAGAATAATTATTTAAGAAGTTAATGGCATAACCATTATAATATATTAAGTATATTTAATTTAATCTATGGTGATAGAGTAAATTAAATAGCTTAATATTTATTATTTAATATTTTAGAAATATTAAATATAAATTAATAAGAGTGTCTTATTAATATTATTACAATTATTATTATTTAATTCCTAAAGGAGTTTGAGAATTAATTAATATAAGTTCTCTCATTTATTCCTAATATGATTAGGAGGCAAATTAATTAAAAGAGTTTAATTAATTATCCCTAATAAGATCATGGAGCTTAATTAATTAAAAGAGTTTAATTAATTATCATTAATAAGATTAGGGAGCTTAATTAATTAAAATAATTTAATTAATTAAATATAACCCTATTTCTAATTAGATTAGAAGGGTTGACTAATATTAATATAAGAGGAGTCTTATATTAGATATTAGGTGATGACGTGATTCCAATTGTTGGAGAGTACACCTTTTTCTACAGAGATAGAAAAACTAGGGTCTGAGCCAAACACCCATCTTCTTAAATCTTTATTCTTCCTTGGTGGATCACCTCTAGAGGCCAAACATTTGGGTGGCTAACGTTGATCAAGGGAAGGAATTAAACCCGGTGGATTCAAGTTGAACGTGAAGAGGATTGGAGGTGAACTCATACCTGAGGAAGCTAGTATCTACAAGGGTATGAATCTATTTTCCATCTCTTTTCCTATTGATTGATAATTATGCACATAGTATGATCATGGTGATGGGTTTGTATGAAAAATTTAAATTCCTATTTTATCGAGCTTCCACACCTTTTGTGTAATTTGATTGCATGATCGTGCTATATACAAACCTAACAAATATAATTCTCCAAATAGAGTCAAGATAATCAAAACCTAAAATTGAATCAACTTAGGTGGTCAAAGCAACTCTTTCATCAAACTATCCTTGAATCACCCCTGCAAACCTGTCAGGAGAAAAACACAGCATGAGCCAAATTCTCAATACGAATATAGATATACAACTGATATACGAAATCAACTGAGACAAAATATTGAACAAAGCCTTAAGCTTAATTACCAACGAAAATATAATCTCTAAAGATCTAAATATAATATATTTGAATCAACCGAATTAACGAAACAAACAGAAGAGTAAAGAAATAATGAACTAAAATAACTAACTCAGTTAATTGAACTGAACATAAACAAACAAAACTGATATAATGAAATAATAGGCTGAATCAAATGGATGGGTGTTATTTCATACCGATTGAGCTCAAAAATATACATTGCCGCACAGGTAAGTCAAAAAATGCCACATAGGCAAGTCACACATTGGATCGCGAATAAAAATGTATACAAATTGGATAAGTGTGTTTGGCACAACATCACCAATCTGCAAAACAGAAAATTAGGGTCAACCCATAAGCCTCCCACAACAAAACACCAAATAGCCCACTTCCTTCGAAACCCAAATGGAGACGCCGTGGACTAATCACACCGTCATGAAAAGTGTCAAACCTCAGTGTCGAGAGGACATGTCTGTGGTACCCCTACAGGTGGTTATAGCTTAGGTATACCCTATGGTATATTCTAACAAAAATATCATGTCACAACACATGCGACATAATACCAACAAAAAGGGTTCTATATGTACATGTTAAACCAAATCGAATCATATCACAATGTCTCAAAAAGAAGGTAGTAACATATACCGCTCTACAATTATCAAAAATAAATACTAAATATGATAACCTAATTCAAATAGAACAAATACGAGTCATGTTTATCAACTCCAAAATGAAACTATTGTATGAATTTCACAAGAAACAATTATGTGAAATAATAACGAAATTCGAAGTGAAAAACAAAATGAACTAATTATATTTCACAAGAGTATTGCTAAAGGAGAACGAAAATCCGTACCTGGATTAAACAATGTAATACTGATGAGTGGGTTTCATACCTACAAATTGGATATCTTTTTGGACTTAAATGGTTGCTAATCCGTATGTTTTAGTATTGTTTTATGCATTTGTGTTGTGTTTGTGTGCAGGTTTAGTATGTATTGACTAAGGCGAGGATTGATTGGAAAAGAGCAAGAAAAGCATTGAAAGTACAGAGCACATGCCCACCGAGGCGGGCATTCATAGAGTAAAATATCTTGATGGCTTCTAGTCTGGCAACAGGTGCAAAAGTCTCGTCGTAGTCGATGCCTTCTTCTTGGGAGTAACCTTTTGCTACTAGTCTTGCCTTGTTCCTTGTTATTACCCCATCTTCATCCATCTTGTTTCTAAAGACCCACTTAGTGCCAATAACTGGGTGGCTTCTTGGTCTTCGAACTAATCTCCATACTCTGCTTCTTTTAAACTGATTTAGTTCCTCTTGTATGGCTTCTATCCAACTTGAGTCTTCCATAGCATCTTCTATCTTCTTGGGTTCCATTTGTGACAGAAAGCTTAGATAGAAACACTCATTTTGGGTGGCAGATCTTGGCTTGACTCTTGTATTTGGATCTCCAATGATTAGGTCTTGAGTGTGATCTCTTGCCTATCTGTTTCTTATTGGAACATCTGTCCTGGTGCCTTCTTGTTTGAATTCTTCAAGATCAACTTCTGCTTCTTGATGTGGAGGTTCGTTGTCTAGCATAGCTCTTTCAACGATCTCTCCTTCAGGCTAGACGATTTCATCTTCTGGGACTATGATTGTGGTGTTGAGCTCGACTACCTCGTTTGTAGCGTCTGAGTTGTCGATCGTAGTGTCTTGAGGCACAATTTTGTCTAAGTCTGTTTCATCGAAGATGATGTGAATCGAGACTTCAACACTTAGTGTCTTCTTGTTGAATACTCTATAAGCCTTACTATGTGATGCCCCCAAAATACGTCCATACAACCCGTTCTGAGTCGCCAAATACATGGTACAAAAAATAACTACAACTTCATTATTACAATTTTCGTGCAAAATACGACAACACATATGCCATGAGATTAAATACAAATATTGTCTTCTAGACAATATCCAAACTCAAATAGTCCTCGTTATAATTATTGATACACTATTTTACAAAATAGTGAGGACTGCTAAAACAACTGTCTTGAAACATCACTCCACACCCCGACTAGTTCCCGCTATATTCTCGCCTCCTCAAAAGAAAAATGGAACAAAAAGGAAAGGGATGAGCTTAACTAGCCCAGTAAAGAATATTATGACTAAGATAATGAATAACAAATTATCGTTAGCCTTCAATAAATCAGATAAAATATAATGGACAACAAGTTTTAGATCAATATTAGCAGCGAAAATAACAATTCATTAGAAGAGTTAAGTAGAGAATGAAGTCTACTATCTTCTATGATTTAAAAGTTTGTCCTCAATATTTTATCCTTGTAACATCAATCAATATATATCTTGAACCAAATATTCATCTTTGCACTATGGCCAAAGATACTCATTTGTATCACCAGTTGGTCATGTTCATCTCAACACCTGTCCATCTTTGCACTACGAGCCAAAAATATTCATCGGTAATCATTCATCTTTACACTACAGGCCAAAGATATTCAGTTATATCACCAATAAATAAATATACTGATAAAGACCTTTATATACCAACTTTGAAAAATCAACAATCAATATTTTACAACAACAAGTGGAGCCCACCAACTCACAAAATATATTTTTAGCATTTATTGCAACAAAATCAATTCGGACTCAATTCGCACTCTTCCTCCTTATTTTATTCATATACCGTGAATTTAGTGTAAAAATATCACCATTATTATATTATTATATTATCACATTATACATTTATAATATAATATAATAATATATTTAAATGAATTATTTTATCAAAAAAGATAAAATATCAATTTTCAACAATTGTCACTTTTCTAAAAATTCCTCAATTTATATCCACATTAAATAAATATTTTCTTATCATGTAAATCAATAATTAATTATTCACAAATAATATTACAGAACTACAACATTGACAACCAGTTCGTTCTCAGGAAAGAGAGGGCTTTCTGATAAGGATTTCTCCTTACTGGTGCACAATTAGGTGACCAAACCCCTTTCCTAGACAGAACTTCCTTAGACATTGCCAATAATGTTATCTAATAATATTATAATATAAATTATTGATCTGATAATGGAAAATACTGTGCAGTGATAATTATTGAATTAACAATAATATAAAAATATCAAAGTAGTAATTATTGAATCAAGAAAATAAAATATTAAACTGTAATTACTGTAACAATTATTGAGTAGTGACTTCTTACGTAAGAATCAATAATCCAAAAATATTGTGCAATACCGTGTGCTACTGTGTAACAATGCGTATTACTGTACTTTTTAACCACCGGGTATTCTAACAGTTTTAACGATAACAAATACACCGTTATTTATAAAAAAACTCATGCTTGTTGTTTTCCTCATTCGACAGTTTTTCATTATGGGGCCTACAAATGGCTTCGTCGTCGTACGAATATTCCCTGACAGCAAGAATATTCCACGACCAAATAAATATTCCCCGACAACAATAAGTATTTTATAATCACTTGCTTATTTTACAAAATTTACACATTTCACCCATAACTAAAGCATTATATCAAATTAACACTTTATTATTCAAAATAATAATTAAAGAAATTAAATCTTTATTCATAAAAAGTTGGGGTCTTACAACCTCCCTCCTTATAAAATTTCGTCCTTAAAATTGATATACGTACCTGGTATGTCGAAGAGGTGAGGATACCTTATTTTTATATCAGATTCTAACTTCCGGGTCATTTCCTTAATATCGTGGTTTCTCCATAAAACTTTGACTTAAGGTATAACCTTTGAGCGTAAAATATGTTCCTTCTTATCCAAAATTTTAACAGATACCTCTTCATACATTAAATCTTCTGCTATCTCATCTGGTTCTAATTCAATAATGTGGTTCAGGTCTTTCACATATTTACGTAGCATGGATATGTGGAAAATAATATGAACACGAGACATACTTGGCGGTAAGGCAAGTTTATAGGCCACAGTTCCCACTCGATCGAGGATTTCAAATGGACCAATGAATCGAGGGTTGAACTTTTCTCTCTTTTCGAATCTCGTAACTCCTTTCCATGGAGCAACACGTAATAATTCATGATCTCTAACATTAAACTCCACATCCCTTCGATGAAGATTAGCATAACTCTTTTGTCGATCTTGTGAGGTTTGTATACGTTGTCGGATCATTTGAATATTTTTTGTAGTCATACGTACCAACTCTGGTCCCAATAATATTGCTACACCCACCTCATCTCAACATACTGGAGAGCGACACTTTCGTCCATACAATGCTTTGAATGGAGCCACACCTATACTTGCATGATAACTATTGTTATAAGAGAATTCTATCAATGGTAAGTACTTATCCCAACCCCCTTTGAAGTCTAGAACACAAAGTCTCAATAGATCTTCAAGAGTTTGAATAGTCCTTTCCGATTGCCCGTCTGTTTGAGGATGGTATGTCGAACTGAATCTTAAATTCGTGCCCATAGCTTTCTACAAGCTAACCCAAAATTGTGAAGTGAACCTTGGGTCACGATCTGAAACTATGGATATTGTCATACCATGCAACCTCACAATCTCATTCACATACATATGAGCAAGACGTTCAAGAGAATAAGTCTCCCGTATCGATAAAAAATGAGCAGACTTGGTTAACCTATCAATAATAACCCAAATTGCATCTATGCCTTGAGAAACCTTAGGAAGACCAGTAACAAAATCTATGTTAATGTGTTTCTACTTCCATTCTGGAATCTCAAGTGGTTGTAATAAACCTTTGGGTACTTATTGCTCCGCCTTGACACTTTGACAAGTTAAAAATCTTGAAATAAACTCCGCGATCTCTCTCTTCATATTGCTCCACCAAAATGTATGTCGAAGATCATGATACATTTTGGTAATTCCAGGATGGATTGCAAACGGTGTGTTGTGTGCCTCTATTATGATTTTATACTTCAAATCAGAGTCGTTAGGAACACAAAGTC
Source organism: Panax notoginseng (assembly GCA_016801055.1). Lineage (NCBI taxonomy): Eukaryota > Viridiplantae > Streptophyta > Magnoliopsida > Apiales > Araliaceae > Panax > Panax notoginseng. Next base: position 81,119,939 of record CM029022.1, on the reverse strand, counting down.
TGGAGTTGACTCGAAGTATTCCTTCTTCATCGATTCTTGCTTCTGGAATAGCACCTTCTTATACTTTCTTCTTCATTCGGATCAGCTCCAGATCTGTGGCTTGAGCAGCTTTAACTTTATCAATTAAAGTCAGTTCTACTCGTATATTTGATATCATTACATGGGTACTTGGAGCCTTTAACTCTATCTCCATTCTTCGTAAGTCGTACAAAATGGGTCTTTGTGTTAACAACATCGCACTCGTACCCGCATACGATCTTCTACTTAATGCGTCAGCTACCACGTTTACTTTTCCAAGATGATATTGAATGGTATAGTCGTAATCTTTCAATAGCTCGAGCCAACGTCGTTGCCGCATATTGAGTTTCTTTTGAGTGAAGAAATATTTGAGGCTTTTATGATCTGTATAGATCTCCACTTTCTCCCCATACAAGTAGTGCCTCCAGATCTTTAGCGCGAAAACAACTGTTGCCAACTCTAGATCATGAGTAGGATAATTTCTCTCATATTCTTTGAGTTGTCTTGAAGCATAGACTATGACTTTCCCGTGTTGCATGAGAACACATCCTAAACCTTTGCCTGAAGCATCGCTGTAAATGACAAATCCATCCGAACCTGATGGTATTGTCAGAACAGGTGCCAAAATGAGTCTCCTCTTGAGTTCTTGGAAGCTCTTCTCACATTTCTCGCTCTATTCGAGTTCGAGTCAGCTGAGTTAATGCAGTAGCGATTCGAGAAAATCCTTCCATAAATCTCCTATAATAACCAGCTAAGCCTAGAAAGCTACGTACTTTAGTTACTGACTTAGGTTGCTCCCAACTTTGTATTGCTTCAATCTTTGCCGAGTCAACTGATATTCTATACTTCGATACCACGTGCCCAAGGAATGCTACTTCTTCAAGCCAGAACTCGCATTTCTTTAACTTGGTATATAGCTTGTTTGCACGAAACTTTTGGAGTATCAACCTCAAGTGTTGCTCATGATCTTCACGACTTTTGGAATAGATGAGGATGTCATCAATAAAGACAACCACAAAATGATCTAAATATTCCTTGAATACTCGGTTCATCATATCCATGAAAGCCACAGGAGCATTAGTCAATTCAAAAGACATGACTAGGAATTCATAATGCCCATAACGAGTTTTGAAGGCAGTCTTCAGAATATCCTCAGTTTTAATCTTCAGCTGATATATCCAGAATGAAGATCGATATTTGAAAAGAATTGTGCTCCTTGCAACTAGTTAAACAAATCATCAATGCGAGGTAGCGGATACCTACCCTTGATGGGGACATGGTTCAATTCTCGGTAGTCAATACAAAGTCGCATACTTCCGTCTTTCTTCTTTACGAATAAAACAAGAGCACCCCAAGGAGATGTACTAGGACGAATGAAACCGATGTCTAACAACTTCTGTAGTAGGACCTTTAACTCCTGAAGTTCAATAGGAGCCATTTGATATGGGATTTTAGAAATGGGTTTTATACCAGGTTTAAGGTCAATAAAAAATTTAACTTCACGTTCTGGGGGTAGACCAGAAAGTTCTTCAGGAAATACGTCAGGAAATTCACTAACAACAAAAATATTGTTCAAATCTGACGTATTTTTGTTCAAGTCCATGACATCGGCTAAGAAAGCTTGACATCCATTTTTCAATAAATGAATGGCTTTATGGCTTGAGATGACATTAATTGACTTTAGTGGGTTGGTTGCTTGAATTCGCATAACAGGTTGGTTAGGAATATGAAAACTAACAACCTTACAAAAATAATCAATTTTAGCATGATGAGTGGTTAACTAATCAATCCCTAAAATCACATCAAATGCAAATATCTTTAAAGAGATGAGATCAACAGGTAATGTGATGGTGCCAACTTGAATCAAGTAAGATTTATAAATAGTGGATGTAATGAACGTTTCTCCTAACGGAGTTTCAACAGATAAGTCAAAGTCTAATTTCTTCGGAGTCAAGTTCAAACATTGAGCACAAGCAGGAGAGATAAAAGAATGGATATAACTGATATCTAATAAGGTATAAACTTTGTAAGAGGTTATGATTAGCTTATCCATGATCACCTCGTTCGGGTTCCTCGCGTTTTGGGTAGTCACGACAAACGCTCTTCCAGGAACCACCGACTTTGACTTGTCCGGGATAGCCTTTGGAGTCACCATTCCCGCTGGACTTGGTTTTGCTACAGGACAATCTTGATCTATATGACCTTCCTTTCCACAGTTATAACACACCTTGAATTATTGTGGACAGTTTGGGCTGATGTGTCCCTCTTTCCCGCATTTATAACATACAACCGGTGGTCGTTCTACTCCCCTAGGAACAGTTGATGCTGGTGCTGACGTCTTCACGTTGTCATTGTTGTATCTTCTCTTCTTGAAATCTCCTCCCGACTCGCTTCTTCTACTATCATGGTCATGATTACCTCCAGGGTGGTTATCGCTTTTGTCCGGATATTTTTCTCCCCGCTGGTTATCATTACTCCGATGACTGATGCCACAGGTAAGACCCTGGTTGTAGTCCCTTGGTTGAACAGACTCATTATCTCACTCTAATAATTGAGCATTGTTCACAACATCTGAATATAGAGAAAATTTGTGAGAAATAAGGTATTGACAAATTTTGGGTTTCAAACCTCTTAGAAACATCCGCGTCATACGTTCCTCGTTCTCTACCAAATGAGTTACAAACCTGGATAACTCCGTGAACTTAGCTTCGTACTGGGACACAGTCATGTTGTTCTGTTACAGTCTAATAAACTCTACCTCCTTCATATGACGAATACTTTCAGGAAAATACTTGTCATTGAACAGTTTTTGAAACGTTTCCCAAGACATATTGATTGCGGCAGGCTGGGTACGCTTCACAGATTCCCACCAGTAATCTACCTCTGTACGAAATATAAAGGTGGTGAATGGAATCTTATGTTCCTCCGTGCATCCTAAGACATTAAATATCTTGGTAATTTGCTTAACCCACATTTCCGCCTTGATCGAATCCGACCAAAAACTCTGGTGGTCCCAACTCTTTGAACTGCTTGGCTGTAACAAGCCGCGCGTTGCCATTGCTTTCTCCTGCATTTTGAATAGGAGTCTCTCTCGTCTGGTTTTGCATGAACTGCAAAAAGCTTGAAAATATCCCATCATTTATCGTTTGATCGGTGGTGTTGTTTACATGAGGAATATTGCCTTCCTGATGCATATTATCCTGGTTGTTGATTATTGGTGTCTCAACGGTCTCATGTGCTCGATTGCTCATCTCAACATTTTCAGATGTCATTCTCAAATACTGCCACAAAATAAGGGTTAATTAAATAAATTAACATGCCACCTATTATGTAAGACCCCAGCTTATTATAAATAAAATTGAATTTTTTCTAATTATTATCTTGAATAATAAGGTGTTAATTTGATATAATGCTTTGGTTATGGGTGAAATGTGCAAATTTTGCAAAATAAGCAAGTGGTTATAAAATATTCATTGTTGTCGGGGAATATTCGTTTGGTCGTGGAATATTCTTGTTGTCGGGAAATATTCGTACGATGGCGCAGTCATTTGTGGGCCCCATAACGGAAAACGGTCGGATGAAGAAAATGACAAGTTTGAGTTTTTATAAATAACGGCGTAGTTGTTACCGTTAACACTGTTGGAATACCCGGTGGTTAAAGTACAGTAATACGCGTGGTTACACAGTAGCAAACGGTATTGCACAGTATTGATGAATTATTGATCCTTATGTAAGAAGGCACTACTCAATAATTGTTACAGTAATTACTGTTCAATATGTTATTTTATTGATTCAATAATTGCTGCGTTGATATTTTATATTGTTGTTATTTCAATAATTGTCACTGCACAGTATTTTTCATTATCAGATCAATAATTCATATTATTTGAATAATATTATTAGATAGCATTATTGGTAATGTCTAAGGAAGTTCTGTCAAAGAGAGGTTTGGTCGCCTAATTGCGCGCCAATAAGGAGAAATCCTTATCGAAAAGCCCCTTCTTTCCTAGGAACGACCTGGTTGTCATAATTATAATTTTGTAATATTATTTATGAATAATTAATTATTGATTTATATGATAAGGAAATATTTATTTTATGTAGATATAAATGAAGGAAATATTTATTTTTATGTGGATATAATTGAAGGAATTAATGCTGAGGTGTTTTATCAGTATTTTGTCGAAATGGAGGTATTAAAATTCATCCGTATGTGAATTTCGGGCATTTTCTGTTTGGAATTTGAAAAAACTTTCTTCTACAAAGTTGTAGAGAATTAAATTTTCTATAGAAAGGACATGAGATATGAATTTTTTTGATAAAAGAGCTATTTATTATGAATTATTGAAGTTTCGGGAAATTAAATATTTTTACTAAAATTATGGGTGGGACCCACTTTTGTTTTAAACATGTGGGTTGCAAAAAAATTCCAGAAATGCCATGCTGGTGGCTGGTCTTCGTAGGTGGTGTAGAAGGAGGAAAACATATATATTATTTTATTAATTTAGTCTCTTTTGGCGTTCTAGCATTTTCTTATAAATAGGATGCTTAGTTCGAATTGAAAATCACACCAGAAATAAGTTTTCTCTCTCTATATATTATCGAGCGTATTTTGTGAGTATTTAGATACTTTGAGAGTTGCTATTCAGTGCAAGTTTCCTTCGACTTTGCATCCTATATTCCAATCAGAAATACCGTTATTTTGAGGTAAGGGATGTTATTTTCTTCGTAAATGATATTATTTTCTTCAATATCATTATGCTGAAATGTTGATATGAACTTTATTGTGGAATTTTAACCTTTTTGTGTCGGGATTACTATTCACGTATACGTCACTATTAACGTATACGGAACTATTCACGAATATGATACTATTCACAGAAAAATAAAATTTTCTCTTCTTTGTCCATGATGTCTATTATGGTTACTATATTTGATTGTATCCATGTTTTGATTTTCATTCTTGAATTTTACTCCACTATGATTTATTATGGAGCATTTTTGAACTTGGAAAAACTATAGTACGAATCCCTAATATTTATTCTTTTGTTTCACTGGATTCATTTTTTTAAAGATATTTTTCATCATCCTCAGCCCTAAATGATGATATTACTGAATATCTTTGGCCTGTAGTGCAAAGATGAATGATTAACTGATGAATATCTTTGGCCCGTAGTGGAAAGATGAATAGGTGTTGAGATGAACATGACCAACTGGTGATACAAATGAATATATTTGGCCTGTAGTGCAAAGATGAATATTTGATTCAAGATGTATATTGATTGATGTTACAGGGATAAAATATTGATGATGGACTTTTAAATCTTAGAAGATAGTAGAATTCATTCTCTACTTGAGTCTTCTAATGGATTGTTGTTTCCGCTACAGTTGTTGATCTAAAACTTGTTGTCTGTTATATTCTATCAGATTTTTCCCTGTTGAAGACTAATGATAATTTGTTGTATATTATCTTAGTCATAATATTCTTTACTGGGTTATTTGAGCTCACCATTTTCCTTTTTATTCCATTTTTCTTCTCAGGAGGTGAGAATATAGCAGAAACTAGCTGGGGCACGGAGTGATGGTTCTAGAAAGTTGTTTTAGCAATCTTCACTATTCTTGTAAAATAGTGTGTCAATAATTGTAATGAGGACTCCTTTTGAGTTTTAATACTGTCTATTTGACAATATTTGTATTTAAACTCACAGTATATGTGTTGTCGTATTTTGCACAACAATTGTATTAATGAAGTTGTATTTATTTCTGTACCATGTATTTAATGACTCAGAATGGGTGATGTATACCTATTTTGGGGCGTCATAGTTGGTATCAGAGCTTAGGGATATGATCTCTGGCGGAGATCGGGGAATAGAACTAGGAGGGGAGAGACGAGTAAATCCTTCGCTAGTGTGTCCTACCTAAGCGTATTTGTTGGTCGATCATAATATAGGGATATTATGTGATATGTTAATTTATTTAATTAACCCTTGTTTTATGGCAGTATTTAAGAATGGTAGCTGAGAACGTTAACAATGGAGTGTATGAGACCGTGGAAACACCTTTAATCACAAACTAGGAGAATGTGCAATAGGAAGGCAATATTCCTCCTGTAAACAACACTACCGAACAAATAATGAATGATGGAATGTTTAGAAGCTTTTTGCAGTTCATGCAAAATCAGACGAGGGAGACTCGTGTACAAAATACGGGTGGAAATGATAGCAACGCACGGCTTGTCATAGCCAAGCAGTTCAAAGAGTTGGGACCACCAGATTTCTGGGGAAAGCCGGATCTGATCAAGGTGGAAACGTGGGTCAAGCAAATTACCAAGATATTTGATGTCTTTGGATGCACGGAGGAACAGAAGGTTCCATTCGCCACATTTATGTTCCGTGGTGAGACAAATTACTGGTGGGAATCTATGAAGCGTACCCAGCCTGCAACACTCAATTTGTGACAACCCCAAAATAGGTCCATTCCACCCAACCCATTCTGAGTCGTCAAATACATGGTACAGAAAACAACTACAACTTTATTACAACAATTGTCGTGCAAAATACAACAACACATATGCTGTGAGTTTGGATACAAATATATACCAAATGTGACTCATGTTCCAACCGTGGACATCACCTCACAATAACACCTTACATAAAGGTATAGTCAAAAACTGTTTTAGAAATTAGAATCTTTGGGAAGTGCTCAAGGAAACCTTCGTACATGGGAGGCCACGCGTCTAGGTTATGATAGATATCATATGGCCACAGAATTATCCTTGGTTGACCCAATAGACCCCAAAGAAAAACGAGAAGATTACTATCATATTCTTCCCAATGGTGAGTCTTCTCTTGACATATCATTATCTCTACTGTCTCTAATTGAGAATTATACTTCAAACAAACACCAAGATTATATAGGTAGTGCTCGTATATATACCCAGCAAGTGGATGAGCACAACCCTGTCTTATGATGACACGAGGTTGTATGTCGTTAGACATCTTGTATGATAGTGGCAAACTACCCTTCCAACGTTGGGTTCGCCTCACCCTATTTTCTTCACTAAATATAACTACTAAATGATGACCACCGTTCTATTCCCTTGTTACCCCCGCTCGACCCAGCTACACTCTTATTACCTGAAAGGAATTGTGAAGCAAAAGGGTGAGCACAACTAGCTCAGTAAAGAATATCATGACTAAAGATAATTCAATTATCAATAGCCTTCATCAACAATAAATCAGAGATTTAGAACATATGGTAAATGATAAAAATTTCAACCATAGTTGCAGCGGAACGAGCAATCCATTAGAAGAGTCAAATAGACTATAAAGTCTATTATCTTCTCCATGTTAAAAATCCACCAATAATATTTTATCCATGTAACATCACTCAACAGTTCCTTTCCACAATCATATGAATAACTCATAATCATAATTGTGACTATAAATTTTTCTTCGCACCCAGGACGAAGAATATTTTCATCACCTGTCTTTACCTGAAACATCAAAGATCATGGTTATACCAAATCACAGTTCCTGTTTATAATCATACTAACAAATCCATCTTTGCACTACGAGCCAAAGATATTCATCAACAAACCATCTTTGCACTACGGGCCAAAGATATTCAACAACAGTTCATCTTTGCACTACAGGCCAAAGATATTCATCAACAGGCCATCTTTGCACTACATGCCAAAGATATTCATCAACAATTCATATTTGCACTACAGGCCAAATATATTCATATCTCAAAGAAATATATAATCATTTCAGAATTTATATAAACAATAATTGTAACCATGTTGATCAATTCACCTTTGCACTTAAGCTTAAGATATTCAATTATAAATTTAATGGTCATGATCATACCAGTCACAATTCAACTTTGCACTACAGGCCAAAGAGAACCCTAGTCATGATCATACCAATAATCTACCCATCTTTACACTCCAGTGAAAGAGAATTTCAACATCAGGGTTATAAAAATGTTATATATGATGATAAAAATAATATGATCAACATATAGTTTTAATCTCAAGAGTAATATTCGTAACTCATGAATAGTAAATCGTGAATAGTAACTCATGAATAGTAACCCCGACACAAAAGATAGAAATTCCACAATAAAATCCATACCAATATTTCGGTATAATGATATTGAAAGAATAACATTACTTAAATTTATAAACAATTTATTTTAATTGTTTACACTTTACTAATTAATGCATTTAATCATCATAAAATGCCAACTCTTACAATTTCATCATCAATAACCAAAACCCTCATCAAAAATCTGCATATACCTCATATATAGGATTCTCAAGCCATAAAATCCTATTTTCCAATTTTTTTACTTCACATAACATATTTAATTCATTTTCTCATAACTAGACCATTTTCATGAAAAATACCAAATCAGTTCCAAAAATATTTCTTTTCTGGGATTTAGCATAATATAGTCCCATAGTGAACATATATTTTTCTCAGAATTTTTAAAAGTCATTTACTATTTTTCATATGGCCAAAATAGCCGAATATTTAGACATTTATCAAAAATTGTACTTTTATCCACAAATTCCGAAATTCACAGAGTACACTGATATTATATAGATATACTTTCAATAAAAATTTTATCAATTTTGGAGTTAACCACAAGGAATTATAAGCGGTTACTTTTAAAATAGTCTTTTCTCATAAAATTCATAACTCTCAATCTATACATCCAAAAATCACCATTTTTGGATACAATCGGGAAAACTCATCAAAATATCATTTTAAATTTTTCCAGAATTTTTGAAGATTAGAAAAATTACGAAACTAAAAATCATAACAACCCTTAAAATCCCTTAATATCCCTTACCATCCCTTACCTCAAAAGAGCAGTACTTCTGACTGGATATCGGATATGATGCTGAAGGAAACTTGCACTGATGAATAGCAACTCACCAAGTATCTAAAAACTCATAAAATATGCTTCATAATATAGAGAGAGAAAGAGAGAAAGCTTATGTTTCTGGTGTGTTTTTCAATTCTAACTTAGCCCTCTATTTATAAAAAAAATTTTGGAAGGTTTGACCTGCAACCTGATGGCTTTACCTGCTACTATTCCCACCCACCACATTTAAAATATAATTCATCACATTTCTTCACCAACCACAAGTGGGGCCCACCAATTCTAGAATTTTCCACCAAAAATGATTTATAACCTGATTTCTGAATCAGCCACCTCTTAAAATTCATAACAAATCATACGTTCATTTTTAACGGTTCAAAATTTGTGGGCATATACTCAACTTATATATGTATAACATATCCAAAAATTACCACGATCCAACGGTCGGATTAAAAATTATAACCCCCGCAAAATATCTCAAAAACCCTGATTTTTAATACCTCCATTCCGACAAAAATACTGATAAAAACCTTAACATTAACTCCTTTATTTTTAACCACAAAAATATATTCCTCATTTATATCCACATAAAATAAATATTTCCTTATCATATGAATCAATAATTAATTATTCACAAATAATATTACAGAATCACATTTATGACAACCAGGTCGTTCCCAGGAAAGAGGGGGCTTTCCGATAAGGATTTCTCCTTACTGGCGCGCAATTAGATGACCAAACCTCTCCTTAGACAGAACTTTTTAGACATTGCCAATAATGTTATCTAATAATATTATTCAAATAATATGAATTATTGATCTGATAATGGTAAATACTGTGCAGCAACAATTATTGAAACAACAATAATATAAAATATCAACGCAGTAATTATTGAATCAATAAAATAAAATATTGAACAGTAATTACTGTAACAATTATTGAGTAGTGTCTTCCTTCATAAGAATCAATAATTCAAAAATACTGTGCAAAACCGTGTGCTACTGTGCAATAACGCGTATTACTGTATTTTAACCACCGGGTATTCCAACAGTGTTAACGGTAACAACTACGCCGTTATTTGTAAAAACTTAAATTTGTCGTTTTCTTCACCCGACAGTTATTCGTTATGGGGCCCACAAAGAGCTGCGCCGTCGTACGAATATTCCCCGACAGAAAGAATATTCCACGACCAAACGAATATTCCCCGACAACAATGATTATTTTATAACCACTTGCTTATTTTGAAAAAAAATTCATATTTCACCCATAACTTTAAACTTTTATCAATTTAACCATTTACTGAATAGTAATTATAAGAAAAATTGAATACTTTTATTTCATAAAATTCGGGGTCTTACAATCTCCCCTCCTTATGAAATTTCGTCCCCGAAATTTACGTACCTGGTATTTCAAAGAATTGAGAGTACCTTGCTTTCATTTCAGATTTCATCTTCCTTATCATCATGATTTCTCCATTGCTCATCTCCTGTATTTTAGATATCTTTATAGAATACAGCTTCAAAACAAGGGTTAATTTAACAAATTAACATATCACATAATATCTCGATATTATGACTGACCAACAAATAAGCTTAGGTAGGACACACTAGCGAAGGATTTACTCATCTCTCCCCTCCTAGTTATATTCCCCGATCTCCGCCAGAGATCATATCCCTAAGCTCTGATACCACCTTTGACAAATGTCCCATCAGTGGACAGCACCTCACAGTGGTACCTATCAGTTTGCCACCGCAGAACGGCGTCCCCTACGGAGAGTCTGGCTTCGGTGCATCCCCCATCAACAGGAAGTCACCAGCGAGAGGCTCGGGGCTCTTTACTTATAGCTCTGATACCACCTGTGACAACCCCAAAATAGGTCCATTCCACCCAACCCATTCTGAGTCGTCAAATACATGGTACAGAAAACAACTACAACTTTATTACAACAATTGTCGTGCAAAATACAACAACACATATGCTGTGAGTTTGGATACAAATATATACCAAATGTGACTCATGTTCCAACCGTGGACATCACCTCACAATAACACCTTACATAAAGGTATAGTCAAAAACTGTTTTAGAAATTAGAATCTTTGGGAAGTGCTCAAGGAAACCTTCGTACATAGGAGGCCACGCGTCTAGGTTATGATAGATATCATATGGCCACAGAATTATCCTTGGTTGACCCAATAGACCCCAAAGAAAAACGAGAAGATTACTATCATATTCTTCCCAATGGTGAGTCTTCTCTTGACATATCATTATCTCTACTGTCTCTAATTGAGAATTATACTTCAAACAAACACCAAGATTATATAGGTAGTGCTCGTATATATACTCAGCAAGTGGATGAGCACAACCCTGTCTTATGATGACACGAGGTTGTATGTCGTTAGACATCTTGTATGATAGTGGCAAACTACCCTTCCAACGTTGGGTTCGCCTCACCCTATTTTCTTCACCAAATATAACTACTAAATGATGACAACCGTTCTATTCCCTTGTTACCCCCGCTCGACCCAGCTACACTCTTATTACCTGAAAGGAATTGTGAAGCAAAAGGGTGAGCACAACTAGCTCAGTAAAGAATATCATGACTAAAGATAATTCAATTATCAATAGCCTTCATCAACAATAAATCAGAGATTTAGAACATATGGTAAATGATAAAAATTTCAACCATAGTTGCAGCGGAACGAGCAATCCATTAGAAGAGTCAAATAGACTATAAAGTCTATTATCTTCTCCATGTTAAAAATCCACCAACAATATTTTATCCATGTAACATCACTCAACAGTTCCTTTCCACAATCATATGAATAACTCATAATCATAATTGTGACTATAAATTTTTCTTCGCACCCAGGACGAAGAATATTTTCATCACCTGTCTTTACCTGAAACATCAAAGATCATGGTTATACCAAATCACAGTTCCTGTTTATAATCATACTAACAAATCCATCTTTGCACTACGGGCCAAAGATATTCATCAACAAACCATCTTTGCACTACGGGCCAAAGATATTCAACAACAGTTCATCTTTGCACTACAGGCCAAAGATATTCATCAACAGGCCATCTTTGCACTACATGCCAAAGATATTCATCAACAATTCATATTTGCACTACAGGCCAAATATATTCATATCTCAAAGAAATATATAATCATTTCAGAATTTATATAAACAATAATTATAACCATGTTGATCAATTCACCTTTGCACTTAAGCTTAAGATATTCAATTATAAATTCAATGGTCATGATCATACCAGTCACAATTCAACTTTGCACTACAGGCCAAAGAGAACCCTAGTCATGATCATACCAATAATCTACCCATCTTTACACTCCAGTGAAAGAGAATTTCAACATCAGGGTTATAAAAATGTTATATATGATGATAAAAATAATATGATCAACATATAGTTTTAATCTCAAGAGTAATATTCGTAACTCATGAATAGTAAATCGTGAATAGTAACTCATGAATAGTAACCCCGACACAAAAGATAGAAATTCCACAATAAAATCCATACCAATATTTCGGTATAATGATATTGAAAGAATAACATTACTTAAATTTATAAACAATTTATTTTAATTGTTTACACTTTACTAATTAATGCATTTAATCATCATAAAATGCCAACTCTTACAATTTCATCATCAATAACCAAAACCCTCATCAAAAATCTGCATATACCTCATATATAGGATTCTCAAGCCATAAAATCCTATTTTCCAATTTTTTTTACTTCACATAACATATTTAATTCATTTTCTCATAACTAGACCATTTTCATGAAAAATACCAAATCAGTTCCAAAAATATTTCTTTTCTGGGATTTAGCATAATATAGTCCCATAGTGAACATATATTTTTCTCAGAATTTTTAAAAGTCATTTACTATTTTTCATATGGCCAAAATAGCCGAATATTTAGACATTTATCAAAAATTGTACTTTTATCCAAAAATTCCGAAATTCACAGAGTACACTGATATTATATAGATATACTCCCAATAAAAATTTTATCAATTTTGGAGTTAACCACAAGGAATTATAAGCGGTTACTTTTAAAATAGTCTTTTCTCATAAAATTCATAACTCTCAATCTATACATCCAAAAATCACCATTTTTGGACACAATCAAGAAAACTCATCAAAATATCATTTTAAATTTTTCCAGAATTTTTGAAGATTAGAAAAATTACGAAACTAAAAATCATAACAACCCTTAAAATCCCTTAATATCCCTTACCATCCCTTACCTCAAAAGAGCAGTACTTCTGACTGGATATCGGATATGATGCTGAAGGAAACTTGCACTGATGAATAGCAACTCACCAAGTATCTAAAAACTCACAAAATATGCTTCATAATATAGAGAGAGAAAGAGAGAAAGCTTATGTTTCTGGTGTGTTTTTCAATTCTAACTTAGCCCTCTATTTATAAAAAAATTTTGGTAGGTTTGACCTGCAACCTGATGGCTTTACCTGCTACTATTCCCACCCACCACATTTGAAATATAATTCAGCACATTTCTTCACCAACCACAAGTGGGGCCCACCAATTCTAGAATTTTCCACCAAAAATGATTTATAACCTGATTTCTGAATCAGCCACCTCTTAAAATTCATAACAAATCATACGTTCATTTTTAACGGTTCAAAATTTGTGGGCATATACTCAACTTATATATGTATAACATATCCAAAAATTACCACGATCCAACGGTCGGATTAAAAATTATAACCCCCGCAAAATATCTCAAAAACCCTGATTTTTAATACCTCCATTCCGACAAAAATACTGATAAAAACCTCAACATTAACTCCTTTATTTTTAACCACAAAAATATATTCCTCATTTATATCCACATAAAATAAATATTTCCTTATCATATGAATCAATAATTAATTATTCACAAATAATATTACAGAATCACATTTATGACAACCAGGTCGTTCCCAGGAAAGAGGGGGCTTTCCAATAAGGATTTCTCCTTACTGGCGCGCAATTAGATGACCAAACCTCTCCTTAGACAGAACTTTTTAGACATTGCCAATAATGTTATCTAATAATATTATTCAAATAATATGAATTATTGATCTGATAATGGTAAATACTGTGCAGCAACAATTATTGAAACAACAATAATATAAAATATCAACGCAGTAATTATTGAATCAATAAAATAAAATATTGAACAGTAATTACTGTAACAATTATTGAGTAGTGTCTTCTTCATAAGAATCAATAATTCAAAAATACTGTGCAAAACCGTGTGCTACTGTGCAATAACGCGTATTACTGTATTTTAACCACCGGGTATTCCAACAGTGTTAACGGTAACAACTACGCCGTTATTTGTAAAAACTTAAATTTGTCGTTTTCTTCACCCGACAGTTATTCGTTATGGGGCCCACAAAGAGCTGCGCCGTCGTACGAATATTCCCCGACAGAAAGAATATTCCACGACCAAACGAATATTCCCCGACAACAATGATTATTTTATAACCACTTGCTTATTTTGAAAAAAAATTCATATTTCACCCATAACTTTAAACTTTTATCAATTTAACCATTTACTGAATAGTAATTATAAGAAAAATTGAATACTTTTATTTCATAAAATTCGGGGTCTTACAATCTCCCCTCCTTATGAAATTTCGTCCCCGAAATTTACGTACCTGGTATTTCAAAGAATTGAGAATACCTTGCTTTCATTTCAGATTCCATCTTCCTTATCATCATGATTTCTCCATTGCTCATCTCCTGTATTTTAGATATCTTTATAGAATACAGCTTCAAAACAAGGGTTAATTTAACAAATTAACATATCACATAATATCTCGATATTATGACTGACCAACAAATAAGCTTAGGTAGGACACACTAGCGAAGGATTTACTCATCTCTCCCCTCCTAGTTATATTCCCCGATCTCCGCCAGAGATCATATCCCTAAGCTCTGATACCACCTTTGACAAATGTCCCATCAGTGGACAGCACCTCACAGTGGTACCTATCAGTTTGCCACCGCAGAACGGCGTCCCCTACGGAGAGTCTGGCTTCGGTGCATCCCCCATCAACAGGAAGTCACCAGCGAGAGGCTCGGGGCTCTTTACTTATAGCTCTGATACCACCTGTGACAACCCCAAAATAGGTCCATTCCACCCAACCCATTCTGAGTCGTCAAATACATGGTACAGAAAACAACTACAACTTTATTACAACAATTGTCGTGCAAAATACAACAACACATATGCTGTGAGTTTGGATACAAATATATACCAAATGTGACTCATGTTCCAACTGTGGACATCACCTCACAATAACACCTTACATAAAGGTATAGTCAAAAACTGTTTTAGAAATTAGAATCTTTGGGAAGTGCTCAAGGAAACCTTCGTACATGGGAGGCCACGCGTCTAGGTTATGATAGATATCATATGGCCACAGAATTATCCTTGGTTGACCCAATAGACCCCAAAGAAAAACGAGAAGATTACTATCATATTCTTCCCAATGGTGAGTCTTCTCTTGACATATCATTATCTCTACTGTCTCTAATTGAGAATTATACTTCAAACAAACACCAAGATTATATAGGTAGTGCTCGTATATATACCCAGCAAGTGGATGAGCACAACCCTGTCTTATGATGACACGAGGTTGTATGTCGTTAGACATCTTGTATGATAGTGGCAAACTACCCTTCCAACGTTGGGTTCGCCTCACCCTATTTTCTTCACCAAATATAACTACTAAATGATGACAACCGTTCTATTTCCTTGTTACCCCCGCTCGACCCAGCTACACTCTTATTACCTGAAAGGAATTGTGAAGCAAAAGGGTGAGCACAACTAGCTCAGTAAAGAATATCATGACTAAAGATAATTCAATTATCAATAGCCTTCATCAACAATAAATCAGAGATTTAGAACATATGGTAAATGATAAAAATTTCAACCATAGTTGCAGCGGAACGAGCAATCCATTAGAAGAGTCAAATAGACTATAAAGTCTATTATCTTCTCCATGTTAAAAATCCACCAACAATATTTTATCCATGTAACATCACTCAACAGTTCCTTTCCACAATCATATGAATAACTCATAATCATAATTGTGACTATAAATTTTTCTTCGCACCCAGGACGAAGAATATTTTCATCACCTGTCTTTACCCGAAACATCAAAGATCATGGTTATACCAAATCACAGTT
The DNA here is from genome assembly GCA_016801055.1 of Panax notoginseng. NCBI lineage: Eukaryota > Viridiplantae > Streptophyta > Magnoliopsida > Apiales > Araliaceae > Panax > Panax notoginseng. Next base: position 81,103,788 of record CM029022.1, on the reverse strand, counting down.
CCTGTTTATAATCATACTAACAAATCCATCTTTGCACTACGGGCCAAAGATATTCATCAACAAACCATCTTTGCACTACGGGCCAAAGATATTCAACAACAGTTCATCTTTGCACTACAGGCCAAAGATATTCATCAACAGGCCATCTTTGCACTACATGCCAAAGATATTCATCAACAATTCATATTTGCACTACAGGCCAAATATATTCATATCTCAAAGAAATATATAATCATTTCAGAATTTATATAAACAATAATTATAACCATGTTGATCAATTCACCTTTGCACTTAAGCTTAAGATATTCAATTATAAATTTAATGGTCATGATCATACCAGTCACAATTCAACTTTGCACTACAGGCCAAAGAGAACCCTAGTCATGATCATACCAATAATCTACCCATCTTTACACTCCAGTGAAAGAGAATTTCAACATCAGGGTTATAAAAATGTTATATATGATGATAAAAATAATATGATCAACATATAGTTTTAATCTCAAGAGTAATATTCGTAACTCATGAATAGTAAATCGTGAATAGTAACTCATGAATAGTAACCCCGACACAAAAGATAGAAATTCCACAATAAAATCCATACCAATATTTCGGTATAATGATATTGAAAGAATAACATTACTTAAATTTATAAACAATTTATTTTAATTGTTTACACTTTACTAATTAATGCATTTAATCATCATAAAATGCCAACTCTTACAATTTCATCATCAATAACCAAAACCCTCATCAAAAATCTGCATATACCTCATATATAGGATTCTCAAGCCATAAAATCCTATTTTCCAATTTTTTTTACTTCACATAACATATTTAATTCATTTTCTCATAACTAGACCATTTTCATGAAAAATACCAAATCAGTTCCAAAAATATTTCTTTTCTGGGATTTAGCATAATATAGTCCCATAGTGAACATATATTTTTCTCAGAATTTTTAAAAGTCATTTACTATTTTTCATATGGCCAAAATAGCCGAATATTTAGACATTTATCAAAAATTGTACTTTTATCCAAAAATTCCGAAATTCACAGAGTATACTGATATTATATAGATGTACTTTCAATAAAAATTTTATCAATTTTGGAGTTAACCACAAGGAATTATAAGCGGTTACTTTTAAAATAGTCTTTTCTCATAAAATTCATAACTCTCAATCTATACATCCAAAAATCACCATTTTTGGACACAATCGGGAAAACTCATCAAAATATCATTTTAAATTTTTCCAGAATTTTTGAAGATTAGAAAAATTACGAAACTAAAAATCATAACAACCCTTAAAATCCCTTAATATCCCTTACCATCCCTTACCTCAAAAGAGCAGTACTTCTGACTGGATATCGGATATGATGCTGAAGGAAACTTGCACTGATGAATAGCAACTCACCAAGTATCTAAAAACTCATAAAATATGCTTCATAATATAGAGAGAGAAAGAGAGAAAGCTTATGTTTCTGGTGTGTTTTTCAATTCTAACTTAGCCCTCTATTTATAAAAAATTTTGGAAGGTTTGACCTGCAACCTGATGGCTTTACCTGCTACTATTCCCACCCACCACATTTAAAATATAATTCATCACATTTCTTCACCAACCACAAGTGGGGCCCACCAATTCTAGAATTTTCCACCAAAAATGATTTATAACCTGATTTCTGAATCAGCCACCTCTTAAAATTCATAACAAATCATACGTTCATTTTTAACGGTTCAAAATTTGTGGGCATATACTCAACTTATATATGTATAACATATCCAAAAATTACCACGATCCAACGGTCGGATTAAAAATTATAACCCCCGCAAAATATCTCAAAAACCCTGATTTTTAATACCTCCATTCCGACAAAAATACTGATAAAAACCTCAACATTAACTCCTTTATTTTTAACCACAAAAATATATTCCTCATTTATATCCACATAAAATAAATATTTCCTTATCATATGAATCAATAATTAATTATTCACAAATAATATTACAGAATCACATTTATGACAACCAGGTCGTTCCCAGGAAAGAGGGGGCTTTCCAATAAGGATTTCTCCTTACTGGCGCGCAATTAGATGACCAAACCTCTCCTTAGACAGAACTTTTTAGACATTGCCAATAATGTTATCTAATAATATTATTCAAATAATATGAATTATTGATCTGATAATGGTAAATACTGTGCAGCAACAATTATTGAAACAACAATAATATAAAATATCAACGCAGTAATTATTGAATCAATAAAATAAAATATTGAACAGTAATTACTGTAACAATTATTGAGTAGTGTCTTCCTTCATAAGAATCAATAATTCAAAAATACTGTGCAAAACCGTGTGCTACTGTGCAATAACGCGTATTACTGTATTTTAACCACCGGGTATTCCAACAGTGTTAACGGTAACAACTACGCCGTTATTTGTAAAAACTTAAATTTGTCGTTTTCTTCACCCGACAGTTATTCGTTATGGGGCCCACAAAGAGCTGCGCCGTCGTACGAATATTCCCCGACAGAAAGAATATTCCACGACCAAACGAATATTCCCCGACAACAATGATTATTTTATAACCACTTGCTTATTTTGAAAAAAAATTCATATTTCACCCATAACTTTAAACTTTTATCAATTTAACCATTTACTGAATAGTAATTATAAGAAAAATTGAATACTTTTATTTCATAAAATTCGGGGTCTTACAATCTCCCCTCCTTATGAAATTTCGTCCCCGAAATTTACGTACCTGGTATTTCAAAGAATTGAGAGTACCTTGCTTTCATTTCAGATTTCATCTTCCTTATCATCATGATTTCTCCATTGCTCATCTCCTGTATTTAGATATCTTTATAGAATACAGCTTCAAAACAAGGGTTAATTTAACAAATTAACATATCACATAATATCTCGATATTATGACTGACCAACAAATAAGCTTAGGTAGGACACACTAGCGAAGGATTTACTCATCTCTCCCCTCCTAGTTATATTCCCCGATCTCCGCCAGAGATCATATCCCTAAGCTCTGATACCACCTTTGACAAATGTCCCATCAGTGGACAGCACCTCACAGTGGTACCTATCAGTTTGCCACCGCAGAACGGCGTCCCCTACGGAGAGTCTGGCTTCGGTGCATCCCCCATCAACAGGAAGTCACCAGCGAGAGGCTCGGGGCTCTTTACTTATAGCTCTGATACCACCTGTGACAACCCCAAAATAGGTCCATTCCACCCAACCCATTCTGAGTCGTCAAATACATGGTACAGAAAACAACTACAACTTTATTACAACAATTGTCGTGCAAAATACAACAACACATATGCTGTGAGTTTGGATACAAATATATACCAAATGTGACTCATGTTCCAACCGTGGACATCACCTCACAATAACACCTTACATAAAGGTATAGTCAAAAACTGTTTTAGAAATTAGAATCTTTGGGAAGTGCTCAAGGAAACCTTCGTACATGGGAGGCCACGCGTCTAGGTTATGATAGATATCATATGGCCACAGAATTATCCTTGGTTGACCCAATAGACCCCAAAGAAAAACGAGAAGATTACTATCATATTCTTCCCAATGGTGAGTCTTCTCTTGACATATCATTATCTCTACTGTCTCTAATTGAGAATTATACTTCAAACAAACACCAAGATTATATAGGTAGTGCTCGTATATATACCCAGCAAGTGGATGAGCACAACCCTGTCTTATGATGACACGAGGTTGTATGTCGTTAGACATCTTGTATGATAGTGGCAAACTACCCTTCCAACGTTGAGTTCGCCTCACCCTATTTTCTTCACCAAATATAACTACTAAATGATGACAACCGTTCTATTCCCTTGTTACCCCCGCTCGACCCAGCTACACTCTTATTACCTGAAAGGAATTGTGAAGCAAAAGGGTGAGCACAACTAGCTCAGTAAAGAATATCATGACTAAAGATAATTCAATTATCAATAGCCTTCATCAACAATAAATCAGAGATTTAGAACATATGGTAAATGATAAAAATTTCAACCATAGTTGCAGCGGAACGAGAAATCCATTAGAAGAGTCAAATAGACTATAAAGTCTATTATCTTCTCCATGTTAAAAATCCACCAACAATATTTTATCCATGTAACATCACTCAACAGTTCCTTTCCACAATCATATGAATAACTCATAATCATAATTGTGACTATAAATTTTTCTTCGCACCCAGGACGAAGAATATTTTCATCACCTGTCTTTACCCGAAACATCAAGGATCATGGTTATACCAAATCACAGTTCCTGTTTATAATCATACTAACAAATCCATCTTTGCACTACGGGCCAAAGATATTCATCAACAAACCATCTTTGCACTACGGGCCAAAGATATTCAACAACAGTTCATCTTTGCACTACAGGCCAAAGATATTCATCAACAGGCCATCTTTGCACTACATGCCAAAGATATTCATCAACAATTCATATTTGCACTACAGGCCAAATATATTCATATCTCAAAGAAATATATAATCATTTCAGAATTTATATAAACAATAATTGTAACCATGTTGATCAATTCACCTTTGCACTTAAGCTTAAGATATTCAATTATAAATTTAATGGTCATGATCATACCAGTCACAATTCAACTTTGCACTACAGGCCAAAGAGAACCCTAGTCATGATCATACCAATAATCTACCCATCTTTACACTCCAGTGAAAGAGAATTTCAACATCAGGGTTATAAAAATGTTATATATGATGATAAAAATAATATGATCAACATATAGTTTTAATCTCAAGAGTAATATTCGTAACTCATGAATAGTAAATCGTGAATAGTAACTCATGAATAGTAACCCCGACACAAAAGATAGAAATTCCACAATAAAATCCATACCAATATTTCGGTATAATGATATTGAAAGAATAACATTACTTAAATTTATAAATAATTTATTTTAATTGTTTACACTTTACTAATTAATGTATTTAATCATCATAAAATGCCAACTCTTACAATTTCATCATCAATAACCAAAACCCTCATCAAAAATCTGCATATACCTCATATATAGGATTCTCAAGCCATAAAATCCTATTTTCTAATTTTTTTACTTCACATAACATATTTAATTCATTTTCTCATAACTAGACCATTTTCATGAAAAATACCAAATCAGTTTCAAATATATTTCTTTTCTGGGATTTAGCATAATATAGTCCCATAGTGAACATATATTTTTCTCAGAATTTTTAAAAGTCATTTACTATTTTTCATATGGCCAAAATAGCCGAATATTTAGACATTTATCAAAAATTGTACTTTTATCCAAAAATTCCGAAATTCACAGAGTACACTGATATTATATAGATATACTTTCAATAAAATTTTTATCAATTTTGGAGTTAACCACAAGGAATTATAAGCGGTTACTTTTAAAATAGTCTTTTCTCATAAAATTCATAACTCTCAATCTATACATCCAAAAATCACCATTTTTGGATACAATCAAGAAAACTCATCAAAATATCATTTTAAATTTTTCCAGAATTTTTGAAGATCAGAAAAATTACGAAACTGAAAATCATAACAACCCTTAAAATCCCTTAATATCCCTTACCATCCCTTACCTCAAAAGAGCAGTACTTCTGACTGGATATCGGATATGATGCTGAAGGAACTTTGCACTGATGAATAGCAACTCACCAAGTATCTAAAAACTCACAAAATATGCTTCATAATATAGAGAGAGAAAGAGAGAAAGCTTATGTTTCTGGTGTGTTTTTCAATTCTAACTTAGCCCTCTATTTATAGAAAAATTTTGGTAGGTTTGACCTGCAACCTGATGGCTTTACCTGCTACTATTTCCACCCACCACATTTGAAATATAATTCAGCACATTTCTTCACCAACCACAAGTGGGGCCCACCAATTCTAGAATTTTCCACCAAAAATGATTTATAACCTGATTTCTGAATCAGCCACCTCTTAAAATTCATAACAAATCATACGTTCATTTTTAACGGTTCAAAATTTGTGGGCATATACTCAACTTATATATGTATAACATATCCAAAAATTACCACGATCCAACGGTCGGATTAAAAATTATAACCCCCGCAAAATATCTCAAAAACCCTGATTTTTAATACCTCCATTCCGACAAAAATACTGATAAAAACCTTAACATTAACTCCTTTATTTTTAACCACAAAAATATATTCCTCATTTATATCCACATAAAATAAATATTTCCTTATCATATGAATCAATAATTAATTATTCACAAATAATATTACAGAATCACATTTATGACAACCAGGTCGTTCCCAGGAAAGAGGGGGCTTTCCGATAAGGATTTCTCCTTACTGGCGCGCAATTAGATGACCAAACCTCTCCTTAGACAGAACTTTTTAGACATTGCCAATAATGTTATCTAATAATATTATTCAAATAATATGAATTATTGATCTGATAATGGTAAATACTGTGCAGCAACAATTATTGAAACAACAATAATATAAAATATCAACGCAGTAATTATTGAATCAATAAAATAAAATATTGAACAGTAATTACTGTAACAATTATTGAGTAGTGTCTTCCTTCATAAGAATCAATAATTCAAAAATACTGTGCAAAACCGTGTGCTACTGTGCAATAACGCGTATTACTGTATTTTAACCACCGGGTATTCCAACAGTGTTAACGGTAACAACTACGCCGTTATTTGTAAAAACTCAAATTTGTCATTTTCTTCACCCGACAGTTATTCGTTATGGGGCCCACAAAGAGCTGCCCCGTCGTACGAATATTCCCCGACAGAAAGAATATTCCACGACCAAACGAATATTCCCCGACAACAATGATTATTTTATAACCACTTGCTTATTTTGAAAAAAAATTCATATTTCACCCATAACTTTAAACTTTTATCAATTTAACCATTTACTGAATAGTAATTATAAGAAAAATTGAATACTTTTATTTCATAAAATTCGGGGTCTTACACAATTTGTCTTGGGAAACGTTTCAGAAATTGTTCAATGATAAGTACTTTCCTGAAAGTATTCGTCATATGAAAGAGGTAGAGTTTATCAGACTAGAACAAAATAACATGACTGTGTCTCAGTACAAGACAAAGTTCGTAGAGTTATCCAGGTTTGCACCTCATTTGGTAGAGAATGAGGAACGAATGATACAGATGTTTCTAAGAGGTCTAAAACCCGAGATTCGACAATATCTTATCTCTCATAAATTTTCTTTATATTCAGATGTTGTAAACATGGCTCAATTATTAGAGTGAGATAATGAGTATGTTCAACCGATGAACCACAATCAGGGTCATACCGGTTGCAGCAGTCATCGGAGCAATAAAAACCAGCGGAGAAGAAAACATTCAGACAAAAGCGGTAACCACTCTGGTGGTAATCGTGGCCATAAAAATAGAAGAAGCGAGTTAGGAGAGGAGATTTCAAGAAGAGAAGGTACAACAATGATAAAGTGAAGACGTCAACACAAACATCAATTGTTTCAAGGGGAGGAGAACGAGCACCGGTCATTTGCTACAAATGCGAGAAAGAGGGACATATCAACCCAAACTGCCCACAACAATCCAAGGTGTGTTATAACTGTGGGAAGGAAGGTCGTATAGCTAGAGATTATCTTGTAGCGAAACCAAGTCCAGCGAGAATGGTGACTCCGAAGGCTATTTCGGAAAAGTCAAAGTTAGCGGGTCCTAGTAGAGCGTTTGTCGTGACTGGCCAAAACACGAGGAACCCAAACGAGGTGATCACGGGTAAGCTAATCATAAATTCTTACGAAGTTTATACCTTATTAGATACTGGTTCTACCCATTCTTTTATCTCTCCTGCTTATGCTCAACGTTTGAACTTGACTCCGGAGAAACAAGAATTTGACTTATCTGTTGAGACTCTGTTAGGAGAAACCTTCATTACATCTACTGTTTATAAATCTTGCTTGATCCAAGTTAGTACCATCACATTACCTGTCGATCTTATTTCTTTGAAAATACTTGCATTTGATGTAATTTTAGGGATTGATCTGTTAACTATTCATCATGCCAAAATTGATTATTTTCGTAAGGTTGTTAGTTTTCATATTCCTAACCAACCTATTATGCGAATTCAAGCTACCAAACCACTAAAGTCAATCACTGTCATATCAAGTCATAAAGCTATTCGTTTATTGAAAAATGGATGTCAAGCTTTCTTAGCCCATGTCACGGACTTGAACAAAAATACGTCAGATTTGAATAATATTTCTATTGTTAGTGAATTTCCTGATGTATTTCCTGAAGAACATCCCGGTTTAACCCCAGAACGTGAAGTTGAATTCTTTATTGACCTTGAACCTGGTACAAAGCCCATTTCTAAAACCCTATATCGAATGGCTCCTATTGAACTTTAGGAGTTAAAGGCCCAATTACAGGAGTTGTTAGACATCGGTTTCATTCATCCCAGTATATCTCCTTGGGGTTCTCCTGTTTTATTCGTAAAAAAGAAAGACGGGAGTATGCGACTTTGTATCGACTATCGGGAATTGAACCATGTCACCATCAAGAATAGGTATTCGCTACTTCGCATTGATGACATGTTCGACCAGTTACAAGGATCACAATTCTTTTCAAAGATCGATCTTCGTTCTGGATATCATCGGCTAAAGATTAAAACTGAGGATATTCCAAAGGCTGCCTTCAGAACTCGGTACGGGCATTATGAATTTTTAGCCATGTCTTTTAGATTGACTAATGCTCTTGCTGCTTTCATGGATATGATGAACCGTGTATTCAAGGAATATTTAGATCAGTTCGTTGTTGTCTTTATTGATGACATCCTCATCTATTTCAAAAGCCGTAAAGATCATGAGCACCATTTGAAGCTAGTACTCTAAAGGGTTTGCGATAACAAGCTATATGCCAAGCTGAAGAAATACGAGTTCTGACTTGAGAAAGTAGCATTCCTTGGGAACGTGGTGTTAAAACATAGAGTATCTGTTGACCCGACGAAGATTGAAGCCATACAAAGTTGGGAGCAACTGAAGTCAGTGACCGAAGTACGTAGTTTTCTGGGCTTAGCTGGTTATTATCGGAGATTTATGGAAGGATTTTCTCGAATACCTACTCCGCTAATTCAACTAACTCAGAAAGATACAAAATTCGGTTGGAGCGAGGAATGCGAGAAGAGTTTCCAAGAGCTCAAGAGGAGACTCATTTCGGCACCTGTTCTGACAATACCATCTGGTTCGGATGGATTTGTTATCTACAACAATGCTTCAGGCAAAGGGTTAGGATGTGTTCTCATGCAACATAGAAAAGTTATAGCCTATGCCTCGCGACAACTCAAAGAATATGAGAGGAGTTATCCTACTCATGATTTAGAGTTGGCAGCAGTTGTTTTCGCGTTGAAGATCTGGTGACACTATCTGTGTGGGGAGAAAGTGGAGATCTATACAGATCATAAAAGCCTCAAATATTTCTTCACCCAAAATGAACTCAACATGCGGCAACGACGTTGGCTCGATCTGTTGAAAGATTACGATCATACCATCCAATACCATCTTGAAAAAGCAAACGTAGTAGCTGACACATTGAGTAGAAGATCATATGTGGGTACGAATGCGATATTGTCAACACAAAGGCCCATTTTGTATGACTTAAAAAGGATGGAAATAGAGGTAAAGGCTCTAAGTACCCACATGATGATATCAAATATACGAGTAGAGCCGATTTTAATCGATAAAGTTAAAACTGCTCAAGCTACGGACCTGGAGCTGATGCGTATGAAGAAGAAAGTGCAAGAAGGTGCTATTCCAGAAGCAAGAATCGATGAAGAAGGAATACTTCGAGTTAACTCCAGACTTTGTGTTCCTAATGATTCTGACTTGAAGCATAGAATTATGATGGAGGCACACAACACACCGTTTGTAATCCATCCTGGGAGTACCAAAATGTATCATGATCTTTGACATATATTTTGGTGGAGCAATATGAAGAGAGAGATCGCAGAGTTTATCTCGAGGTGTTTAACTTGTCAACGTGTAAAGGCCAAGCATCAAGTGCCAAAGGGTCCATTGCAATCACTTGAGAGCCCGAAATAGAAGTGGGAACACATTACATCGTTACGGGTCTTCCCCAGGTTTCTCAAGGCATAGATGCGATTTGGGTTATTATTGATAGATTAACCAAGCCTGCTCATTTCTTGCCTATATGGGAGACTTAATCCTTTGAACGTCTTGCTCGTATGTACGTGAATGAGATTATAAGATTACATGGCATGCCAGTATCCATAGTTTCGGATCGTGACCCAAGATTCACTTCACGATTTTGGGTTAGCTTGCAAAAAGCTATGGGCACAGATTTACGATTCAGTTCAGCATACCATCCTCAAACGGACAGGCAATCAGAAAGGACTATTCAAACTCTTGAAGATTTATTAAGACTCCGTGTCCTAGATTTCAAAGGGAGTTGGGATAAGTACCTACCATTGGTGGAATTCTCCTACAACAAAGTTATCAAGCAAGTATAAGAATGGCTCCATTCGAGGCGTTGTATGGAAGAAAATATCGTTCTCTAGTATGCTGGGATGAGGTGGGTGAAGCAACGTTGTTGGGACCAGAATTGGTACGTATGACTACAGAGAAAATCCAAATGATCCGACAACGTATACAAATGGCACAGGATTGACAAAAAAGTTATGCGGATCTTCATCGAAAGGATGTGAAATTTAATATTAGGGATCATGTATTGTTACGTATTGCTCCATGGAAGGGAGTAACAAGATTTGGGAAGAGAGGAAAGCTCAATCCAAGATTTGTTGGTCCATTTGAGATTCTTGACCGAATAGGAAATGTGGCCTATAGGCTCACATTACCTCCAAACATGTCTCGTGTTCATAATATTTTTCACATATCTATGCTTCGTAAATATGTGAAAGACCCGAACCACATTATTGAGTTAGAACCAGACAAAATAGCCGAAGATTTAACGTACGAGGAGGTACCTGTTAAGATCTTGGATAGGAAAGAGCATGTCCTACGCACTAAGGTTATACCACAAGTTAAGGTTTTGTGGAGTAACCATGCTATTGAGAAAATGACTTGGGAGTTGTAATTAGAAATGAAAGCGAGGTACCCTCACCTTTTCGAAACACCAGGTACGCACGTCAATTTTGAGGATGAAATTTTATAAAGAGGAGAGGTTGTAAGACCCCAACTTATTATAAATAAAATCAAATTTTCTCTAATTATTATCTTGAATAATAAGGTGTTAATTTGATATAATGCTTTGGTTATGGGTGAAATATGCAAATTTTGCAAAAAAAGCAAGTGGTTATAAAATATTCATTGTTGTCGGGGAATATTCGTTTGGTCGTGGAATATTCTTGCTGTCGGGGAATATTTGTACGATGGCGCAGCTATTTATGGGTCCCATAACGAAAAACGGTCGAATGAAGAAAACGATAAGTTTGAGTTTTTATAAATAACGGCGTAGTTATTACCATTAACACTGTTGGAATACCCGGTGGTTAAAGAACAGTAATATGCGTGGTTGCAAAGCAGCACACGGTATTGCATAGTATTGATGAATTATTGATCCTTACGTAAGAAGGCACTACTCAATAATTGTTACAGTAATTACTGTTCAATATGTTATTTTATTGATTCAATAATTGCTACGTTGATATTTTATATTGTTGTTGTTTTAATAATTGTCACTGCACAGTATTTTTCATTATCAGATCAATAATTCATATTATTTGAATAATATTATTAGATAACATTATTGGCAATGTCTAAGAAAGTTCTATCTAAGGAGAGGATTGGTCACCTAATTGCGCGCCAATAAAAAGAAATCTTTATCGGAAAGCCCCCTCTTTCCTGGGAACGACCTGGTTGTCATAATTGTGATTCTGTAATATTATTTGTGAATAATTAATTATTGATTTATATGATAAGAAAATATTTATTTTATGTGGATATAAATGAAGGAAATATTTATTTTTATGTGGATATAATTGAAGTAATTAATGCTGAGGTGTTTTATCAGTATTTTGTCGGAATGGAGGTATTAAAAATCGTCCGTATGTGAATTTCGAGCATTTTCTATTTGGAATTTGGAAATCCTTTCTTCTACAAAGTTGTAGAGAATTAAATTTTCTATAGAAAGGACATGAGATATGAATTTTTCTGATAAAAGAGCTATTTATTATGAATTATTGAAGTTTCAGGAAATTAAATATTTTTATTAAAATTATGGGTGGGACCCATTTTTGTTTTAAACATGTGGGTTGCAAAATCTTTTTCCAGAAATGGAATGCTGGTGGCTGGTCTTCGTAGGTGGCGTAGAAGGAAGAAAATATATATATTATTTTATTAATTTAGTCTCATTTGACGTTCTAGCATTTTTCAATAAATAGGGTGCTTAGGTCGAATTGAAAATCACACCAGAAATAAGTTTTCTCTCTCTATATATTATCGAGCGTATTTTGTGAGTATTTAGATACTTTGAGAGTTGTTATTCAGTACAAGTTTTCTTCGGCTTTACATCCTATATTTCGATCAGAAATACCGTTATTTTGAGGTAAGGGATGTTATTTTCTTCGTAAATGATATTATTTTCTTCAATATCATTATACTGAAATGTTGATATGAACTTTATTATGAAATTTTAACCTTTTTGTGTCGGGATTACTATTCACATATACGGCACTATTCACGTATACGGCACTATTCATGAATACGATACTATTCACAGAAAAATGAAATTTTCTCATCTTTGTCCATGATGTCTACTATGGTTACTATATTTGATTGTATCCATGTTTTGATTTTCATTCTTGAATTTTACTCCACTATGATTTATCATGGAGCGTTTTTGAACTTGAATAAACTATAGTACAAATCCCTAATATTTATTCTTTTGTTTCACTGGATTCGTTTTCTTTAAGATATTTTTCATCATCCTCAGTCCTAAATGATGATATTACTGAATATCTTTGGCCTGTAGTGTAAACATGAATGATTAACTGATGAATATCTTTGGCCCGTAGTACAAAGATGAACAGGTGTTGAGATGAACATGACCAACTGGTGATACAAATGAATATCTTTGGCCTGTAGTGCAAAGATGAATATTTGATTCAAGATGTATATTGATTGATGTTACAGGAATAAAATATTGATGATGGACTTTCAAATCTTAGAAGATAGTAGAATTCATTCTCTTCTTGAGTCTTCTAATGGATTATTGTTTCCGCTGCAGTTGTTGATCTAAAACTTGTTGTCTATTATATTCTATCAGATTTTTTTCTGTTGAAGACTAATGATAATTTGTTGTATATTATCTTAGTCATAATATTCTTTACTGGGTTATTTGAGCTCACCCTTTTCCTTTTTGTTCCATTTTTCTTCTCAGGAGGTGAGAATATAGCAGGAACTAGCCGGGGTACGGAGTGATGGTTCTAAAAAGTTATTTTAGCAATCCTCACTATTCTTGTAAAATAGTGTGTCAATAATTGTAATGAGGACTCCTTTTGAGTTTTAATACTGTCTATTAGACAATATTTGTATTTAAACTCACAGTATATGTGTTGTCGTATTTTGCACGATAATTGTATTAATAAAGTTGTATTTGTTTCTGTACCATGTATTTAACGACTCAGAATGGGTGATGTATACCTATTTTGGGGGTGTCACATATTATCCCTATATTCTGACCGACCAATTAAATACCAAATAAGCTTAGGTAGGACACACTAGCGAAGAATTTACTTATCTCCCCTCCTAGTTCTATTCTTCGATCTCCGCCAGAGACCATATCCCTAAACTCTGATACCAACTGTGACGCCCCCAAAATAGGTCCACACAACCCATTCTTTGTCGCCAAATACATGGTATAGAAAATAACTACAACTTCATTATTACAATTGTCGTGCAAAATACGACAACACATATGTTGTGAGTTTAAATACAAATATTGTCTTCTAGACAATATCCAAACTCAAATAAGTCCTCATTATAATTATTGATACACTATTTTATAAAATAGTGAAGACTGGTAAAACAATTGTCTTTAAACATCACTCCACACCCCGACTAATTTCCGTTATATTCTCGCTTCCTGAGAAGAAAATTGGAACAAAAACGAAAAGGATGAGCTCAACTAGCCCAGTAAAGAATATTATGACTAAGATAATGAACAACAAATTATCGTTAGCCTTCAATAAATTAAATAATATATATTGGACAACAATTTTTAGATCAATATTTGTAGCGAAAATAACAATTCATTAGAAGAGTTAAGTAGAGAATGAAGTCTACTATCTTCTATGATTTAAAAGTCAATCCTCAATATTTTATCCCTGTAACATCAATCAATATACATCTTAAATCAAATATTCATCTTTGCACTGAAAGTATTATGCACACAAGCCAATCATGTTTGATGATAAAGCATATACTTTGTAACAATCTTATTCATTTATTAATAAAAAGTATTAATTTATTAAAGGCTTTTAATTATCTACATAATGCTGCTTTATAATATTTGATAAACACATAGTTTTAAGCAATGCTTTTAGAATAATAATGATGATCATTCTAATGAGATCTAAATTCTTAGAAAGCTTAAAACTAAAATAGTTCCCAATCGTTGGATTCCTAATTTGGGGATTAGTGAATCCGGATAGATTGGTACATACGTTGCTTGCTCATTGGATGAGGATGATTGATCTCATGATCATTTGTGTGGAGACACTAAAGCAAGTATGTAGGTACTTATTAGAGAATAAGTTCACTAAACGTGGCTCGTTAAGGAATACCTAATGGAGTTTTACTTGCCTATCAATAGGAATTTCTGTAGTGATAGTAGTACAAGTGATCCTTGAACTTAAGATCATCATAGTATCTTGTATATGATGAGTTATACTTTGATCTATTCCTTAAGACCCTTAGGGTATATCAAAGGGTATGCTTAGGTATAATAAGTTGTACATGAAGATAATGTATGATCAATAAAGAATCTACCGCTTCTAGTAAAAGAAGAGAAATGTCCTATATGATTCGATAAATGACAACCCAGTAGTCCTTGGCCAAGGCAGAATGAAATTAGAAAGGAGTTTCTAATTTGCATTATTTGAAGTTGTTTATTTAAGAGCCGAAATACATATAATTAAATAACATAAGACTTGACAGTAATTCAATGTCTTGTATTTAATTAGGATATTGTATGATGGAAGAATTGAATTGTACGGTACGGTAACTATTTACTCAAAGGTTCTTTTATGATTAATGTTGAAATCTATATTATCTGGAAAGTCGTTGATCGCTAGGGAGGCTTATCCCTATTGTAGAATAAATATTATTTATTTAAATAAATTAATAGTTTAATTTATTTATTTAAATAAGATTAGAATTGTTCTAATTGATTTATTCACAACTGGTTTAATATGGAGAACCTAAAGGGTCACACCATAAAAGAAAGAACAATTATTTAAGAAGTTAATGACATAATCGTAATAATATGTTAAGTGTATTTAATTTAATCTATGGTGATAGAATAAATTAAATAGTTTAATATTTATTATTTAATATTTTAGAAATATTAAATATATAAATTAATAAGAGGAGTCTTATTAATATTATTACAATTATTATTTTAATTTCTAAATAGTTGGAAAATAATTTAATATTAGTACTCTCATTTATTCCTAATAAGATTAGGAGGCTAATTAATTAAAAGATTTTAATTAATTATTCATAATAAGATTGGGAGCGTAATTAATTAAAGAAGTTTAATTAAGTAAAATTAAACTCAAATCCTTAATTGTTAAGGAGGGTTGACCACATCTATAAATAAGATGAATCTTATTATGGGTGAGAGTAGTTGACGCTTTCACAACATACGTGATTCTAATTGTTGGAGAGTACACTTTTTTCTATAGAGATAGAAAACTAGGGTTTAGCAAATCACCCTTCTTCTTAAATATTTCTTCTTCCTTGGTGGATCACCTCTAGAGACCAAACACTTGGGTGGCTAACGTTGATCAAAGGAAGGAACCCAACCTGGTGGATTCAAGTTGAACACGAAAAGGATTTAGAGGTGAACTTGTACCTGAGGAAGCTCAAATCTTCAAGGGTATGATTCCCATTCTTTATCTTTTCGTTTAAATATTAATAATTGTGCATAAAGGATGATCCGGGTATATGATTTGTAAAAATTTTAAAACTCCTTTTTATCACGTTTCCGCTTATTTTGTGCAATTTGATTACGTTCATGAATATTACAAACCTAACATGCACAATGGCCAAAGATACTCATTTGTATCAGTTGGTCATGTTCATCTCAACACCTGTCCATCTTTACACTATGGACCAAAGATATTCATCGGTAATCATTCATCTTTGCACTACAGGCCAAAGATATTTAGTTATATCACCATTTAGGACAGAGAATGATAAAAATATTTTAAAGATAACGAATCCAGTGAGATAAAAGGACAAAGATTAGGGATTCGTACTTTAGTTTATCCAAGTTTAAAAATACTCCATAATATTCAATTGTGGAGCAAAATTCAAGAATGAAGATCAAAACATGGATACAATCAAAGATAATAACCATAATAGACAACTTGGCCAAAGAAAAGGAATTTAAATTTTTTTTGTGAATAGTGTCGTATACGTGAATAGTCCCGTATACATGAATAGTAATTCCGACACAAAAAGATAAAAATTTCATAAGAAAAATCATACTTCGTGAATAGTACCGTATATGTGAATAGTGTCGTATACGTGAATAGTAACCTCGACATAAAAATGTAAGAATTTTATTATAAAATTTATACCAATATTTCGGTATAATGATATTGAAAGAAATAACATTATTTATTAAAAAAAAATAACATCTCTTACCTTGAAAGAACAGTACTTCTGACTAGAATATCAGATATAATACTGAAAAAAATTTGCACTGAATAGTAACACTTAAAGTATCTAAATACTCACAAAAATACGTTCGATATTATAGAGAAAGAAAACTTCTGATTCTTGTGTGATTTTCAATTCTAACCTAAGCACCCTATTTATAGGAAATGTTTAGCACACCAGGATTGACAAAATCCATACGGCGGCTTCTAAGCACCCATCTTTGAAAAATGAGCACACCACTTTTGAAATAATTCTCAGCACATTTCACACCAACAAAGGACAAGAGTGGGGCCCACCCATTCTAGAAAATCTCCACCTAAATATTTTAAAATTAAATAATATTCAAAAAATTTCATAATTCATAATAAATAGCCCTTTTATCTGAAAAATATGAACCTTATGTCCATTCCATATAAAATTTAATTCTCTACAACTTTGTAGAAAAAAGTTTTTCCAAATTCCGAACGAAAAATGGCCGAAATCCACATACAGATCATTTTTTCAAACCCCCACTCTGACAAAAAATATACTGATAAAGACCTCCGTATACCAACTTTGAAAAATCAACAATCAACATTTTACAACAAGTGGGGCCCACCAACTCACAAAACATATTTTTAGCATTTATTGCAACAAAATCAATTCGAACCCAATTCGCACTCTTCCTCCTCATTTTATTCATATACCGTGAATTTAGTGTAAAAATATCACCATTATTATATTATTATATTATCACATTATACATTTATAATGTAATATAATAATATATTTAAATAAATTATTTTATCAGAAATGATAAAATATCAATTTTCAACAATTGTCACTTTTCTAAAAATTCATCCATTTATATCCACATTAAATAAATATTTCCTTATCATATAAATTAACAATTAATTATTCACAAATAATATTACAGAACTACAATATTGACAACCAGGTCGTTCCCAGGAAAGAAGGGACTTTCTGATAAGGATTTCTCCTTACTAGCGCGCAATTAGGTAACCAAACCCCTTTCCTAGACAGAACTTCCTTAGACATTGCCAATAATATTATCTAATAATATTAGAATATGAATTATTGATCTGATAATGGGAAATACTATGTAGTGACAATTATTGAATTAACAATAATATAAAAATATCAACGTAGCAATTATTGAATCAATAAAATAAAATATTAAACTGTAATTACTGTAATAATTATTAAGTAGTGACTTCTTACGTAAGAATTAATAATCAAAAAATATTGTGTAATACCACGTGCTACTATGCAACCACGCGTATTACTGTACTTTTTAACCACCGGGTATTCTAACAGTTTTAACGGTAGCAACTATGCCGTTATTTATAAAAAAACTCATACTTGTCTTTTTCTTCATCCGACAGTTTTTCGTTATGGGGCCCACAAATGACTGCACCGTCGTACGAATATTCTCCAAGAGCAAAAATATTCTATGACCAAACGAATATTCCCTGACAACAATGAGTATTTTATAAATACTTGCTTATTTTGTAAAATTTGCACATTTCACCCATAACTAAAGCATTATATCAAATTAACACTTTATTATTCAAAATAATAATTAAAGAAATTAAATCTTTATTCATAAAAAGTTGGGGTCTTATATACTGTCTGTGGCATATCCGAGAAAGATTTCTTCGTCTGACTTGGGTTGAAACTTAGTCAGATATTGTTTTCCATTATTGAGAATATAGCATGCACAATTGAACACATGGAAGTAGCTGACATTTGGCTTTCTTCCTTTCTATAGCTCGTAAGGACTCTTCTTTAACGTAGAGTGCACAAGAGATTTGTTCTGAGTGTAGCATGCAGTGTTGATAGCTTCTGCCTAGAAGTATTCAGGTAAATGGGCTGCTACTAGTAGAGTTCTTCCAGCTTCAATCAATGTTCTGTTCTTTCTTTCAGCTGCTCCATTTTGTTGTGGAGTTCGTGGAGCTGAAAAGTTGTGACTGATGCCATTGGCTGTGCAGAATTGATCCATCTCAGAGACGTCGAATTCTCTACCATAATCACTCCTTATGGCCTTGATTTTCTCCCCTTTCTCGTTCATCACCAGCCTGAACATCTTGATGAGTTGGGAACTTGTTTCATCTTTTGAGTTTAGAAAGAACACCCATATAAATCTTGTAAAGTCATCCACTATGACCAATGAGTATCTCTTCCCTCCAAGGCTTGTTGTTGGAATTAGTACAAATAGATTCATGTGAAGTAACTACAGGGACTTATCAATTGAGTTGACAGTTTTGCTTTTGAATGAGATTCTAGTTTATTTTCCAAGTTGACAGGCGTTGCATGGCCTTTCCTTGACAAAGCTGAGCTTGGGTAAGCCTGCTACTAGATCCTTGGAGGCCAGTTTTGACATGCTTCTGAAGTTAAGATGAGATAGCCTTCTATGCTATAGCCAGCTCATTTCTTCAGAGGCTTTAGCTAGAAAGCATATTGTCTAGTTAGAACTCAGTTAACCAAGATTAACAGTGTAGACATTTTCTTCTCTTGTTCCAGTCAGCTTTATGGATGAGGTCTTTAGGTCTCTGACTTGACATTGATTGTTAAGAAAGGTAACTTGATGACCCTTGTCGTAGAGCTGGCTTATACTCAAAAGATTGTGCTTTAGTCCTTCCACATAGGCTACTTTGCTAAATGATATTGCACCATTCCCAGCTGAGCCATAACCTCTTGTCTTGCCAGAGCCATTGTCTCCAAAGATGAATGTTGGACCCTCTTTCTCTATGAAGTTGGACAGGAGGGCTTTGTTCCCAGTCATGTGTCGTGAGCATCCACTGTCCAGGTACCAGGTTGTGATCGTGGAGCTCTATTCCTGCAGTGAGGTTTAAGCTCTCATTTTGGTACCCATACTTGTGTGGGTCCTATCTTGTTACTACCCTTGGGGACCCAAATCTGCTTGACTTTGGGTTTAATATGCATAGGATTATTGTAGCATACTGCAACCTTATAACCAATTTTATCACATACAAAATATCTAGTATGATGCATGCTTGTGTGTGTGTGTGGATTCTTTCTCCATTTTGTCTTATGTGGATTTCTGGTAATCCTTCCTTTATACTGATTCTTCTTTTTCAATGTGTCCTTGTGATTCATGATTTGTGAAGAATGTAACTTAACTCTACTGTTCCCACCTGGTTAGTTCGTGGAGTTGATTTTGTTCGACTCTACGATCCTTCGAGGTTGGAGAGTAGTGATGTGACGAACGAGATTTTGTAATTTAATTTGAATATTTATTGAATTAAAAAAATATTTTTGAATGATTTAATTATTGGAATAGATAATTAATTGATGAATTTGTGGTAGATTAATTTAATTATATGTGTTATATTGATTAAATTAATGTGGAGAATTTTATTATTCAAAGTATGTATTTAATTGAGCTTATTTGATTAAATGAATTATTTAATAAGCATAATTTCATTCTAATTAATTTTATAATTAATTAGAGATTTAATAATTGACATAATTAATAAATGAGAATTTAATTATGTGACTATGTGAATTAATTATCATATTTATTTAAATTAAATAAAATAAGAAATTTGATTAATTGCCTAAATAGGTGTGACATTATTAAATTATATTATAAGAGATTAATTAAAATAGTTACAAGGGATACTTATGATTCAAGCCAAACAAGGCTCTATGAGGAGTTGGGAGTAGTTAAACCACGTAAGGATTAACTGACCACAACTGTGTCAGTTTATACGCGTTCAATTCAACATTTAGTTCATTGTTAAAAATATGGAAAAAGAATGCAGAGAGAATTTAGAGAGAAGTTGAGAGATAAAAGAAGAAAGTGAAGAATCAGAGAATCTGCTATAGGGTAACCTCTTCAACCCCAAACTTCAATTTACGTTTTAATTTTTTTTGTTGTGCAAAATTATCTCCAAGTTCCCTGTAAACTAAAATTTATGGCCAATGTGTTAGGAAACTAATTATATATGTTTAATAGAATTCATAAATCAATTTTATATGATTTGTGTGTGATTTGAGTAATTGATTTCATGTAATCATGCTAAAATCAGAATTTTCCATTAATAAGTGTTTTGAGTTCTCTGTAAAACAAATATTATGTGATCAATGCATGAATTGTTGTTAAACTTGAAATTTAACAGTAGATTATGTTAGCACATGTCAAAATGAAGAAATTAAACTTTGAACGGACAAATTCGGGGTTATAATGAAACCGTAATGACAATTTCATGTTTTATCTTCAAAACTTTCAAAAACACCAAGAACAGTGAAATTTTATGGTTTGATTCAAGTAATTGTATGTTTTCAATTATTAAAATCATACTATAAAGTTGGGTAATGATCATGTACGAATTCTAGTATCTAGGTATGCTTAATTTAATGTGTGAATAAAGAAATTGGAAGATTTTGCCTTGTTCTATAATTTTTCGCGAACTGTAGATTTCCGGAACTGGAGTGCCGCGCCGCAGCGCTAGCTCCAGGTCTTTAAGCTCGTCGCAGCGCCACTATGCAGTTTGTCCAAAAATGAGAATTTTAATTATTTTAGTCCAGGAAATGTAATAGTAACCTAATCTAATGAGCATAAAAATGTGTTAGACATATAGTGAGATGTTAAAATAGATTCTTAACATGTCAATAAGGTATTTACATGTTTGATTGATTTGTTGAACGCGTAGTTAGCTTGTCATTCGTGAAGTCTAATTTTATGTGAAAACAATTGTTGTGATTTGATTAGTATAACCATGATTAGAGTGTAGTGAGAAGAGAATGAACTTGTGATGCTAGTTACGTTATAATTGGCTAGTATTGAGAATGTAAATGGTATATAGGATTAAATCGAGGAACGTGTATAATTAACGTGTAACCTACGCACGAGGCAAGTTTCCTAACCCTACTCGTTATCGTTATACAAGTTTCTAAACCTTACCTCTTTACATTGAGCAAGTTCTAGACTTATATTCTATATCGAGCAAGTTCAAGATGTTATATTAAAGGTTTTCAATCTTCTAAAGCATAATTCCTATTATACAATACTTATTCCATTGTATACCTCTTGAGTTTATTATTCAAAGTTAATATTAGTTATTGTTGAACCTTGTAAGTCTAGCGAACCTTTATTGATTCGACTAGTCCATAGTTGATGAACGTTCTAAATTTTAAAACCCTTGTTGAGTTTATCCAAACTAAACTTCCTTTGGTTCGGACTCTAATGTCAAACTAAGATAAACAACCCTGTTATATTACTTATGCTGAGCTTTAAGATATTGTGCACAGTATGGTACTAAGGGCTGCTCCCCCTAAGTACAAGTAGAAGAGTCCATAGTCTTATGACTGTTAAAGTTTCAAGTTTAAATACTTGGCAACCTAGGACATAGTTCAAGGTCTTATGACCCTTAGGAGTTCTTTTGATTCTTGTTATTCATTCTTAATTCAAAAGTCAAGTTTCTTATTTCAGAAGTCTTTGATTCACTCTCATGTTATTATATTATTGTTATATTATTATACTTGTGGGCAATCGAACTCACTCTTACGTAATAATAACATTGCAGTTAAGAACGAAAGGTCTACAGCAAAGGCATGGGCAAGATTAACAAGTGATGAAGACTTGTTATTTATTTGTTATGTTATGTTTCAGACTTATGTTTAAACTGTGTAAGACTTAATATTTGTTTATGTTTCCGCATTTGAGATTTAAGGTTAGTATGACTTGGGATTGATGTAATTATTTTCAGATGTTGTAACTCCTTAAGGAGAGGATTTATTTCTATCTATGTTATGGTTTAAATTTATTACGGCTAGATAGACATATGATGTTTGTATAGTGAACACCAAATCACGTGGGAATTGAAGTACCCAGATTTGGGGGTGTCACAGGTACCGTACCGAATGGCACCGGTAGAGATGAAAGAATTGATGGTCCAGCTGCAAGAGTTACTGGACAAGAAGTACATTCAACCGAGCGTCTCGCCGTGGGGAGCGCCGGTGTTATTTGTGAAGAAGAAGGACGGGACGATGCGTCTCTGCATCGACTATAGAGAACTGAATAAGGTCACGATTAAGAATAGATATTCATTACCAAGGATCGATGACCTGTTTGATCAATTGAAGGGAGTGAGATACTTTTCCAAGATAGACTTGAGGAGTGGTTAATATCAGCTGAAGGTGAGGCCAAAGGATGTACCGAAGACAGCGTTCAGAACGTGATATGGTCACTACAAATTTGGTTTAACGAATGCTCCTGCAGCATTTATGGGCTTAATGAATGGAGTGTTCATGCCGTTTTTGGACAAATTCGTGGTGGTATTTATCGATGACATTTTGGTATACTCGAAGACCAAGGAAGAACATGTAGAGCATTTAAAGGTAACGTTAGAGGCGTTGAGAAGAGAGAAGTTGTATGCCAAGTTTTCGAAATACGAATTTTGTATTAAGCGGGTACAATTTCTCGGACATGTAATTGATAAAGATGGAATTTCGGTAGATCCATCCAAAGTTAAAGCCGTGATAAACTGGAATCAGCCGAAAACGCCATCAGAAGTACGAAGTTTTCTTAGATTGGCTTCCAAGATCACAACTCTGCTGACAAATTTGACTAGGAAAGCTGTGAAATTCGTTTAGATGGAGAAGTGTGAGGAAAGCTTTGAAGAACTTAAGAAGAGGTTTAGTATAGCACCTGTGTTATCTCTTCCGGATGACACGGGAAATTTTGTGGTTTATAGTGATGCATCGCATAAAGGAATAGGTTGTGTGCTTATACAAAATGGTAGAGTCATTGTGTATGCGTCACGACAATTGAAGGACTATAAAAAGGGGTATCCGACCCACGACTTAGAGTTAGCTGTAGTGGTATTTGCTTTGAAGATCTGGAGACACTATCTCTATGGGGAAAAGTGTGAAATATATACAGACCACAAAAGTCTAAAATATATTTTTACACAGAAGGATTTGAATATGCGCCAGAGAAGGTGGCTGAAGTTAATTAAGGACTATGTTTGCGAGATTTTATACCATCCGGATAAGGCAAATGTGGTTGCAAACGCCTTAAGTAGAAAGGGTCGGGAGAAATTGATGATGTCGACCGCTCAAGAGGAGCTAATTTCAGTAATAGAGAAGCTGGAATTGGAAGTAAAGTATCCGATGGAGATTGACAAGAAACTGTTCCAGATGCAAGCTGGTACAACTTTACTGGATAAAATTAAGGAGACTCAACTTCAAGACGAAGAATGTGAAAAGGTGAAAAAAAAGATATCTCAAGGAACTGAATTGAGATTTAAGTTAGACAGTGAGGGATTACTGAGATTTGAGAGCAGAATTTGGGTACCGCCAGTGCCAGAGATTAAGGAAGACATTTTGAGCGAGGCTCATAGTTCACGATATTCGATTCACCCTAGTAGTACCAAGATGTACCAAGATCTTCAAAAATATTTTTGGTGGCCAAATTTGAAACGAGATGTTACGGAGTGTGTTTCCAAATGTCTGACACGTCAAAAAGTGAAAGCAGAGCATCAAAGACCGAGTGGGTTGCTACAACCGTTAGAAATGGGAACATATTACAATGGATTTCGTGGTTGGCCTTCCGATAACTCAGAAAGGCTATGACGCAGTATGGGTTATCATTGACCGACTGACAAAATCCGCAAACTTCCTTCCGATCAGAATCAAATTCAACTTAGACCAGTTGGCAAAATTATATATAAAAGATATTATTTCGAGGCACGAAGTTCTGGTGTCAATTATTTTCGATAGGGATCCGCGCTTTACATCGAACTTCTGGAAACGACTACAGGAATACATGGGTACGCAGTTGAGAATGAGTACGGCATATCACCCTCAGACAGACGGGCAGAGTGAAAGAATGATTCAAACATTAGAAGATATGTTAAGAGCTTATATAATGGACTTTAAAAGAAATTGGGATGATCATCTACCGCTCGTAGAGTTCGGCTATAACAATAGTTACCACGCTAGTATTGGCATGCAGCCTTATGAAGCGTTATACGGTAGAAAGTGCAGAACTCCGCTATACTGGGATGAAGTTGGCGAGAGACAATTACTAGGTCCAGAACTGGTACAACAAACAGCAGTGATAGTCAAAGTGATTTAAACAAGACTTGTAGCAGCTCAAGATAGGCAGAAGAAATACGCCGATCCACAATGTAAAAATGTTGAGTTTGAATCGGGTAGTAATGTTTTTTTGAAAGTCTCTCCCTGGAAGGGAAAGATCATATTCGGAAAGAAGGGGAAATTAAGCCCAAGGTTCATTGGACCTTTTGAGGTACTGCGAAGGATTGGAGAAGTTGCGTATGAGGTAGCCTTACCTCTGGCGCTCGAGAATGTCCACAACGTCTTCCATGTTTCAGTTTTACGACCCTACAAACCTGATTACAAGCATGTGATTGAATATGAACCCCTAAATTTTGAGAAAGACTTAACTTATGAAAAAATTCCGATTCAGATTGTTGACAGGAAAGAACAAGTTCTCAGAAATAAAGTAATACCTTCTGTTAAGGTAATCTGGAGGAACCACAACACTGAAGAAGCTACGTGGGAACTCGAAGAGCATATGATGAAGAATTATCCTCATTTATTTACTTAACTTATGTATAAGCGATTCTAGGGACAGAATCTTTGTAAGAGAGGGAGAATGTAACGGGACAAATTGATTGAGTCGTGATTCTGGGGACAAAATCCTTTCAAGGGGGGAAAGATGTGATGAACGAGATTTTGTAATTTAATTTCAATATTTATTGAATTAAATAAATATTTTTCGATGATTTAATTATTCGATTAAATAATTAATTGATGAATTTGTGGTAGATTAATTTAATTATATGTGTTACATTGATTAAATTAATGTGCAGAATTTTATTATTCAAAGTATGTATTTAATTGAGCTTAGTTGATTAAATGAATTATTTAATAAGCATAATGCTATTCTAATTAATTAGAGATTTAATAATTGACATAATTAATAAATGAGAATTTAATTATGTGACTATGTGAATTAAGTATCATATTTATTTAAATTAAATTAAATAAGATATTTGATTAATTGCCTAAATGGGTGTGGCATTATTAAACTATATTATAAGATATTAATTAAAATAATTAGAAGGGATACTTATGATTCAAGCCAAAAAAGGCCCTATGAGGAGTTGGGAGTAGTTAAACCGCGTAAGGATTAACTGACCACAACTGTGTCAGTTTATACGCATTCAATTCAACATTCAGTTCATTGTTAAAAATCTGGAAAAAGAATACAGAGAGAATTTAGAGAGAAGTTGAGAGATTGAAGAAGAAGGTGAAGAATCAGAGAATCTGCTATAGGGTAACCTCTTCAACCCCAAACTTCAACTTACGTTCTTATTTTTTTTTGTGAAAAACTATCTCCAAGTTCTCTGTAAACTAAAATTTATGGCCAATGTGTTAGGAAACTGATTATATATGTTTATTTGCATTCATAAATCAATTCTATATGATTTGTATGTGATTTGAGTAATTGATTTCATGTAATCATGCTAAAATTAGAGTTTTCCATTAATAAGTGTTTTGAGTTCTCTGTAAAATAAAAATTATGTGATCAATGCATGAAATGTTGTTAAACTTGAAATTTAATAGTAGATTATGTTAGCACATGTCAAAACGAAGAAAATAAACTTTGAACGGATAGATTCGGGGTTATAACGAAACCGTAATGACAATTTCATGTTTTATCTTCAAAACATTCAAAAACACCAAGAACAGTGAAATTTTATGGTTTGATTCAAGTAATTGTATGTTTTCAGTTGTTAAAATCATACTATAAAGGTTGGGTAATGATCATGGACGAATTCTCGTATCTGGGTATGCTTAATTTAATGTGTGAATAAAGAAATTGGAAGATTTTGCCTTGTTCAATAATTTTTCGTGAACTGTAGATTTCTGAAACTGGAGTGCCACGCCGCAGAGCCAGCTCCAGGTCTTTAAGCCGTGTCACAGCGCCAGCTGCACTGCAGCGCCACTAGTCAAGTCGCGCTATGCAATTTGTCCAAAAATGAGAATTTTAATTGTTTTAGTCCAGGAAATATAATAGTAACCTAATCTAATGAACATAAAAATATGTTAGACATATAGTGAGATGTTAAAATAGATTCTTAACATGTCAATAAGGTATTTACATGTTTGATTGATTTGTTAAATGTGTAGTTAGCTTGTCGTTCGTGAAGTCTAATTTTATGTGAAAACAAGTGTTGTGATTTGATTAGTATAACCATGATCAGAGTGTAGTGAGAAAAGAATGAACTTGTGATGCTAGTTACATTATAATTGACTAGTATTGTGAATGTAAATGGTATGTAGGATTAAATCGAGGAACGCGTATAATTAACGTGTAACTTACGCACGAGACAAGTTTCCTAACCCTATTTGTTATCGTTATGCAAGTTTCTAAACCTTACCTCCTTACATTGAGCAAGTTCTAGACTTATATTCTATATCGAGCAAGTTCAAGATGTTATATTAAAGGTTATCAATCTTCTAAAGCATGATTCCTATTATACAATACTTATTCCATTGTAAGACTAGCGAACCTTTATTGATTCGACTAGTCCATAGTTGATGAACGTTCTAAATTTCAAAACCCTTGTTGAGTTTATTTAAACCAAATTTCCTTTGGTGCGGACTCTAATGTCAAACTGAGATAAACAACCCTGTTATAGGGGATTACTTATGCTTTAGCATTAAGATATTGTGCACAGTATGGTACTAACGGTTGATCCCCCTAAGTACGAGTAGAAGAGTCCATAGTCTTATGACTGTTAAAGGTTTCAAGTTTAAACATTTGACAACCTAGGACATAGTTCAAGGTCTTATGACCCTCAGGAGTTCTTTTGATTCTTGTTATTCATTCATGATTCAAAAGTCAAGTTTCTTATTTCAGAAGTCTTTGATTCACTCGCATGTTATTATATTGTTGTTATATTATTATACGTGTGGGCAATCTTGCTCACTCTTGCGTAATAATAACATTGCAGTTAAGAACAAAAGGTCCAACGAGCCTTCTACTAGCAAAGGCAAGGGCTAGATTAACAAGTGATGAAGACTTGTTATTTATTTGTTATGTTATGTTTCAGACTTATGTTTAAACTGTGTAAGACTTAATATTTGTTTATGTTTTCGCATTTGAGATTTAAGGTTAGTATGACCTTGGATTGATGTAATTATTTTCAGATGTTGTAACTCCTTAAGGAGAGGATTTATTTTTATCTATGTTATGGTTTAAATTTATTATGGGTAGATAGACATATGATGTTTGTACAATGAACACCAAATCACGTGGGAATTAAAGTACCCAGATTTAGGGGTGTCACAAGTGACTAAGTTACTCTTCTCTTTTTTGAACCCTAGACCAACATGGGATCCGTTATGCCTTGTAACATAGATTGGATCAGAAGAGCAGGGATGTACTGGTTCTTCCTTCTGTGAGGATTTCACAAATGCAATGCTTCTAATGTGGTTTGAAGCATTGATGATGTTAGTTTCCTTTGACTTTTCCACATGTGGTTCTGAGGTTGATTCTCCAAAACCTAAACCTGTTATGTCAGTTGCACTTCTCTGACTGGAGATCAGGGAGTCCATGGATGAAGAGGATCTATTCCACGTTAAGATTATCTTTTCTAGTTCCTCAATCTTAGAGGTTAGATTTGACACTCTTTGTGCATTAAGTTCATTGGTCTGTTTTAAGAGTTTATTCTCAGCTTCAAATTTGGAGAGAGAGTTAGCACTTAGAAGAGCTATTTCCAGTTCTTCCTAAACTTTCTCTTTCTCTTTTTGAAGAAGAGAATAATCTTTAGACAGAACTCTGAATCATTTCATGTATTGATGCAGATCAGATGTTATGCCACGCAGTGCAGTTCTTAAATCATCAATATCTACATCAAGAGAGTAAAGTCAAATACCTCATCGATACTTACTTCATAATTGTCAGGGCTTTTCTTATCCTTTGCATTTTTGGCCATTAGACACAGATTTGTTACTTGAGGATCTTCATCATCTCCAGACTCAGGAGTTGTGTCATTGTCTGAGTCACTCCATGATCCTCCAGCCACAAGACCTTTGTCTTTCTTCTGGAGCCTCTTGTTTCCTTTGAATTCTTTCTTTGAATTTGATTTCCTCTTTAATTATTCTCTAAGAGATATGTTGCAGTTTGCAATGAAATGGTCAGGCTTCTTGCAGTTGTAGCATAAGTCATTTATCTGCTCCTGGCTGTTGTTGTTAGTGAATCTCTTAGGTTTGTTGCTTCTGCCTTTACGCATGAATCTCTTGAGTCTTCTTACTAGCATTGCAATATCCTCGTCACCAACTTCCTCAGAGTCAGAGTCCTTTTCAGTGTTAGCTTTGGAGATGGTATCTGTTACTTTGAGAGCAACTCCTTTGTCCTTCTTCCGTCCTTTAGATAGAGTCTCTGCTCGTTGAGTCAGTTCCAGTTCATAGGTGAGAAAGTTGTCATAGAGTTGTTGAACAGTCATTTTATGGAGATTATTTGATTCTCTGATGGCAGTGGTTTTGGCATCCCACTTGCTTTGTAAATCTCTCATGAATTTTATGATCAGATCTTTGTTTGGATAGATCTTTCCAAAAGCTTGAAGAGAGTTGAGCAGAACATTGAATCTTTCATAAGTGGAAGTGACATTTTCCCCTGGAACATGGGCAAACATTTCATATTGTTGAGTCAGAAGAGATTGGTTGTTTTCTCTAACTTCTTCAGTTCTTTCATGCATAATGAGTAATGCTTCCCATACTTCCTTGGCAGTTTTGTTGTTGACCACATTCTCAAATAGATCATCTTCTAACGACTGGAACAGAATGTTCTTGGCCTTTTTTTTGAGTTGGACATCATTCTTTTCATTGTCAATCCACTCAGTTTTAACCTAGACTTGAACTCTCTTTGGATCTTTTGGAGTTGGTGAGAGCTTTGTTGGAATGTAGGGCCCATTCATGACAGTTTCAAATAGCTCCTCATCTATTGAGTCCATGTATGCTTGCATACGAACTTTCCAGTTGGCAAATTTATCATTGTTGCACATTGGTAGCTCGCTGCCTCCTCCAGTCTTTGATTTTCTTATCAGATGTGCCATTGGATCTACTCAAGATTTGTAGGCTGATTGAGAGAACCTACTTTGATACCAATTGTTAGTTCCTAGAGGCACAATAGTTATCTACAAGGGGGGTTGAATAGATATTTCAAAACTTCTTTTTCAAAATCCTTTGTCAAATATTGTTAATCAATTCCAGCGGAATATATGATTTGTTTGTTCCCTTTTAAGATAAACATAGTTAATAGTTAACAGGCAGTTATAACAAGTATAGAAGTTAAAGCAAGAATATAAAAGACACAGAGAATTTAAGTGGTTCAGAGCACTCAAGGCTCCTAGTCCACTCTTCTACTCCTCGAGTAGAAATTCACTTAGGATGTCTTTACAATATTTGAATCTCACAGATTCCTTCAAGACCAGCAGTCTTGGAACTTCTTAGTTCACTTAGAACTCTTCAAGTCCAGCAGACTTGGAATACACTTGATGAGAGTTGAGTTCCTTGGGGTGTGCTACTCAGTTGCTGTTAAGCATATGCTCTAAAGAACTTAGTAGCTGAGCAAGCTTTCTTTCTAGATCGTAGAGTTGAGTGTTGAGTGTTCTTCATCTTTTCGTTTTGTACTTTCTTGGTTGTTGCATCTGCATCTGACTTGTATATAAGGTGCCTTTGAAATATGTCCGTTTGAAGGCATCCGTTGAAGCATTAATTGTATTTGACATTTTTGAGCACTGATGGCGACTTCCTAAAAATCTTCTGTCCAGCCGTCTAGCCCAATGATATAGTTATCTCACCTAACACCTGAAAAGGTGTTTTTAGATGACATGTAGTATTTTCCTTATCATCTTCAATACATTTCTTTGTTATATACTAAGGATGAGTGTTGTGATATTGGGATTCCCGAGAGTCTCAACGTATATAATCCATTCAACATTTGTTGTAATTTATTCTTAAACAAATGGACAAAGGTCGATGCTTTTGATGGAGACAGATGATGCACTACGATTATGGTCGTGGTGTCTTGCCACATTCGTGTTTGATCCTGACTGATAGAGGAGAACACTACGATTTCTTTTAAGCACTGGCAGACTGCGATCTTTGCTTACTTGATTTTGTAGACTCTACGCTTCCGAGAGCAGACTACGATACTTGATTTGGCTCGACAAGCATTTGGACCACTCTACGATTCTGGGAGAGGCCCTCCAAAGCAAATAGACTACGATTCTTAGAACTCTACGATTCTGCCTTGGATTCTGCAAATTCTTGGCTGACTTGACAGACTACAATTCTGTTGAAGCCTATCTATTACATCTCAAAATAGATCAACCTAACAGCTTTGATCTTTTCTTCTATACATTCATTTATAGAATGATAATCATAAAGCATAGATCAAACCTAACAAGTTTTGATCTACCACTAAGTACTTGTACATGTATTCCTTGAAGGACTTTACATATAAGCATGACTAATTACTTTCAACATCAAATTTAAATATGCAATACCGAACATTATATGTAGAATTATTGTAAGACTCCAAATTTTATGAAATAAAATTATTCAATTTTTCTATTTAGTAAATGGTTAAATTGATAAAAAGTTAAAGTTGTGGGTGATATATGAATATTTTTAAAAATAAGCAAGTGGTTATAAAATATTCATTTTATCGGGAGATATTTGTACGACGGCGCAGCTATTTGTGGGCCCCATAACGGAAAGCGATTGGATGAAGAAAATGACAAAATTGAGTTTTTATAAATAACGGCGTAGTTGTTACCGTTAACACTGTTGGAATACCTGGTGGTTAAAATACAGTAATACGCGTAGTTGCACAGTAGCACACGGTATTGCACAGTATTTTTTTTAATTATTAATTCTTACGTAAGAAGGCACTACTCAATAATTGTCACAGTAATTACTGTTCAATATTTTATTTTATTGATTCAATAATTGCTGCGTTGATATTTTATATTATTATTGTTTCAATAATTGTTGCTACACAGTATTTCTCATTATCAGATCAATAATTCATATTATTTAAATAATATTATTAGATAGCATTATTGGCAATGCCTAAAAAGTTCTGTCTAAGGAGAGGTTTGGTCATCTAATTGCGCGCTAGTAAGGAGAAATCCTTATTGGAAAGCCCCATCTTTCCTAGGAACGGCCTGGTTCTCATAATTGTGACTCTGTAATATTATTTGTGAATAATTAATTATTGATTCATATGATAAGGAAATATTTATTTTATGTGGATATAAATGAGGGATATATTTTTGTGGTTAAAAATGAAGGAGTTAATATTGAGGTTTTTATCAGTATTTTTGTCGGAATGGATGTATTAAAAATTTAAGGTTTTTGAGATATTTTACGGGGGTTATAATTTTTAATCCGACCGTTGGATCGTGGTAATATTTGGATATGTTATACATATATAAGTTGAGTATATGTCCACAAATTTTGAACCGTTAAAAATGAACGTATGATTTGTTATGAATTTTGCGAGATGACTAGTTCAGAAATTATTGAATTTTCGGAGTTAATCATTTTGGTGGAAAATTCTAGAATTGGTGGGCCCCACTCTTGGTTGGTGAAGAAATGTGCTGAGATTTTTATTCAAATGTGGTGGGTGGGAATAGTAGCAGGTAAAGCCATCAGGTTGCAGGTTAAGTCTGCTTCGGCGTGCTAACATTTTCCTATAAATAGAGGACTAAGTTAGAATTGAAAATGACACCAGAATTCATAAGTTTTCTCTCTTTCTCTCTCTAGATTATTGTAAGACCCCGAATTTTATGAAATAAAAGTATTCAATTTTTCTTATAATTACAATTCAGTAAATGGTTAAATTGATAAAAAGTTAAAGTTATGGGTGAAATGTGAAAATTTTTCAAAATAAACAAGTGGTTATAAAATAATCATTTTTGTCGGAGAATATTCGTTTGGTCGTGGAATATTCTTTCTGTCGGGGAATATTCGTACGACGGCGCAGCCATTTGTGGGCCCCATAACAGAATAACTGTCGGGTGAAGAAGACGACAAATTTGAGTTTTTACAAATAACGGTGTAGTTGTTACTGTTAACACTGTTGGAATACCCCGTGGTTAAAATACAGTAATACGCGTTATTGCACAGTAGCACACGGTATTGCATAGTATTTTTGAAATTATTGATTCTTACGTAAGAAGGCACTACTCAATAATTGTTACAGTAATTACTGTTCAATATTTTATTTTATTGATTCAATAATTGCTACGTTGAAATTTTGTATTATTGTTGTTCAATAATTGTTGCTGCACAGTATTTTCCATTATCAGATCAATAATTCATATTATTTGAATAGTATTATTAGATAGCATTATTGGCAATGTCTAGAAAGTTCTGTCTAAGGAGAGGTTTGGTCATCTAATTGCGCGCCAGTAAGGAGAAATTCTTATTGGAAAGCTCCCTCTTTCCTGGGAACGGCCTGGTTGTCATAAATGTGATTCTGTAATATTATTTGTGAATAATTAATTATTGATTCATATGATAAGGAAATATTTATTTTATGTGGATATAAATGAGGAATATATTTTTGTGGTTAAAAATAAAGGAGTTAATGTTGAGGTTTTTATCAGTATTTTTGTCGGAATGGAGGTATTAAAAATCAGGGTTTTTGAGATATTTTGCGGGGGTTATAATTTTTAATCCGACCGTTGGATCGTGGTAATTTTTGGATATGTTATACATATATAAGTTGAGTATATGCCCACAAATTTTGAACCGTTAAAAATGAACGTATGATTTATTATGAATTTTACGAGATGACTGGTTCAGAAATTGTTGAATTTTCGGAGTTTATCATTTTGGTGGAAAATTCTAGAATTGGTGGGCCCCACTTGTGGTTGGTGAAGAAATGTGCTGAATTATATTTCAAATGTGGTGGGTGGGAATAGTAGCAGGTAAAGCCATCAGGTTGCAGGTCAAACCTACCAAAATTTTCCTATAAATAGAGGGCTAAGTTAAAATTGAAAATCACACCAGAAACATAAGCTTTCTCTCTTTCTCTCTCTATATTATGAAGCATATTTTGTGAGTTTTTAGATACTTGGTGAGTTGCTATTCATCAGTGCAAGTTTTCTTCAGCATCATATCCGATATCCAGTCAGAAGTACTGCTCTTTTGAGGTAAGGGATTGTAAGGGATTGTAAGGGATAGTAAGGGATTTTAAGGGTTGTTATGATTTTCAGTTTCGTAATTTTTCTGAACTTCAAAAATTTTGGAAAAATTTGAAATGATATTTTGATGAGTTTTATTGATTGTGTCCAAAAATGGTAATTTTTGGATGTATAGATTGAGAGTTATGAATTTTATGAGAAAAGACTATTTTAAAAGTAACCGCTTATAATTCCTTGTGGTTAACTCCAAAATTGATGAAATTTTTATTGGGAGTACATGTATATGATAGAAGTATACTCTGTAAATTTCAGAATTTTTAGACAAAAGTACAATATTTGATAAATGTCTAAATATTCGGCTATTTTGGCCATATAAAAAATAGTAAATGACTTTTAAAAATTCTGAGAAAAATATATGTTCACTATGGGACTATATTATGCTAAATCCCAGAAAAGAAATATTTTTGGAACTGATTTGGTATTTTTCATAAAAATGGACAAGTTATGAGTAAAAGAATTAAATATGTTTTGTGAAGAAAGAAAATTGGAAAATAGGATTTTATGGCTTGAGAATCCTATATGAGGTATATGCAGATTTTTGATGAGGGTTTTGGTTATTGATGATGAAATTGTAAGAGTTGGCATTTTATGATGATTAAATGCATTAATTAGTAAAGTGTAAACAATTAAAATAAATTGTTTATAAATTTAAGTAATGTTATTCTTTCAATATCATTATACCGAAATATTGGTATGAATTTTATTGTAAAATTTCTATCTTTTGTGTCGGGATTACTATTCATGAGTTACGAATATTACTCTTGAGATTAAAACTATATGTTGATCATATTATTTTTATCATCATATATAACATTTTTATAACCCTGATGTTGAAATTCTCTTTCACTGGAGTGTAAAGATGGGTAGATTATTGGTATGATCATGACTAGGGTTCTCTTTGGCCTGTAGTGCAAAGTTGAATTGTGACTGGTATGATCATGACCATTGAATTTATAATTGAATATCTTAAGCTTAACTGCAAAGGTGAATTGATCAACATGGTTATAATTATTGTTTATATAAATTCTGAAATGATTATATATTTCTTTGAGATATGAATATATTTGGCCTGTAGTGCAAATATGAATTGTTGATGAATATCTTTGGCATGTAGTGCAAAGATGGCCTGTTGATGAATATCTTTGGCCTGTAGTGCAAAGATGAACTGTTGTTGAATATCTTTGGCCCGTAGTGTAAAGATGGTTTGTTGATGAATATCTTTGGCATGTAGTGCAAAGATGAACTGTTGTTGAATATCTTTGGCCCGTAGTGCAAAGATGGTTTGTTGATGAATATCTTTGGCTCGTAGTGCAAAGATGGATTTGTTAGTATGATTATAAACAGGAACTGTGATTTGGTATAACCATGATCTTTGATGTTTCAGGTAAAGACAGGTGATGAAAATATTCTTCGTCCTGGGTGCGAAGAAAAATTTATAGTCACAATTATGATTATGAGTTATTCATATGATTGTGGAAAGGAACTGTTGAGTGATGTTACATGGATAAAATATTGTTGGTGGATTTTTAACATGGAGAAGATAATAGACTTTATAGTCTATTTGACTCTTCTAATGGATTGCTCGTTCCGCTGCAACTATGGTTGAAATTTTTATCATTTACCATATGTTCTAAATCTCTGATTTATTGTTGATGAAGGCTATTGATAATTGAATTATCTTTAGTCATGATATTCTTTACTGAGCTAGTTGTGCTCACCCTTTTGCTTCACAATTCCTTTCAGGTAATAAGAGTGTAGCTGGGTCGAGCGGGGGTAACAAGGGAATAGAACGGTGGTCATCATTTAGTAGTTATATTTGGTGAAGAAAATAGGGTGAGGCGAACCCAACGTTGGAAGGGTGTTTTGTCACTATCATACAAGATGTCTAATGACATACAACCTCGTGTCATCATAGGACAGGGTTGTGCTCATCCACTTGCTGAGTATATCTATGGGCACTACCTATATAATCTTGGTGTTTGTTTGAAGTATAATTCTCAATTAGAGACAGTGGAGATAATGATAAGTCAAGAGAAGACTCACCATTGGGAAGAATATGATAGTAATCTTCTCGTTTTTCTTTGGGGTCTATTGGGTCAACCAAGGATAATTCTGTGGCCATATGATATCTATCATAACCTAGACGCGTGGCCTCCCATGTACGAAGGTTTCCTTGAGCACTTCCCAAAGATTCTAATTTCTAAAACAATTTTTGACTATACCTTTATGTAAGGTGTTATTGTGAGGTGATGTCCACGGTTGGAACATGAGTCACATTTGGTATATATTTGTATCCAAACTCACAGCATATGTGTTGTTGTATTTTGCACGACAATTGTTGTAATAAAGTTGTAGTTGTTTTCTGTACCATGTATTTGACGACTCAGAATGGGTTGGGTGGAGTGGACCTATTTTGGGGTTGTTACATTTGGTATCAGAGCTATAAGTAAAGAGCCCCGAGCCTCTCGCTGGTGACTTCCTGTTGATGGGGGATGCACCGAAGCCAGACTCTCCGTAGGGGACGCCGTTCTGCGGTGGCAAACTGATAGGTATCAATGTAAGGTGCTGACATAGGTTGGTGTCCAGAGTTACATTTGGTATCAGAGCTTAGGGATATGGTCTCTGGCGGAGATCGGGGAATAGAACTAGGAGGGGAGAGATGAGTAAATCCTTCGCTAGTGTGTCCTACCTAAGCTTATTTGTTGGTCAGTCATAATATCGGGATATTATGTGATATGTTAATTTGTTCAATTAAACTTTGTTTTGAAGCTGTATTCTAGAATGATATCTGAAATACAGGAGATGAGCAATGGAGAAATCATGATGACAGGGAAGATGAAATCTGAAATGAAAGTAAGGTATTCTCAACTATTCGAAATACCAGGTACGTAAATTTCGGGGACGAAATTTCATAAGGAGGGGAGATTGTAAGACCCCGAATTTTATGAAATAAAAGTATTCAATTTTTCTTATAATTACTATTCAGTAAATGGTTAAATTGATAAAAAGTTAAAGTTATGGGTGAAATGTGAAAATTTTTCAAAATACACAAGTGATTATAAAATAATCATTGTTGTCGGGGAATATTCGTTTGGTCGTAGAATATTCTTTCTGTCGGGGAATATTCGTACGACGGCGCAGCCATTTGTGGGCCCCATAACAGAATAACTGTCGGGTGAAGAAAACGACAAATTTGAGTTTTTACAAATAACGGCGTAGTTGTTACCGTTAACACTGTTGGAATACCCCGTGGTTAAAATACAGTAATACGCGTTATTGCACAGTAGCACACGGTATTGCATAGTATTTTTGAAATTATTGATTCTTACGTAAGAAGGCACTACTCAATAATTGTTACAGTAATTACTGTTCAATATTTTATTTTATTGATTTAATAATTGCTACGTTGAAATTTTATATTATTGTTGTTCAATAATTGTTGCTGCACAGTATTTTCCATTATCAGATCAATAATTCATATTATTTGAATAGTATTATTAGATAGCATTATTGGCAATGTCTAGAAAGTTCTGTCTAAGGAGAGGTTTGGTCATCTAATTGCGCGCCAGTAAGGAGAAATTCTTATTGGAAAGCCCCCTCTTTCCTGGGAACGGCCTGGTTGTCATAAATGTGATTCTGTAATATTATTTGTGAATAATTAATTATTGATTCATATGATAAGGAAATATTTATTTTATGTGGATATAAATGAGGGATATATTTTTGTGGTTAAAAATGAAGGAGTTAATGTTGAGGTTTTTATCAGTATTTTTGTCGGAATGGAGGTATTAAAAATCAGGGTTTTTGAGATATTTTGCGGGGGTTATAATTTTTAATCCGACCGTTGGATCGTGGTAATTTTTGGATATGTTATACATATATAAGTTGAGTATATGCCCACAAATTTTGAACCGTTAAAAATGAACGTATGATTTATTATGAATTTTACGAGATGACTGGTTCAGAAATTGTTGAATTTTCGGAGTTTATCATTTTGGTGGAAAATTCTAGAATTGGTGGGCCCCACTTGTGGTTGGTGAAGAAATGTGCTGAATTATATTTCAAATGTGGTGGGTGGGAATAGTAGCAGGTAAAGCCATCAGGTTGCAGGTCAAACCTACCAAAATTTTCCTATAAATAGAGGGCTAAGTTAGAATTGAAAATCACACCAGAAACATAAGCTTTCTCTCTTTCTCTCTCTATATTATGAAGCATATTTTGTGAGTTTTTAGATACTTGGTGAGTTGCTATTCATCAGTGCAAGTTTCCTTCAGCATCATATCCGATATCCAGTCAGAAGTACTGCTCTTTTGAGGTAAGGGATTGTAAGGGATTGTAAGGGATAGTAAGGGATTTTAAGGGTTGTTATGATTTTCAGTTTCGTAATTTTTCTGAACTTCAAAAATTCTGGAAAAATTTGAAATGATATTTTGATGAGTTTTATTGATTGTGTCCAAAAATGGTGATTTTTGGATGTATAGATTGAGAGTTATGAATTTTATGAGAAAAGACTATTTTAAAAGTAACCGCTTATAATTCCTTGTGGTTAACTCCAAAATTGATGAAATTTTTATTGGGAGTACATGTATATGATAGAAGTATACTCTGTAAATTTCAGAATTTTTAGACAAAAGTACAATTTTTGATAAATGTCTAAATATTCGGCTATTTTGGCCATATGAAAAATAGTAAATGACTTTTAAAAATTCTGAGAAAAATATATGTTCACTATGGGACTATATTATGCTAAATCCCAGAAAAGAAATATTTTTGGAACTGATTTGGTATTTTTCATGAAAATGGTCTAGTTATGAGTAAATGAATTAAATATGTTTTGTGAAGAAAGAAAATTGGAAAATAGGATTTTATGGCTTGAGAATCCTATATGAGGTATATGCAGATTTTTGATGAGGGTTTTGGTTATTGATGATGAAATTGTAAGAGTTGGCATTTTATGATGATTAAATGCATTAATTAGTAAAGTGTAAACAATTAAAATAAATTGTTTATAAATTTAAGTAATGTTATTCTTTCAATATCATTATACCGAAATATTGGTATGAATTTTATTGTAAAATTTCTATCTTTTGTGTCGGGATTACTATTCATGAGTTACGAATATTACTCTTGAGATTAAAACTATATGTTGATCATATTATTTTTATCATCATATATAACATTTTTATAACCCTGATGTTGAAATTCTCTTTCACTGGAGTGTAAAGATGGGTAGATTATTGGTATGATCATGACTAGGGTTCTCTTTGGCCTGTAGTGCAAAGTTGAATTGTGACTGGTATGATCATGACCATTGAATTTATAATTGAATATCTTAAGCTTAACTGCAAAGGTGAATTGATCAACATGGTTATAATTATTGTTTATATAAATTCTGAAATGATAATATATTTCTTTGAGATATGAATATATTTGGCATGTAGTGCAAATATGAATTGTTGATGAATATCTTTGGCATGTAGTGCAAAGATGGCCTGTTGATGAATATCTTTGGCCTGTAGTGCAAAGATGAACTGTTGTTGAATATCTTTGGCCCGTAGTGCAAAGATGGTTTGTTGATGAATATCTTTGGCCTGTAGTGCAAAGATGAACTGTTGTTGAATATCTTTGGCCCGTAGTGCAAAGATGGTTTGTTGATGAATATCTTTGGCCCGTAGTGCAAAGATGGATTTGTTAGTATGATTATAAACAGGAACTGTGATTTGGTATAACCATGATCTTTGATGTTTCAGGTAAAGACAGGTGATGAAAATATTCTTCGTCCTGGGTGCGAAGAAAAATTTATAGTCACAATTATGATTATGAGTTATTCATATGATTGTGGAAAGGAACTGTTGAGTGATGTTACATGGATAAAATATTGTTGGTGGATTTTTAACATGGAGAAGATAATAGACTTTATAGTCTATTTGACTCTTCTAATGGATTGCTCGTTCCGCTGCAACTATGGTTGAAATTTTTATCATTTACCATATGTTCTAAATCTCTGATTTATTGTTGATGAAGGCTATTGATAATTGAATTATCTTTAGTCATGATATTCTTTACTGAGCTAGTTGTGCTCACCCTTTTGCTTCACAATTCCTTTCAGGTAATAAGAGTGTAGCTGGGTCGAGCGGGGGTAACAAGGGAATAGAACGGTGGTCATCATTTAGTAGTTATATTTGGTGAAGAAAATAGGGTGAGGCGAACCCAACGTTGGAAGGGTGTTTTGTCACTATCATACAAGATGTCTAATGACATACAACCTCGTGTCATCATAGGACAGGGTTGTGCTCATCCACTTGCTGAGTATATCTATGGGCACTACCTATATAATCTTGGTGTTTGTTTGAAGTATAATTCTCAATTAGAGACAGTGGAGATAATGATAAGTCAAGAGAAGACTCACCATTGGGAAGAATATGATAGTAATCTTCTCGTTTTTCTTTGGGGTCTATTGGGTCAACCAAGGATAATTCTGTGGCCATATGATATCTATCATAACCTAGACGCGTGGCCTCCCATGTACGAAGGTTTCCTTGAGCACTTCCCAAAGATTCTAATTTCTAAAACAATTTTTGACTATACCTTTATGTAAGGTGTTATTGTGAGGTGATGTCCACGGTTGGAACATGAGTCACATTTGGTATATATTTGTATCCAAACTCACAGCATATGTGTTGTTGTATTTTGCACGACAATTATTGTAATAAAGTTGTAGTTATTTTCTGTACCATGTATTTGACGACTCAGAATGGGTTGGGTGGAGTGGACCTATTTTGGGGTTGTTACAATTATTGAGTGTATTTTGTGAGTATTTAAATACTCTGTGAGTTTCTATTAATCAGTGCAAGTTTCCTTCAGCCTTATACCGATCAGAAGTACTGCTCTTTTGAGGTAAGGGATAGTAAGGGATTTTAAGGGTTGTTATGTTTTTCCGTTTTGTAATTTTTCTGACCTTCAAAAATTCTGAAAAAAATTAAAATGATATTTTGATGAGTTTTCTTGATTTTGTCCAAAAATGGTGATTTTTGGATGTATAGATTAATAGTTATGAATTTTATGATAAAAGACTATTTTAAAAGTAATCGCTTATAACTCCTTGTGGTTAACTCCAAAATTGATGAAAATTTTATTGGAAGTATATCTATATAATATTAGTGTACTATGTGAATTTTGGAATTTTTAGATAAAAGTACAATTTATGATAAATGTCTAAATATTCGCCGGTTTTGGCTATATGAAAAATAGTAAATGAGTTTTAAAAATTATGAGAAAAATATATGTTCAATATGGGACTATATTCTGCTAAATTCCAGAAAAGAAATATTTTTGGAACTGATTTGGTATTCTTCATGAAAATAGACTAGTTATGAGTAAATGAATTAAATATGTTATGTGAAGTAAGAAAATTAAAAAATAGGATTTTATGGCTTGAGAATCCGATATGAGGTATATGCAGATTTTTGATGAGGGTTTTGGTTATTGGTAATGAAATCTTATGAGTTTGGCATTTTAGGATGATTAAATGCATTATTTATTAAAATGTAAACAATTAAAATAAATTGTTTATAAGCTTAAGAAATATTATTCTTTCAATATCATTATACCGAAATATTGGTATAGATTTTATTGTGAAATTTCTACCTTTTTCATGTCGAGTTACTATTCATGAATTACTATTCACGAGTTACTTTTCATGAGTTACTATTCACGAGTTACTATTCACGGGTACTATTCACGATAAAAATTGGTTTCTTTTTCTAACCAAATTATAGTTGATTTATGAATATGACTCTGGAGATTAAAACTATATATTGATTATATTATTTTTATTATCATATATTATATTTTTATAACCCTAATGATGATATTCTCTTTCACTTGAGTGTAAAGATGGGTAGATTATTGGTATGATCATGACTAGGGTTCTCTTTGGCCAATAGTGGAAAAGTTGAATTGTGACTGGTATGATCATGACCATTGAATTTATAATTGAATATCTTTAGCTTAATGCAAAGGTAAATTGATCAACATGGTTATAATTATTGTTTATATAAGTTCTAAAATGATTATATATTTCTTTGAGATATGACTATATTTGGCCTGTAGTACAAATATGAACTGTTGAGGAATATCTTTGGCCTGTAGTGCAAAGATGAATTATTGATGAATATCTTTGGCCCGTAGTGCAAAGATGACCTGTTGTTGAATATCTTTGGCCTGTAGTGCAAAGATGGTCTGTTGATGAATATATTTGGGTCGTAGTGTAAAGATGAATTTATTGGTATGATTCTGAATATGAACTGTGATTTGGTATAACCATGATCTTTGATGTTTCAGGTGATGAAAATTATCTTTGTCCTAGATTAGAAAAGGAATTTAGAACTACAATTACGATTATGAGTTATAGACGTGATTGTAGACAGGAATTGTTGATTGATGTTACAGGGATAGAACATTGTTGGTGGACTTTTAACATAGAGAAGATAATAGACTTTATGGTCTATTTGACTCTTCTAATGGATTGCTCGTTTCGCTGCAACTATGGTTGAAAAGTTTTATCATTTACCATATGTTCTAAATCTCTGATTTATTATTGATGAAGGCTATTGATAATTTAATTATCTTTAGTCATGATATGCTTTACTGGGCTAGTTGTGCTCACCCTTTTGCTTCACAATTCCTTTTCAGGTAATAAGAGTGTAGCTGGGTCGAGCGGGGGTAACAGGGGAATAGGACGGTGGTCATCATTTAGTAGTTATATTTGGTGAATCATCTAGGGTGAAGCGAACCCAACGTTGGAAGGGTGTTTTGCCACTATCATACAAGATGTCTAATGACATACAACCTCGTGTCATCATAAGACAGGATTGTGCTCATTCACTTGCTGAGTATATTTACGAGCACTACCTATATAATCTTGGTATTTGTTTGAAGTATAATTCTCAATTAGAGACAGTGGAGATAATGATAAGTCAAGAGAAGTCTCACCATTGGGAAGAATATGATAGTAATCTTCTCATTTTTCTTTGGGGTATATTGGGTCAACCAAGGATAATTCTGTGGTCATATGATATCTATCACAACCTAGAAGCATGGCCTCCCATGTACAAGGGTTTCCTTGAGCATTTTCCAAAGATTCTAATTTCTAAAACAATTTTTGACTATACCTTTATGTAAGGTGTCATTGTGAGGTGCTGTCCACGGTTGGGATATGAGTCACATTTGTTATATATTTGTATCCAAACTCACAGCATATGTGTTGTTGTATTTTGCACGACAATTGTTGTAATAAAGTTGTAGTTATTTTCTATACCATGTATTTGGTGACTCAGAATAGGTTGGATGGAATGGACCTATTTTAGGGTCGTTACATTTTGGTATCAGAGCTATAAGTAAAGAGCCCCGAGCCTCTCGCTGGTGACTTCCTGTTGATGGGGGATGCACCGAAGCCAGACTCTCCGTAGGGGGACGCCATTCTGCGGTGGCAAATTGATAGGTACCAATGTGAGGTGCTGTCCACTGATGGGACATTTGTCACATTTTGGTATCAGAGCTTAGGGATATGATCTCTGGCGGAGATCGGGAAATAGAACTAGGAGGGGAGAGATGAGTAAATCATTCACTGGTGTGTCCTACCTAACCTTATTTGTTGGTCAGTCATAATATCGGGATATTATGTGATATGTTAATTTGTTAAATTTACCCTTGTTTTGAAGCTGTATTCTAGAATGATATCTGAAATACAGGAGATGAGCATTGGAGAAATCATGATGACAGGAAAGATAGAATCTGAAATGAAAGCAAGGTATTCTCAACTCTTTGAATTACCAGGTACGTAAATTTCGAGGACGAAATTTCATAAGGAGGGGAGATTGTAAGACCCCAAATTTTATGAAATAAAATTATTCAATTTTTCTATTTAGTAAATGGTTAAATTGATAAAAAGTTAAAGTTATGGGTGGTATATGAATATTTTTTAAAATAAGCAAGTAGTTATAAAATATTTATTTTGTAGGGGGATATTCGTACTGTGAGACCCCGAATTTTATGAAATAAAAGTATTCAAATTTTCTATTTTGGTAAATGGTTAAATTGATAAAAGGTTAAAGTTAAGGGTGATATGTGAATTTTTTTTAAAGTAAACAAGTTGTCATAAAATACCTGGTCACTATTCATGAGTTACTATTCACGAGTTACTATTCACCAAAATTACTATTCACTCTAGTATCGTTCACTCGAGTATTTGGGACACTTTTTATGTTGGAGTACTATTCATTAGTTACTATTCACGAGTTACTATTCACAGGTTACTATTCACCTAAATTACTATTCACTTTAGTATTGTTCACTCGAGTATTTGGGACACTTTTTGTGTCAGAATTACTATTCATGAGTTACTATTCACGGGTTACTATTCACCTAAATTACTATTCACTCTAGTATTGTTCACTCGAGTATTTGGGATACTTTTTGTGTCGGAGTTAATATTCACGAGTTACTATTCATGGGTTACTATTCACCCAAATTACTATTCACTCTAGTATTGTTCACTCGAGTATTTGGGACACTTTTTGTGTCGGAGTACTATTCACGAGTTACTATTCACAGAGAATATTCGTACGACGGTACAATCATTGGTGGACCCCACAACG
Organism: Panax notoginseng; assembly: GCA_016801055.1. Lineage (NCBI taxonomy): Eukaryota > Viridiplantae > Streptophyta > Magnoliopsida > Apiales > Araliaceae > Panax > Panax notoginseng. The sequence continues at coordinate 81,058,898 of CM029022.1, read as the reverse complement.
GAATTATTGTCGGATTGAGAAAACGACAAAAATATTTTATTAAAAATAACGGCGGAAGTTTTACCGTTGATACTGTTGAACTACTCGGTAGTAAAAGTACAGTAATATGTGTGGTTGCATAGTAGCACACGGTATTGATGCTTATGTGAGAAGTCACTCAGTTTGATTCAATTATTGTCAATTAATAATATGAATTATTTAGCGATAATGAAGTTTTGTTTTATTCGTATTATTAACGTAATAAAACAGAAACATCTTTTTATATAAAACAGAATACTTTATTAAAGTTATTCTATAAATAGAATATATTATATTCTATTGTGCATAGTATTTTGCATAGTAAAATCTTTTTATATAAAACAGAATATTTTATTAAAGTTATTCTATAAATAGAATATATTATATTTTATTTAAAAGATTTTTCTTTAAATATGGACCGTCAGATTAAAGTAAATCAATCTGGACCGTTCATGGATTAGTTACTATGCATTCCATTTTCCTATAAATAGAAGCTCATTCTTTCATTATTTTCTTACGAATTCACTGAACTCTAGAGAGAGAAACTATAGAGATAAACTATAGAGAGAGAGAAGAAGAGTATTCTGCTACTTAACTACTTCCTTATTTCAGCTCTTCTTTAAAACAGTAAGGGGTGTTATTCTTTCTTATTCATGAAGAGAACTTATGTTATTCCATTCTTTATTATTCTGTTGGAATAACCTGTATGCGTGGTTTACCCTATACTTGGTGGAATGACCTGTATATGCGGTTTACCCAATACTTGGTGATCTTCTTCTGTTATTCCATTCTTTATTATTATGTTGGAATAACCTGTTTATGCGAAGTACCGCATACTTGGTGAAATTCTTTTATTATTCTGTTCTTTACGATTCTGTCGGAATATCCTGTCGGTGTGAATTCCACCTAACCTGGTTCCATCATTTATTATTCCGCATTTATTATTCTGTCGGAATATCCTGTCGGTGTGAATTTCACCTGACCTGGTTCCATCATTTATTATTTCGCATTTATTATTCTGTCGGAATATCCTGTCGGTGTGAATTTTACCTGACCTGGTTCCATATTTATTATTTCGTATTTATTATTCTGTTGGGAATAACCTGTCTGTGCGGTCTCTATCGCATGCATGGTGAATCCTTCTGTTATTCCATTCTTTATTATTCTGTTGAAATAACCTGTCTATGTGGATTGCCACATGCATGGTGAATGATCCTTTATATTCATTCCTTATTAAATTGTGGAAATGATCTGTATACGTGGATTACCGCATGGCTGGTGAAAATCTATTTGCAGTTTCATATATTCTTTATTATACTCATTTGGTTAAAGTTTTGATTTCTATACTCCATGAAATTAGTGGAATATCCTTGATATTTGCGCTTCATCCAGTATCTTTTCATGAAAATATTCTTCTGAGCATTCTTGACTGTTACTTAACAAAGAAGTATCATGTTGACAATTTGGATATTATTAGTTCCTGGATAAACTAATTCTTGAACTTGTTTAATTGAATTCCTATAACATTGTCATCATCCTCGTGTTTATTTTATGTTAAAAGTCATCTTTGGCTTATGTGCATAGATGGACTTAGTATGATTATGACCAGGGATCATTCGGTATAATCATGAACTGTGATGTTATAAGTGGTGTGGTAAAAGTCCTCAGTGGCTTGTAATGCATTGATAGATAGTTTGTGGTATGATTATGACCAGGGATTTTTCGGTATAGTCATGATCATTGATGATTTAATGAATATCCTTGGCCCATAATACAAGGATGATTAGAAGATGTGGTTTATTTATTAAGCTGAGTCTCAGTGATAAAAGTTGATGAAAACATTTTTAAATCATAGAAGATAGTAGGTTTTATTCTCTACTTGACTCTTCTAATGGATTGCTTATTCCGCTGCAGTTAAACTTGATGTCTATTATATTTTATCAGTTTAACATTGTTGAAGACTATTGATAATTTATTCTTCATTATCTTAGTCATAATATTTCTTACTGGGCTAGTTGAGCTCACCCTTTCTTTCAATGTTCTCTTCAGGAAATGAGAATATAGCTGGGACGAGTCAGGGAAAGGAGTGATGGTCCAGAAGGTAGCATTAGTAGTCCTCACCATTTTGTTAAATAGTGTGACAATAAATGTAATGAGGACTCCTTGAGTATGGATATTGTCTAGATGACAATATTCCTATTAGAACTCTCAGTTTATGTATTGTCGTATGTTACACGACATTTGTATAATTAAGTTTGTATTTGTATTTTGTACCATGTATCTGACGACCCAAGATGGGTGATAAATACCTAATTTTGGGGGCGTCACAGTTGGTATCAGAGCTATAAGTAAAGAGCCCCGAGCCTCTCGCTGGTGACTTCCTGTTGATGGGGGATGCACCGAAGCCAGACTCTCCGTAGGGGACGCCGTTCTGCGGTGGCAAGCTGATAGGTACCATTGTGAGGTGCTGTGGTTGAAGCACCATGAGAGTCACAGTTGGTATCAGAGCTTAGGGATATGATCCCTGGCTGAGATGTAAGATAAGAACTAGGAGGGGAGAGACGGGGAATTCCTTCGCTAGTATGACCTACCTAAGTTTATTTGGTATTTAATTGGTCGGTCAGAGTATAGGGATAATATGTGATATGTTAATTAACCCTTGTTTTTGTGGCAGTGTTTGAAAATGGCATCTAACAATGTTGAGATAAGCATTGGAGCAAAATAATATGACCATATCGCAGTACGAGGTTAAGTTTGCGGAGTTATCCCGGTTTGCATCCCATTTGGTCGATAATGAGGAGCGAATGACGCGAAAGTTTCTAAGAGGTTTGAAACCCTATATACGTCAATACCTCATTCTCATGTTTATATTTTGTTGAAAGTCATCTGTGGCCTGTAGTGCATAGATGGACTTGGTATGATTATGACCAGGGATTGTTCGGTATAATCATTACCGTAATTGAAAACACGATTATCTTTGGCACGTAGTGCATGGATAATTCGTGGTCGTGATACTAAAGAATATCCTTGGCCTGTAGTGCAGGGATGATTCGATGATGTGGATTAATTATTGAGCTGAGTCTCAGCAATGAAATATTAATTCATAGATGTGGTAAAAGTCATATGTGGCTTACGTGCATAGATGGACTTGGTATGATTATGACCAGGGATTGTTTGGTATAATCATGACCGTAATTGAAAACACGATTATCTTTGGCACGTAGTGCATGGATAATTCGTGGTCGTGATACTATTAAGCTGAGTCTCAGCATTATTGATTTTACAGTTGTATATCCTTGGCATGTAGTGCGAAGATTAACTGTTGATTATTAGTTATACAGTTGTAAATCTTTAGCCGTAGTGCAAAGATGAATTTGTTAGTATGATTATGAGCAGGAATTGTGATTTGGTATAACCATGATTTTTGATGTTTCAGGTGAAGATAGGTGATGTAAATTTTCTTCTTCCTGGGTGCAAAAAGGAATGCAGAACCACAATTATGATTATGAGTTATTCATATGATTGTGGACAGAAATTGTTGATTGATGCTACATGGATATGGTCACTGACGGAGATATTAGTCTAGAAGATGAGTAATATACTTCGCTAGGGTGTGACTTACCTAAGCTGAAATTGTTTACTTAATAAGTGGATAAATTGTGGTATGTCGATTAACCTTTGTTTTGAAGGTATATTCTAGAATGATATTCGAAATACAGGAGATGAGAAATGAAAAAATCATGATAGAGCGGAATTATCCGGAAAGGTACAATCCAAAAAGAAAGCAAGGTATTCTCATCTCTTCGAATATCAGGTACGTACGTTAATTTCGAGGGCGAAATTCCATAAGGAGGGGAGATTGTGAGACCCCGAATTTTATGAAATAAAAGTATTCAATTTTTCTATTTTGGTAAATGGTTAAATTGATAAAAGGTTAAAGTTAAGGGTGATATGTGAATTTTTTTTAAAGTAAACAAGTTGTCATAAAATACCTGGTCACTATTCACGAGTTACTATTCACGGGTTACTATTCACCAAAATTACTATTCACTCTAGTATCGTTCACTCGAGTATTTGGGACACTTTTTGTGTTGGAGTACTATTCATTAGTTACTATTCATGAGTTACTATTCACAGGTTACTATTCACCCAAATTACTATTCACTTTAGTATTGTTCACTCGAGTATTTGGGACACTTTTTGTGTCAGAGTTACTATTCATGAGTTACTATTCATGAGTTACTATTCACAGGTTACTATTCACCTAAATTACTATTCACTCTAGTATTGTTCACTCGAGTATTTGGGACACTTTTTGTGTCGGAGTTAATATTCACGAGTTACTATTCATGGGTTATGTAAGACCCCAACTTATTAATGAATAAAATCAAATTTTCTCTAAATATTATTGTGAATAATAAGGGGTTAATTTGATATAATACTTTGGTTATGGGTGAAATGTGCAAATTTTGCAAAATAAGCAAGTGGTTATAAAATATTTATTTTGGTCGGTGAATATTCGGTTGGTCGTGGAATATTCTTGCTGTCGGGGAATATTCGTACGACGACGCAGCCTTGTGTGGGCCCCATAACGGAAAGCGATTGGATGAAGAAAACGACAAGTATAAGTTATTTATAAATAACGGCGTAGTTGTTACCGTTAATACTGTTGGAATACCCGGTGGTTAAAATACAGTAGCACACGGTATTGCACCAATTATTGATTCTTACGTAAGAAGGCACTACTCAATAATTGTTACAGTAGTTATTATTCAATATTTTATTTTATTGATTCAATAATTGCTGCGTTGATATTTTATATTATTGTTGTTTCAATAATTGTTGCTGCACAGTATTTTCATTTATCAGATCAATAATTCATATTATTTGAATAATATTATTAGATAACATTATTGGCAATGTCTAGAAAGTTCTGTCTAAGGAGAGGTTTGGTCATCTAATTGCGCGCCAGTAAGGAGAAATCCTTATTAGAAAGCCCCCTCTTTCCTGGGAACGGCCTGGTTGTCATAAATGTGATTCTGTAATATTATTTGTGAATAATTAATTATTGATTCATATGATAAGGAAATATTTATTTTATGTGGATATAAATGAGGGATATATTTTTGTGGTTAAAAATGAAGGAGTTAATGTTGAGGTTTTTGTCAGTATTTTTGTCGGAATGGAGGTATTAAAAATCAGGGTTTTTGAGATAGTTTGCGGGGGTTATAATTTTTAATCCGACCGTTGGATCGTGGTAATTTTTGGATATGTTATACATATATAAGTTGAGTATATGTCCACAAATTTTGAACCGTTAAAAATGAACGTATGATTTATTACGAATTTTACAAGATGACTGGTTCAGAAATTGTTGAATTTTCGGAGTTTATCATTTTGGTGGAAAATTCTAGAATTGGTGGGCCTCACTTGTGGTTGGTGAAGAAATGTGCTGAATTATATTTCAAATGTGGTGGGTGGGAATAGTAGCAGGTAAAGCCATCAGGTTGCAGGTCAAACCTACCAAAATTTTCCTATAAATAGAGGGCTAAGTTAGAATTGAAAATCACACCAGAAACAAGTTTTCTCTCTTTCTCTCTCTAGATTATTGAGTGTATTTTGTGAGTATTTAGATACTTTGAGAGTTTCTATTCATCAGAGCAAGTTTCTTTCAGCCTTATACCGGTATTCCGACCAGAAGTACTGATATTTTGAGGTAAGGGATATTATTTTCTTCTTAATGATATTATTTTCTTCAATATCATTATGCTGAAATATTGATATGAGTTTTTATCAAATTTGGAACTTTTTGTGTCGGGGGTTACTATTCACGTATACGGCACTATTCACGAATACGGCACTATTCACCGAAAAATAAAATTTTCCCTTTTTGTCCAAGATGTCTATTATGGTTACTATCTTTGATTGTATCCATGTTTTGATCTTTATTTTTGAATTCTGCTTCACAATTGATTATTATGAAGTATTATTGATCTTGGATAAAATATTATACGAATCCCTACTATTTGTCCTTCTGTCTCATTGGATTCGTTCTCTTTAAGATATTTTTCATCATCCTCAGTCCTAAATGATGATATTACTGAATATCTTTGGCCTGTAGTGCAAAGATGTATAATTACTTGATGAATATCTTTGGCCTGTAGTGCAAAGATGAACAGGTGTTGAGATGAACATGACCGACTGATGATACAAATGAATATCTTTGGCCTGTAGTGCAAAGATGAATATTTGGTTAAAGATGATTATTAATTGATGTTACAGGGATAAAATATTGATGATGGACTTTTAAATCTTAGAAGATAGTAGAATTCTTTCTCTACTTGACTCTTCTAATGGTTTGTTGTTTCCGCTGCAGTTGTTGATCTAAAACTTGTTGTCGATTATATTTTATCAGATTTTTCCCTGTTGAAGACTAACGATAATTTGTTGTATATTATCTTAGTCATAATATTCTTTACTGGGCTAGTTGAGCTCACCCTTTTCCTTTTTGTTCCATTTTTCTTCTCAGGAGGTGAGAACATAGCAGGATCTAGTCGGGGTATGGAGTGATGGTTCTAGAAAGATGTATTAGCAGTCCTCACTATTTCTGTAAAATAGTGTTTGAATAATTGTAATGAGGATTTATTTGGGTGTGGATATTGTCTAGAAGACAATATTTGTATTTAAACTCACAGTATGTGTTGTCGTATTTTGCACGACAATTGTATTATTGAAGTTGTAGTTTGCTTTCTGTACCATGTATTTGGCGACTCAGAATGGGTGTTGTATACCTATTCTGGGGGCGTCACAGTTGGTATCAGAGCTTAGGGATATGATCCCTGGCTGAGATGTGAGACAAGAACTAGGAGGGGAGAGACGGGGAATTCCTTCGCTAGTATGACCTGACTAAGTTTATTTGGTGTTTATTTGGTCGGTCAGAGTATAGGGATAATATATGACATGACTATTAACCCTTGTTTTATGGCAGTATTTAAGAATGGCAGCTGAGAACGTTAATAATGGAGTAAATCAGACCGTGGAGACACCTTTGATCACTACCCAGGGGAACGTGCAACAGGAAGGCAATATTCCTCCTGTAAACAACGTTACCGAGCAAACGATGAATGATGGAATGTTTAGGAGCTTTTTGCAGTTCATGCAAAATCAGACGAGGGAGACTCGTGTGCAGAATACGGGTGGAAATGATAACAACGCGCGGTTTGTCACAGCTAAGCAGTTCAAAGAATTGGGACCACCAGAATTTAAGGGAAAGCCGGATCCGATCATGGCGGAAACGTGGGTCAAGCAAATTACCAAGATATTTGATGTCTTGGGATGCACGGAGGAACAGAAGGTTCCATTCGCCACATTTATGTTCCGCGGTGAGGCAGACTACTGGTGGGAGTCTGTGAAGCGTACCCAGCCTGACGCACTCAACATGTCCTGGGAAACATTTCAAAAACTGTTCAATGACAAGTACTTTCCTGAAAGTATTCGTCATATGAAGGAGGTTGAGTTTATTAGACTGGAACAAAACAACATGACGGTGTCCCAGTACGAGGCGAAGTTTGCAGAGTTATCCAGGTTTGCACCTCATTTGGTCGAAAATGAGGAACGAATGACAAGGATGTTTCTGAGAGGTCTAAAACTCGAGATTCGGCAATATCTTATCTCTCATAACTTTTCTTTATATTCAGATGTTGTAAACAGGCCTCAATTATTAGAGTGAGATAATGAGTATGTGCAACCGAGGGACCACAACCAGGGTCATACCGGTGGCGGCAGTCATCGAAGCAATGAAAACCAGCAGGGAGGAAAACATTCGGACAAAAGCGGTAACCACTCTGGTGGTAATCGTGGTCGTGATAATAGAAGGAGCGAGTCGGGAGGAGATTTCAAGAAGAGAAGGTACAACAATGATAACGTGAAGACGTCAGCACAAACATCAACTGTTTCTAGGGGAGGAGAACGACCACCGGTCGTATGTTACAAATGTGGGAAAGAGGGACATATCAGCCCAAACTGCCCACAACAATCCAAGGTATGTTATAACTGTGGAAAGGAAGGTCATATAGCTCGAGAGTGTTCTGTAGCAAAACCAAGTTCAGCGGGGATGGTGACTCCAAAAGTTATCCCGGATAAGTCAAAATCAGCGGTTCCTGGAAGGGCGTTTGTCGTTACTGGCCAAAACGCGAGAAACCCGAACGAGGTGATCACGGGTAAGCTAATCTTGAATTCTTGCGAAGTTTATACTTTACTAGATACCGGTTCTACCCATTCTTTTATCTCTCCTGCTTGTGCTCAACGTTTAAACTTGACTCCGGAGAAATTGGACTTTAACTTATCTGTTGAAACTCCGTTGGGTGAAACCTTCGTTACATCTACAGTTTATAAGTCTTGCATGATCCAAGTTGACACTATCACATTACCTGTTGATCTTATCTCTTTAAAAATACTTGCTTTTGATGTGATTTTAGGAATTGATTGGTTAACCACTCATTATGCTAAAATTGATTGTTTTCGTAAGGTTGTTAGTTTTCATATTCCTAACCAACCTGTCATACGAATTCAAACTACTAAACCACTAAAATCGGTCACTGTCATATCAAGCCACAAAGCTATTCGTTTATTGAAAAACGGATGTCAAGCTTTCTTAGCCCATGTTATGGATTTGAACAAAGACAAGTCAGATTTGAATAATATTTCTATTGTTAGAGAATTTTCCGATGTATTTCCTGAAGAACTTCCCGGTCTACCCCCGGAACGAGAAATTGAATTCTTTATTGACCTTGAACCCGGTACAAAGCCCATTTCTAAAACCCCATATCGAATGGCTCCTATTGAACTTCAGGAGTTAAAAGTCCAACTACAGGAGTTGTTGGACATCGGTTTTATTCGTCCTAGTACGTCTCCTTGGGGTGCTCCTGTTTTATTCGTAAAGAAGAAAGACGAGAGTATGCGACTTTGTATTGACTATCGAGAATTGAACCATGTCACCATCAAGAATAGGTATCCGCTACCTCGCATTGATGACCTGTTTGACCAGTTGCAAGGAGCACAATTCTTTTCAAAGATCGATCTTCGTTCTGGATATCATCAGCTGAAGATTAAAACTGAGGATATTCCAAAGACTGCCTTCAGAACTCGGTACGGGCATTATGAATTCTTAGTAATGTCTTTTGGATTGACTAATGCTCCTGCTGCCTTCATGGATATGATGAACCGTGTATTCAAAGAATATTTGGATCAGTTCGTTGTTGTCTTTATTGATGACATCCTCATCTATTCCAAAAGCCGTGAAGATCATGAGCGCCATTTGAAGCTGGTACTGCAAAGGCTTCGTGAAAACAAGCTATATGCCAAACTGAAGAAATGCGAGTTCTGGCTTGAGGAAGTAGCATTCCTTGGGCACGTGGTGTCAAAACATGGAGTATCTGTCGACCCGGCGAAGATTGAAGCCATACAAAGTTGGGAGCAACCGAAGTCGGTAACCGAAGTACGTAGCTTTCTGGGCTTAGCTGGTTATTATCGGAGATTTGTGGAAGGATTTTCTCGAATCGCTACTCCGTTAACTCAGCTGACTCGGAAAGATACAAAATTCGTATGGAGTGAGGAATGCGAGAAGAGTTTTCAAGAACTCAAGAGGAGACTCATTTCGGCACCTGTTTTGACAATACCATCTGGTTCGGATGGATTTGTTATCTACAGCGATGCTTCAGGCAAAGGGTTAGGATGTGTTCTCATGCAACATGGGAAAGTCATAGCCTATGCCTCACGACAACTCAAAGAATATGAGAGGAATTATCCTACTCATGATTTGGAGTTGGCAGCAGTCGTTTTTGCGTTGAAGATCTGGAGACACTACCTGTATGGGGAGAAAGTGGAGATCTATACAGATCATAAAAGCCTCAAATATTTCTTCACCCAAAAGGAACTCAACATGCGGCAACGACGTTGGCTTGAGCTGTTGAAAGATTACGATCATACCATCCAATACCATCCTGGAAAAGCAAACGTAGTAGCTGACGCATTGAGTAGAAGATCATATGCGGGTACGAGTGCAATGTTTTTAACACAAAGGCCCATTTTGTATGACTTGCAAAGGATGGAGATAGAGATGAAGGCTCCAAGTACCCACATGATGATATCAAATATACGAGTAGAACCGACTTTAATCGATAAAGTTAAAGCTGCTCAAGCTACGGATATAGAGCTGATGCGTATGAAGAAGAAAGTGCAAGAAGGTGCTATTCCAGAAGCAAGAATCGATGAAGAAGGAATACTTCGAGTCAACTCCAGACTTTGTGTTCCTAACGATTTTGACTTGAAGCATAGAATAATGATGGAGGCACACAACACACCGTTTGCAATTCATCCTGGGAGTACCAAAATGTATCACGATCTTCGACATACATTTTGGTGGAGCAATATGAAAAGAGAGATCGCGGAGTTTATCTCGAGATGTTTAACTTGTCAACGTGTAAAAGCGGAGCATCAAGTACCAAAGGGTCCATTGCAACCACTTGAGATTCCGAAATGGAAGTGGGAACACATTACTATGGATTTTGTTACAGGTCTTCCCAAGGTTTCTCAAGGCATAGATGCGATTTGGGTTATTGTTGATAGATTAACCAAGTCCGCTCATTTCTTGCCGATACGTGAGACTTATTCCCTTGAACGTCTTGCTAGTATGTACGTGAACGAGATTGTGAGGTTGCATGGCATGCCAGTATCCATAGTTTCGGATCGTGACCCAAGATTCACTTCACGATTTTGGGTTAGCTTGCAGAAAGCTATGGGCACGGATTTACGATTCAGTTCAGCATACCATCCTCAAACGGACGGACAATCAGAGAGGACTATTCAAACTCTTGAAGATCTATTAAGACTTTGTGTCTTAGATCTCAAAGGGAGTTGGGATAAGTATCTACCATTGGTGGAATTCTCCTACAATAACAGTTATCAGGCGAGCATAGGTATGACTCCATTTGAGGCGTTGTATGGAAGAAAATGTCGTTCTCCAGTATGCTGGGACGAGGTGGGTGAAGCAACATTGTTGGGACCAGAATTGGTACGCATTACTACAGAGAAGATCCAAACGATTCGACAACGTATACAAACGGCACAGGATCGACAAAAGAGTTATGCGGATCTTCATCGGAAGGACGTGGAATTTAATATTGGGGATCATGTATTGTTACGTGTTGCACCATGGAAGGGAGTTACAAGATTTGGGAAGAGAGGAAAGCTCAATCCAAGATTTGTTGGTCCATTTGAGATTCTTGAGCGAATAGGAAATGTGGCATATAGACTCGCATTACCTCCAAGCATGTCTCGTGTTCATAATGTTTTTCACATATCTATGCTTCGTAAATATGTTAAAGACCCGAACCACATTATTGAGTTAGAACCAGACGAGATAGCTGCAGATTTAACGTACGAGGAGGTACCTGTTAAGATCTTGGATAGGAAAGAGCATGTCCTACGCACGAAGGTTATACCACAAGTTAAGGTTTTGTGGAGAAACCATGCTATTGAAGAAATGACCTGGGAGTTGGAATCAGAAATGAAAGCGAGGTATCCTCACCTTTTTGAAACATCAGGTACGTACGTCAATTTCGAGGACGAAATTTCATAAGGAGGGGAGGTTGTAAGACCCCAACTTATTAATGAATAAAATCAAATTTTCTCTAAATATTATTGTGAATAATAAGGGGTTAATTTGATATAATACTTTGGTTATGGGTGAAATGTGCAAATTTTGCAAAATAAGCAAGTGGTTATAAAATATTTATTTTGGTCGGTGAATATTCGGTTGGTCGTGGAATATTCTTGCTGTCGGGGAATATTCGTACGACGACGCAGCCTTGTGTGGGCCCCATAACGGAAAGCGATTGGATGAAGAAAACGACAAGTATAAGTTATTTATAAATAACGGCGTAGTTGTTACCGTTAATACTGTTGGAATACCCGGTGGTTAAAATACAGTAGCACACAGTATTGCACCAATTATTGATTCTTACGTAAGAAGGCACTACTCAATAATTGTTACAGTAGTTATTATTTAATATTTTATTTTATTGATTCAATAATTGCTGCGTTGATATTTTATATTATTGTTGTTTCAATAATTGTTGCTGCACAGTATTTTCATTTATCAGATTAATAATTCATATTATTTGAATAATATTATTAGATAACATTATTGGCAATGTCTAGAAAGTTCTGTCTAAGGAGAGGTTTGGTCATCTAATTGCGCGCCAGTAAGGAGAAATCCTTATTGGAAAGCCCCCTCTTTCCTGGGAACGGCCTGGTTGTCATAAATGTGATTCTGTAATATTATTTGTGAATAATTAATTATTGATTCATATGATAAGGAAATATTTATTTTATGTGGATATAAATGAGGGATATATTTTTGTGGTTAAAAATGAAGGAGTTAATGTTGAGGTTTTTGTCAGTATTTTTGTCGGAATGGAGGTATTAAAAATCAGGATTTTTGAGATAGTTTGCGGGGGTTATAATTTTTAATCCGACCGTTGGATCGTGGTAATTTTTGGATATGTTATACATATATAAGTTGAGTATATGTCCACAAATTTTGAACCGTTAAAAATGAACGTATGATTTATTACGAATTTTACAAGATGACTGGTTCAGAAATTGTTGAATTTTCGGAGTTTATCATTTTGGTGGAAAATTCTAGAATTGGTGGGCCCCACTTGTGGTTGGTGAAGAAATGTGCTGAATTATATTTAAATGTGGTGGGTGGGAATAGTAGCAGGTAAAGCCATCAGGTTGCAGGTCAAACATACCAAAATTTTCCTATAAATAGAGGGCTAAGTTAGAATTGAAAATCACACCAGAAACAAGTTTTCTCTCTTTCTCTCTCTAGATTATTGAGTGTATTTTGTGAGTATTTAGATACTTTGAGAGTTTCTATTCATCAGAGCAAGTTTCTTTCAGCCTTATACCGGTATTCCGACCAGAAGTACTGATATTTTGAGGTAAGGGATATTATTTTCTTCTTAATGATATTATTTTCTTCAATATCATTATGCTGAAATATTGATATGAGTTTTTATCAAATTTGGAACTTTTTGTGTCGGGGGTTACTATTCACGTATACGGCACTATTCACGTATACGGCACTATTCACGAATACGGCACTATTCACCGAAAAATAATTTTTTTCCTTTTTGTCTAAGATGTCTATTATGGTTACTATCTTTGATTGTATCCATGTTTTGATCTTTATTTTTGAATTCTGCTTCACAATTGATTATTATGAAGTATTATTGATCTTGGATAAACTGTTATACGAATCCCTACTATTTGTCCTTCTGTCTCATTGGATTCGTTCTCTTTAAGATATTTTTCATCATCCTCAGTCCTAAATGATGATATTACTGAATATCTTTGGCCTGTAGTGCAAAGATGTATAATTACTTGATGAATATCTTTGGCCTGTAGTGCAAAGATGAACAGGTGTTGAGATGAACATGACCGACTGATGATACAAATGAATATCTTTGGCCTGTAGTGCAAAGATGAATATTTGGTTAAAGATGATTATTAATTGATGTTACAGGGATAAAATATTGATGATGGACTTTTAAATCTTAGAAGATAGTAGAATTCTTTCTCTACTTGACTCTTCTAATGGTTTGCTGTTTCCGCTGCAGTTGTTGATCTAAAACTTGTTGTCGATTATATTTTATCAGATTTTTCCCTGTTGAAGACTAACGATAATTTGTTGTATATTATCTTAGTCATAATATTCTTTACTGGGCTAGTTGAGCTCACCCTTTTCCTTTTTGTTCCATTTTTCTTCTCAGGAGGTGAGAACATAGCAGGATCTAGTCGGGGTATGGAGTGATGGTTCTAGAAAGATGTATTAGCAGTCCTCACTATTTCTGTAAAATAGTGTTTGAATAATTGTAATGAGGATTTATTTGGGTGTGGATATTGTCTAGAAGACAATATTTGTATTTAAACTCACAGTATGTGTTGTCGTATTTTGCACGACAATTGTATTATTGAAGTTGTAGTTTGCTTTCTGTACCATGTATTTGGCGACTCAGAATGGGTGTTGTATACCTATTCTGGGGGCGTCACAGGTTACTATTCACCCAAATTACTATTCACTCTAGTATTGTTCACTCGAGTATTTGGGACACTTTTTGTGTCGGAGTACTATTCACGAGTTACTATTCACAGAGAATATTCGTACGACGGTACAATCATTGGTGGACCCCACAACGGAATTATTGTCGGATTGAGAAAACGACAAAAATATTTTATTAAAAATAACGGCGGAAGTTTTACCATTGATACTGTTGAACTACTCGGTAGTAAAAGTACAGTAATATGTGTGGTTGCATAGTAGCACACGGTATTGATGCTTATGTGAGAAGTCACTCAGTTTGATTCAATTATTATCAATTAATAATATGAATTATTTAGCGATAATGAAGTTTTGTTTTATTCGTATTATTAACGTAATAAAACAGAAACATCTTTTTATATAAAACAGAATACTTTATTAAAGTTATTCTATAAATAGAATATATTATATTCTATTGTGCATAGTATTTTGCATAGTAAAATCTTTTTATATAAAATAGAATACTTTATTAAAGTTATTCTATAAATAGAATATATTATATTTTATTTAAAAGATTTTTCTTTAAATATGGACCGTCAGATTAAAGTAAATCAATCTGGACCGTTCATGGATTAGTTACTATGCATTCCATTTTCCTATAAATAGAAGCTCATTCCTTCATTATTTTCTTACGAATTCACTGAACTCTAGAGAGAGAAACTATAGAGATAAACTATAGAGAGAGAGAAGAAGAGTATTCTGCTACTTAACTACTTCCTTATTTCAGCTCTTCTTTAAAACAGTAAGGGGTGTTATTCTTTCTTATTCATGAAGAGAACTTATGTTATTCCATTCTTTATTATTCTGTTGGAATAACCTGTATGCGTGGTTTACCCTATACTTGGTGGAATGACCTGTATATGCGGTTTACCCAATACTTGGTGATCTTCTTCTGTTATTTCATTCTTTATTATTATGTTGGAATAACCTGTTTATGCGAAGTACCGCATACTTGGTGAAATTCTTTTATTATTCTGTTCTTTACGATTCTGTCAGAATATCCTGTCGGTGTGAATTTCACCTGACCTGGTTCCATCATTTATTATTCTGCATTTATTATTCTGTCGGAATATCCTGTCGGTGTGAATTTCACCTGACCTGGTTCCATCATTTATTATTCCGCATTTATTATTCTGTCGGAATATCCTGTCGGTGTGAATTTCACCTGACCTGGTTCCATATTTATTATTCCGTATTTATTATTCTGTTGGGAATAACCTGTCTGTGCGGTCTCTATCGCATGCATGGTGAATCCTTCTGTTATTCCATTCTTTATTATTCTGTTGAAATAACCTGTCTATGTGGATTGCCATATGCATGGTGAATGATCCTTTATATTCATTCCTTATTAAATTGTGGAAATGATCTGTATACGTGGATTACCGCATGGCTGGTGAAAATCCATTTGCAGTTTCATATATTCTTTATTATACTCATTTGGTTAAAGTTTTGATTTCTATACTCCATGAAATTAGTGGAATATCCTTGATATTTGCGCTTCATCCAGTATCTTTTCATGAAAATATTCTTCTGAGCATTCTTGACTGTTACTTAACAAAGAAGTATCATGTTGACAATTTGGATATTATTAGTTCTTGAATAAACTAATTCTTGAACTTGTTTAATTGAATTCCTATAACATTGTCATCATCCTCATGTTTATTTTATGTTAAATGTCATCTTTGGCTTACGTGCATAGATGGACTTAGTATGATTATGACCAGGGATCATTCGGTATAATCATGAACTGTGATGTTATAAGTGGTGTGGTAAAAGTCCTCAGTGGCTTGTAATGCATTGATAGATAGTTTGTGGTATGATTATGACCAGGGATTTTTCGGTATAGTCATGATCATTGATGATTTAATGAATATCCTTGGCCCGTAATACAAGGATGATTAGAAGATGTGGTTTATTTATTAAGCTGAGTCTCAGTGATAAAAGTTGATGAAAACATTTTTAAATCATAGAAGATAGTAGGTTTTATTCTCTACTTGACTCTTCTAATGGATTGCTTATTCCGCTGCAGTTAAACTTGATGTCTATTGTATTTTATCAGTTTAACATTGTTGAAGACTATTGATAATTTATTCTTCATTATCTTAGTCATAATATTTCTTACTGGGCTAGTTGAGCTCACCCTTTCTTTCAATGTTCTCTTCAGGAAATGAGAATATAGCTGGGACGAGTCAGGGAAAGGAGTGATGGTCCAGAAGGTAGCATTAGTAGTCCTCACCATTCTGTTAAATAGTGTGACAATAAATGTAATGAGGACTCCTTGAGTATGGATATTGTCTAGATGACAATATTCCTATTAGAACTCTCAGTTTATGTATTGTCGTATGTTACACGACATTTGTATAATTAAGTTTGTATTTGTATTTTGTACCATGTATCTGACGACCCAAGATGGGTGATAAATACCTAATTTTGGGGGCGTCACAGTTGGTATCAGAGCTATAAGTAAAGAGCCCCGAGCCTCTCGCTGGTGACTTCCTGTTGATGGGGGATGCACCGAAGCCAGACTCTCCGTAGGGGACGCCGTTCTGCGGTGGCAAGCTGATAGGTACCATTGTGAGGTGCTGTGGTTGAAGCACCATGAGAGTCACAGTTGGTATCAGAGCTTAGGGATATGATCCCTGGCTGAGATGTAAGATAAGAACTAGGAGGGGAGAGACGGGGAATTCCTTCGCTAGTATGACCTACCTAAGTTTATTTGGTATTTAATTGGTCGGTCAAAGTATAGGGATAATATGTGATATGTTAATTAACCCTTGTTTTTGTGGCAGTGTTTGAAAATGGCATCTAACAATGTTGAGATAAGCATTGGAGCAAAATAATATGACCATATCGCAGTACGAGGTTAAGTTTGCGGAGTTATCCCGGTTTGCATCCCATTTGGTCGATAATGAGGAGCGAATGACGCGAAAGTTTCTAAGAGGTTTGAAACCCTATATACGTCAATACCTCATTCTCATGTTTATATTTTGTTGAAAGTCATCTGTGGCCTGTAGTGCATAGATGGACTTGGTATGATTATGACCAGGGATTGTTCGGTATAATCATTACCGTAATTGAAAACACGATTATCTTTGGCACGTAGTGCATGGATAATTCGTGGTCGTGATACTAAAGAATATCCTTGGCCTGTAGTGCAGGGATGATTCGATGATGTGGATTAATTATTGAGCTGAGTCTCAGCAATGAAATATTAATTCATAGATGTGGTAAAAGTCATCTGTGGCTTACGTGCATAGATGGACTTGGTATGATTATGACCAGGGATTGTTTGGTATAATCATGACCGTAATTGAAAACACGATTATCTTTGGCACGTAGTGCATGGATAATTCGTGGTCGTGATACTATTAAGCTGAGTCTCAGCATTATTGATTTTACAGTTGTATATCCTTGGCATGTAGTGCGAAGATTAACTGTTGATTATTAGTTATACAGTTGTAAATCTTTAGCCGTAGTGCAAAGATGAATTTGTTAGTATGATTATGAGCAGAAATTGTGATTTGGTATAACCATGATTTTTGATGTTTCAGGTGAAGATAGGTGATGTAAATTTTCTTCTTCCTGGGTGCGAAAAGGAATGCAGAATCACAATTATGATTATGAGTTATTCATATGATTGTGGACAGAAATTATTGATTGATGTTACATGGATATGGTTACTGACGGAGATATTAGTCTAGAAGACGAGTAATATACTTCGCTAGGGTGTGACTTACCTAAGCTGAAATTGTTTACTTAATAAGTGGATAAATTGTGGTATGTCGATTAACCTTTGTTTTGAAGGTATATTCTAGAATGATATTCGAAATACAGGAGATGAGAAATGGAAAAATCATGATAGAGCGGAATTATCCGGAAAGGTACAATCCAAAAAGAAAGCAATGTATTCTCATCTCTTCGAATATCAGGTACGTACGTTAATTTCGAGGGCGAAATTCCATAAGGAGGGGAGATTGTGAGACCCCGAATTTTATGAAATAAAAGTATTCAATTTTTCTATTTTGGTAAATGGTTAAATTGATAAAAGGTTAAAGTTAAGGGTGATATGTGAATTTTTTTTAAAGTAAACAAGTTGTCATAAAATACCTGGTCACTATTCACGAGTTACTATTCACGGGTTACTATTCACCAAAATTACTATTCACTCTAGTATCGTTCACTCGAGTATTTGGGACACTTTTTGTGTTGGAGAACTATTCATTAGTTACTATTCACGAGTTACTATTCACAGGTTACTATTCACCCAAATTACTATTCACTTTAGTATTGTTCACTCGAGTATTTGAGACACTTTTTGTGTCAGAGTTACTATTCATGAGTTACTATTCATGAGTTACTATTCACGGGTTACTATTCACCTAAATTACTATTCACTCTAGTATTGTTCACTCGAGTATTTGGTACACTTTTTGTGTCGGAGTTAATATTCACGAGTTACTATTCATGGGTTACTATTCACCCAAATTACTATTCACTCTAGTATTGTTCACTCGAGTATTTGGGACACTTTTTGTGTCGGAGTACTATTCACGAGTTACTATTCACAGAGAATATTCGTACGACGGTACAATCATTGGTGGACCCCACAACGGAATTATTGTCGGATTGAGAAAACGACAAAAATATTTTATTAAAAATAACGGCGGAAGTTTTACCGTTGATACTGTTGAACTACTCGGTAGTAAAAGTACAGTAATATGTGTGGTTGCATAGTAGCACACGGTATTGATGCTTATGTGAGAAGTCACTCAGTTTGATTCAATTATTGTCAATTAATAATATGAATTATTTAGCGATAATGAAGTTTTGTTTTATTCGTATTATTAACGTAATAAAACAGAAACATCTTTTTATATAAAACAGAATACTTTATTAAAGTTATTCTATAAATAGAATATATTATATTCTATTGTGCATAGTATTTTGCATAGTAAAATCTTTTTATATAAAACAGAATATTTTATTAAAGTTATTCTATAAATAGAATATATTATATTTTATTTAAAAGATTTTTCTTTAAATATGGACCGTCAGATTAAAGTAAATCAATCTGGACCGTTCATGGATTAGTTACTATACATTCCATTTTCCTATAAATAGAAGCTCATTCCTTCATTATTTTCTTACGAATTCACTGAACTCTAGAGAGAGAAACTATAGAGAGAAACTATAGAGAGAGAGAGAAGAAGAGTATTCTGCTACTTAACTACTTCCTTATTTCAGCTCTTCTTTAAAACGGTAAGGGGTGTTATTCTTTCTTATTCATGAAGAGAACCTATGTTATTCCATTCTTTATTATTCTGTTGGAATAACCTGTATGTGTGGTTTACCCTATACTTGGTGGAATGACCTGTATATGCGGTTTACCCAATACTTGGTGATCTTCTTCTGTTATTTCATTCTTTATTATTATGTTGGAATAACCAGTTTATGCGAAGTACCGCATACTTGGTGAAATTCTTTTATTATTCTGTTCTTTACGATTCTGTCGGAATATCCTGTCGGTGTGAATTTCACCTGACCTGGTTCCATTATTTATTATTCCGCATTTATTATTCTGTCGAAATATCCTATCGGTGTGAATTTCACCTGACCTGGTTCCATCATTTATTATTCCGCATTTATTATTCTGTCGGAATATCCTGTCGGTGTGAATTTCACCTGACCTGGTTCCATATTTATTATTCCGTATTTATTATTCTGTTGGGAATAACCTGTCTGTGCGGTCTCTATCGCATGCATGGTGAATCCTTCTTTTATTCCATTCTTTATTATTCTGTTGAAATAACCTGTCTATGTCGATTGCCACATGCATGGTAAATGATCCTTTATATTCATTCCTTATTAAATTGTGGAAATGATCTGTATACGTGGATTACCGCATGGCTGGTGAAAATCCATTTGCAGTTTCATATATTCTTTGTTATACTCATTTGGTTAAAGTTTTGATTTCTATACTCCATGAAATTAGTGGAATATCCTTGATATTTGCGCTTCATCCAGTATCTTTTCATGAAAATATTCTTCTGAGCATTCTTGACTGTTACTTAACAAAGAAGTATCATGTTGACAATTTGGATATTATTAGTTCCTGGATAAACTAATTCTTGAACTTGTTTAATTGAATTCCTATAACATTGTCATCATCCTCATGTTTATTTTATGTTAAAAGTCATCTTTGGCTTACGTGCATAGATGGACTTAGTATGATTATGACCAGGGATCATTCGGTATAATCATGAACTGTGATGTTATAAGTGGTGTGGTAAAAGTCCTCAGTGGCTTGTAATGCATTGATAGATAGTTTGTGGTATGATTATGACCAGGAATTTTTCGGTATAGTCATGATCATTGATGATTTAATGAATATCCTTGGCCCGTAATACAAGGATGATTAGAAGATGTGGTTTATTTATTAAGCTGAGTCTCAGTGATAAAAGTTGATGAAAACATTTTTAAATCATAGAAGATAGTAGGTTTTATTCTCTACTTGACTCTTCTAATGGATTGCTTATTCCGCTGCAGTTAAACTTGATGTCTATTGTATTTTATCAGTTTAACATTGTTGAAGACTATTGATAATTTATTCTTCATTATCTTAGTCATAATATTTCTTACTGGGCTAGTTGAGCTCACCCTTTCTTTCAATATTCTCTTCAGGAAATGAGAATATAGCTGGGACGAGTCAGGGAAAGGAGTGATGGTCCAGAAGGTAACATTAGTAGTCATCACCATTCTGTTAAATAGTGTGACAATAAATGTAATGAGGACTCCTTGAGTATCGATATTGTCTAGATGACAATATTCCTATTAGAACTCTCAGTTTATGTATTGTCATATGTTACACGACATTTGTATAATTAAGTTTGTATTTATATTTTGTACCATGTATCTGACGACCCAAGATGGGTGATAAATACCTAGTTTTGGGGGCGTCACACGTACGACGGCGCTGTAAGACCCCGAATTTTATGAAATAAAAGTATTCAATTTTTCTTATAATTACTATTCAGTAAATGGTTAAATTGATAAATGTTAAAGTTAAGCGTGATATATGATTTTTTTTCAAAATACACAAGTAGTTATAAAATAATCATTGTTGTCGGGGAATATTCGTTTGGTCATGGAATATTCTTTCTGTCGGGGAATATTCGTACGACGGCGCAGCTATTTGTGGGCCCCATAACGAATAACTGTCTGGTGAAGAAAACGACAAATTTGAGTTTTTACAAATAACGACGTAGTTGTTACTGTTAACACTGTTGGAATACCCGGTAGTTAAAATACAGTAATACACGTTATTGCACAGTAGCACACGGTATTGCATAGTATTTTTGAAATTATTGATTCTTACGTAAGAAGGCAATACTCAATAATTGTTACAATAATTACTGTTTAATATTTTATTTTATTGATTCAATAATTGCTACGTTGAAATTTTGTATTATTGTTGTTCAATAATTATTGCTGCACAGTATTTCCCATTATCAGATCAATAATTCATATTATTTGAATAGTATTATTAGATAGCATTATTGGCAATGTCTAGAAAGTTCTGTCTAAGGAGAGGTTTGGTCATCTAATTGCGCGCCAGTAAGGAGAAATCCTTATTGGAAAGCCCCCTCTTTCCTGGGAACGGCCTGGTTGTCATAAATGTGATTCTGTAATATTATTTGTGAATAATTAATTATTGATTCATATGATAAGGAAATATTTATTTTATATGGATATGATGAGGGATATATTTTTGTGGTTAAAAATGAAGGAGTTAATGTTGATATTTTTATCAGTATTTTTGTCGGAATGGAGGTATTAAAAATCAAATTAGGGTTTTTGAGATATTTTACGGGGGTTATAATTTTTAATCCGACCGTTGGATCGTGGTAATTTTTGGATATGTTATACATATATAAGTTGAGTATATGTTCACAAATTTTGAACCGTTAAAAATGAACGTATGATTTATTATGAATTTTACGAGATGACTGGTTCAGAAATTGTTGAATTTTCGGAGTTTATCATTTTGGTAGAAAATTCTAGAATTGGTGGGCCCCACTTGTGGTTGGTGAAGAAATGTGCTGAATTATATTTCAAATGTGGTGGGTGGGAATAGTAGCAGGTAAAGCCATCAGGTTGCAGGTCAAACCTACCAAAATTTTCCTATAAATAGAGGGCTAAGTTAGAATTGAAAATCACACCAGAAACATAAGCTTTCTCTCTTTCTCTCTCTATATTATGAAGCATATTTTGTGAGTTTTTAGATACTTGGTGAGTTGCTATTCATTAGTGCAAGTTTCCTTCAGCATCATATCCGATATCCAGTCAGAAGTACTGCTCTTTTGAGGTAAGGGATAGTAAGGGATTTTAAGGGTTGTTATGATCTTTAATTTCGTAATTTTTCTGATCTTTAAAAATTTTGGAAAAATTTGAAATGATATTTTGATGAGTTTTCTTGATTGTGTCCAAAAATGGTGATTTTTGGATGTATAGATTGAGAGTTATGAATTTTATGAGAAAAGACTATTTTAAAAGTAATCGCTTATAATTCCTTGTGGTTAACTCCAAAATTGATGAAATTTTTATTGGAAGTACATGTATATGATAGAAGTATACTCTGTAAATTTTAGAATTTTTGGACAAAAGTACAATTTTTGATAAATGTCTAAATATTCGGCTGTTTTGGCCATATGAAAAATAGTAAATGACTTTTAAAAATTCTGAGAAAAATATATGTTCACTATGGGACTATATTATGCTAAATCTCAGAAAAGAAATATTTTTGGAACTGATTTGGTATTTTTCATGAAAATAGTCTAGTTATGAGTAAATGAATTAAATATGTTTTGTGAAGAAAGAAAATTGGAAAATAGGATTTTATGGCTTGAGAATCCTATATGAGGTATATGCAGATTTTTGATGAGGGTTTTGGTTATTGATGATGAAATTGTAAGAGTTGGCATTTTATGATGATTAAATGCATTAATTAGTAAAGTGTAAACAATTAAAATAAATTGTTTATAAATTTAAGTAATGTTATTCTTTCAATATCATTATACCGAAATATTGGTATGGATTTTATTGTGGAATTTCTATCTTTTGTGTCGGGGTTACTATTCATGAGTTACTATTCACGATTTACTATTCATGAGTTACGAATATTACTCTTGAGATTAAAACTATATGTTGATCATATTATTTTTATCATCATATATAACATTTTTATAACCCTGATGTTGAAATTCTCTTTCACTGGAGTGTAAAGATGGATAGATTATTGGTATGATCATGACTAGGGTTCTCTTTGGCCTGTAGTGCAAAGTTGAATTGTGACTGGTATGATCATGACCATTGAATTTATAATTGAATATCTTAAGCTTAAGTGCAAAGGTGAATTGATCAACATGGTTATAATTATTGTTTATATAAATTCTGAAATGATTATATATTTCTTTGAGATATGAATATATTTGGCCTGTAGTGCAAATATTAATTGTTGATGAATATCTTTGGCATGTAGTGCAAAGATGGTCTGTTGATGAATATCTTTGGCCTGTAGTGCAAAGATGAACTGTTGCTGAATATCTTTGGCCCGTAGTACAAAGATGGTTTGTTGATGAATATCTTTGGCCCGTAGTGCAAAGATGGATTTGTTAGTATGATTATAAACAGGAACTGTGATTTGGTATAACCATGATCTTTGATGTTTCAGGTAAAGACAGGTGATGAAAATATTCTTCGTCCTGGGTGCGAAGAAAAATTTATAGTCACAATTATGATTATGAGTTATTCATATGATTGTGGAAAGGAACTGTTGAGTGATGTTACATGGATAAAACATTGTTGGTGGATTTTTAACATGGAAAAGATAATAGACTTTATAGTCTATTTGACTCTTCTAATGGATTGCTCGTTCCGCTGCAACTATGGTTGAAATTTTTATCATTTACCATATGTTCTAAATCTCTGATTTATTGTTGATGAAGGCTATTGATAATTGAATTATCTTTAGTCATGACATTCTTTACTGAGCTAGTTGTGCTCACCCTTTTGCTTCACAATTCCTTTCAGGTAATAAGAGTGTAGCTGGGTCGAGCGGGGGTAACAAGGGAATAGAACGGTGGTCATCATTTAGTAGTTATATTTGGTGAAGAAAATAGGGTGAGGCGAACCCAACGTTGGAAGGGTATTTTGTCACTATCATACAAGATGTCTAATGACATACAACCTCGTGTCATCATAAGACAGGGTTGTGCTCATCCACTTGCTGAGTATATCTATGGGCACTACCTATATAATCTTGGTGTTTGTTTGAAGTATAATTCTCAATTAGAGACAGTGGAGATAATGATAAGTCAAGAGAAGACTCACCATTGGGAAGAATATGATAGTAATCTTCTCGTTTTTCTTTGGGGTCTATTGGCTCAACCAAGGATAATTCTGTGGCCATATGATATCTATCATAACCTAGACGCGTGGCCTCCCATGTACAAAGGTTTCCTTGAGCACTTCCCAAAGATTCTAATTTCTAAAACAGTTTTTGACTATACCTTTATGTAAGGTGTCACTGTGAGGTGTTGTCCACGGTTGGGACATGTGTCACATTTGGTATATATTTGTATCCAAACTCACAGCATATGTGTTGTTGTATTTTGTACGACAATTGTTGTAATAGAGTTGTAGTTATTTTCTGTACCATGTATTTGACGACTCAGAATGGGTTGGATGGAATGGACCTATTTTGGGGTTGTTACATTTGGTATCAGAGCTTATGGATATGATCTCTGGCAGAGATCGGGGAATATAACTAAGAGGGGAGAGATGAGTAAATCCTTCGCTAGTGTGTCCTACCTAAGCTTATTTGTTGGTCAGTCATAATATCGGGATATTATGTGATATGTTAATTTGTTAAATTAACACTTGTTTTGAAGCTGTATTCTAGAATGTTATTTGAAATACAGGAGATGAGCAATGGAGAAATTATGATGACAGAGAAGATGGAATTTGAAATGAAAGGAAGGTATTCTCAACTCTTTGAAATACCAGGTACGTAAATTTCGGGGACGAAATTTCATAAGGAGGGGAGAATGTAAGACCCCGAATTTTATGAAATAAAAGTATTCAATTTTTCTTATAATTACTATTCAGTAAATGGTTAAATTGATAAATGTTAAAGTTAAGGGTGATATATGATTTTTTTTCAAAATACACAAGTAGTTATAAAATAATCATTGTTGTCGGGGAATATTCGTTTGGTCATGGAATATTCTTTCTGTCGGGAAATATTCGTACGACGGCGCAGCTATTTGTGGGCCCCATAACGAATAACTGTCGAGTGAAGAAAACGATAAATTTGAGTTTTTACAAATAACGACGTAGTTGTTACTGTTAACACTGTTGGAATACCCGGTAGTTAAAATACAGTAATACGCGTTATTGCACAGTAGCACACGGTATTGCATAGTATTTTTGAAATTATTGATTCTTACGTAAGAAGGCAATACTCAATAATTGTTACAGTAATTACTGTTTAATATTTTATTTTATTGATTCAATAATTGCTACGTTGAAATTTTGTATTATTGTTGTTCAATAATTGTTGCTGCACAGTATTTCCCATTATCAGATCAATAATTCATATTATTTGAATAGTATTATTAGATAGCATTATTGGCAATGTCTAGAAAGTTCTGTCTAAGGAGAGATTTGGTCATCTAATTGCGCGCCAGTAAGGAGAAATCCTTATTGGAAAGCCCCCTCTTTCCTGGGAACGGCCTGGTTGTCATAAATGTGATTCTGTAATATTATTTGTGAATAATTAATTATTGATTCATATGATAAGGAAATATTTATTTTATGTGGATATGATGAGGGATATATTTTTGTGGTTAAAAATGAAGGAGTTAATGTTGAGATTTTTATCAGTATTTTTGTCGGAATGGAGGTATTAAAAATCAAATTAGGGTTTTTGAGATATTTTGCGGGGGTTATAATTTTTAATCCGACCGTTGGATCGTGGTAATTTTTGGATATGTTATACATATATAAGTTGAGTATATGTTCACAAATTTTGAACCGTTAAAAATGAACGTATGATTTATTATGAATTTTACAAGATGACTGGTTCAGAAATTGTTGAATTTTCGGAGTTTATCATTTTGGTGGAAAATTCTAGAATTGGTGGGCCCCACTTGTGGTTGGTGAAGAAATGTGCTGAATTATATTTCAAATGTGGTGGGTGGGAATAGTAGCAGGTAAAGCCATCAGGTTGCAGGTCAAACCTACCAAAATTTTCCTATAAATAGAGGGCTAAGTTAGAATTGAAAATCACACCAGAAACATAAGCTTTCTCTCTTTCTCTCTCTATATTATGAAGCATATTTTGTGAGTTTTTAGATACTTGGTGAGTTGCTATTCATTAGTGCAAGTTTCCTTCAGCATCATATCCGATATCCAGTCAGAAGTACTGCTCTTTTGAGGTAAGGGATAGTAAGGGATTTTAAGGGTTGTTATGATCTTTAATTTCGTAATTTTTCTGATCTTTAAAAATTTTGGAAAAATTTGAAATGATATTTTGATGAGTTTTCTTGATTGTGTCCAAAAATGGTGATTTTTGGATGTATAGATTGAGAGTTATGAATTTTATGAGAAAAGACTATTTTAAAAGTAATCGCTTATAATTCCTTGTGGTTAACTCCAAAATTGATGAAATTTTTATTGGAAGTACATGTATATGATAGAAATATACTTTATAAATTTTAGAATTTTTGGACAAAAGTATAATTTTTGATAAATGTCTAAATATTCGGCTATTTTGGCCATATGAAAAATAGTAAATGACTTTTAAAAACTCTGAGAAAAATATATATTCACTATGGGACTATATTATGCTAAATCTCAGAAAAGAAATATTTTTGGAACTGATTTGGTATTTTTCATGAAAATAGTCAAGTTATGAGTAAATGAATTAAATATGTTTTGTGAAGAAAGAAAATTGGAAAATAGGATTTTATGGCTTGAGAATCCTATATGAGGTATATGCAGATTTTTGATGAGGGTTTTGGTTATTGATGATGAAATTGTAAGAGTTGGCATTTTATGATGATTAAATACATTAATTAGTAAAGTGTAAACAATTAAAATAAATTGTTTATAAATTTAAGTAATGTTATTGTTTCAATATCATTATACCGAAATATTGGTATGGATTTTATTGTGGAATTTCTATCTTTTGTGTCGGGGTTACTATTCATGAGTTACTATTCACGATTTACTATTCATGAGTTACGAATATTACTCTTGAGATTAAAACTATATGTTGATCATATTATTTTTATCATCATATATAACATTTTTATAACCCTGATGTTGAAATTCTCTTTCACTGGAGTGTAAAGATGGATAGATTATTGGTATGATCATGACTAGGGTTCTCTTTGGCCTGTAGTGCAAAGTTGAATTGTGACTGGTATGATCATGACCATTGAATTTATAATTGAATATCTTAAGCTTAAGTGCAAAGGTGAATTGATCAACATGGTTATAATTATTGTTTATATAAATTCTGAAATGATTATATATTTCTTTGAGATATGAATATATTTGGCCTGTAGTGCAAATATGAATTGTTGATGAATATCTTTGGCATGTAGTGCAAAGATGGTCTGTTGATGAATATCTTTGGCCTGTAGTGCAAAGATGAACTGTTGCTGAATATCTTTGGCCCGTAGTGCAAAGATGATTTGTTGATGAATATCTTTGGCCCGTAGTGCAAAGATGGATTTGTTAGTATGATTATAAACAGGAACTGTGATTTGGTATAACCATGATCTTTGATGTTTCAGGTAAAGACAGGTAATGAAAATATTCTTCGTCTTGGGTGCGAAGAAAAATTTATAGTCACAATTATGATTATGAGTTATTCATATGATTGTGGAAAGGAACTGTTGAGTGATGTTACATGGATAAAACATTGTTGGTGGATTTTTAACATGGAAAAGATAATAGACTTTATAGTCTATTTGACTCTTCTAATGGATTGCTCGTTCCGCTGCAACTATGGTTGAAATTTTTATCATTTACCATATGTTCTAAATCTCTGATTTATTGTTGATGAAGGCTATTGATAATTGAATTATCTTTAGTCATGACATTCTTTACTGAGCTAGTTGTGCTCACCTTCTTGCTTCACAATTCCTTTCAGGTAATAAGAGTGTAGCTGGGTCGAGCGGGGGTAACAAGGGAATAGAACGGTGGTCATCATTTAGTAGTTATATTTGGTGAAGAAAATAGGGTGAGGCGAACCCAACGTTGGAAGGGTGTTTTGTCACTATCATACAAGATGTCTAATGACATACAACCTCGTGTCATCATAAGACAGGGTTGTGCTCATCCACTTGCTGAGTATATCTATGGGCACTACCTATATAATCTTGGTGTTTGTTTGAAGTATAATTCTCAATTAGAGACAGTGGAGATAATGATAAGTCAAGAGAAGACTCACCATTGGGAAGAATATGATAGTAATCTTCTCGTTTTTCTTTGGGGTCTATTGGGTCAACCAAGGATAATTCTGTGGCCATATGATATCTATCATAACCTAGACGCGTGGCCTCCCATGTACAAAGGTTTTCTTGAGCACTTCCCAAAGATTCTAATTTCTAAAACAGTTTTTGACTATACCTTTATGTAAGGTGTCACTGTGAGGTGTTGTCCACGGTTGGGACATGTGTCACATTTGGTATATATTTGTATTCAAACTCACAGCATATGTGTTGTTGTATTTTGTACGGCAATTGTTGTAATAGAGTTGTAGTTATTTTCTGTACCATGTATTTGACGACTCAGAATGGGTTGGATGGAATGGACCTATTTTGGGGTCGTTACAGGCGCAGCTATTTGTGGGCCCCATAACGGAAAGTGATTGGATGAAGAAAATGACAAAATTGAGTTTTTATAAATAACGGCGTAGTTGTTACCGTTAACACTGTTGGAATACCTGGTGGTTAAAATACAGTAATACGCGTAGTTGCACAGTAGCACACGGTATTGCACGGTATTTTTTTCAATTATTAATTCTTACGTAAGAAGGCACTACTCAATAATTGTCACAGTAATTACTGTTCAATATTTTATTTTATTGATTCAATAATTGCTGCGTTGATATTTTATATTATTATTGTTTCAATAATTATTACTGCACAGTATTTCTCATTATCAGATCAATAATTCATATTATTTAAATAATATTATTAGATAGCATTATTGGCAATGCCTAAAAAGTTCTGTCTAAAGAGAGGTTTGGTCATCTAATTGCGCGCTAGTAAGGAGAAATCCTTATTGGAAAGCCCCCTCTTTCCTAGGAACGGCCTGGTTCTCATAATTGTGACTCTGTAATATTATTTGTGAATAATTAATTATTGATTCATATGATAAGGAAATATTTATTTTATGTGGATATAAATGAGGGATATATTTTTGTGGTTAAAAATGAAGGAGTTAATATTGAGGTTTTTATCAGTATTTTTATCGGAATGGATGTATTAAAAATTTAAGGTTTTTGAGATATTTTACGGGGGTTATAATTTTTAATCCGACCGTTGGATCGTGGTAATATTTGGATATGTTATACATATATAAGTTGAGTATATGTCCATAAATTTTGAACCGTTAAAAATGAACGTATGATTTGTTATGAATTTTGCGAGATGACTAGTTCAGAAATTATTGAATTTTCGGAGTTAATCATTTTGGTGGAAAATTCTAGAATTGGTGGGCCCCACTCTTGGTTGGTGAAGAAATGTGCTAAGATTTTTATTCAAATGTGGTGGGTGAGAATAGTAGCAGGTAAAGCCATCAGGTTGCAGGTTAAGTCTGCTTCGGCGTGCTAACATTTTCCTATAAATAGAGGGCTAAGTTAGAATTGAAAATGACACCAGAATTCATAAGTTTTCTCTCTTTCTCTCTCTAGATTATTGAGTGTATTTTGTGAGTATTTAGATACTCTGTGAGTTTCTATTCATCAGTGCAAGTTTCCTTCAGCCTTATACCGATCAGAAGTACTGCTCTTTTGAGGTAAGGGATTTTAAGGGTTGCTATGTTTTTCCGTTTTGTAATTTTTCTGACCTTCAAAAATTCTGGAAAAAATTGAAATGATATTTTGATGAGTTTTCTTGATTTTGTCCAAAAATGGTGATTTTTGGATGTATAGATTATAAGAGTTATGAATTTTATGAGAAAAGACTATTTTAAAAGTAACCGCTTATAACTCCTTGTGGTTAACTCCAAAATTGATAAAAATTTTATTGAAAGTATATCTATATAATATTAGTGTACTATGTGAATTTCGGAATTTTTAGATAAAAGTACAATTTATGATAAATGTCTAAATATTCGCCGGTTTTGGCTATATGAAAAATAGTAAATGAGTTTTAAAAATTATGAGAAAAATATATGTTTAATATGGGACTATATTCTGCTAAATTCCAGAAAAGAAATATTTTTGGAACTGATTTGGTATTCTTCATGAAAATAGACTAGTTATGAGTAAATGAATTAAATATGTTATGTGAAGTAAGAAAATTGAAAAATAGGATTTTATGGCTTGAGAATCCGATATGAGGTATATGCAGATTTTTTATGAGGGTTTTGGTTATTGGTAATGAAATCTTATGAGTTTGACATTTTAGGATG
The DNA here is from genome assembly GCA_016801055.1 of Panax notoginseng. Classification (NCBI taxonomy): domain Eukaryota; kingdom Viridiplantae; phylum Streptophyta; class Magnoliopsida; order Apiales; family Araliaceae; genus Panax; species Panax notoginseng. The sequence goes on along the minus strand of CM029022.1, from coordinate 81,028,003 downwards.
ATTAAATGCATTATTTATTAAAATTTAAACAATTAAAATAAATTATTTATAAGCTTAAGAAATATTATTCTTTCAATATCATTATACCGAAATATTGGTATAGATTTTATTGTGAAATTTCTACCTTTTTCATGTCGAGTTACTATTCATGAATTACTATTCACGAGTTACTTTTCATGAGTTACTATTCACGAGTTACTATTCACGGGTACTATTCACGATAAAAATTGGTTTCTTTTTCTAACCAAATTATAGTTGATTTATGAATATGACTCTGGAGATTAAAACTATATATTGATTATATTATTTTTATTATCATATATAACATTTTTATAACCCTAATGATAATATTCTCTTTCACTTGAGTGTAAAGATGGGTAGATTATTGGTATGATCATGACTAGGGTTCTCTTTGGCCAGTAGTGGAAAAGTTGAATTGTGACTGGTATGATCATGACCATTGAATTTATAATTGAATATCTTTACCTTAATGCAAAGGTAAATTGATCAACATGGTTATAATTATTGTTTATATAAGTTCTAAAATGATTATATATTTCTTTGAAATATGAATATATTTGGCCTGTAGTACAAATATGAACTGTTGAGGAATATCTTTGGCCTGTAGTGCAAAGATGAATTATTGATGAATATCTTTGGCCCGTAGTGCAAAGATGACCTGTTGTTGAATATCTTTGGCCTGTAGTGCAAAGATGGTCTGTTGATGAATATATTTGGGTCGTAGTGCAAAGATGAATTTATTGGTATGATTCTGAATATGAACTGTGATTTGGTATAACCATGATCTTTGATGTTTCAGGTGATGAAAATTATCTTTGTCCTAGATTAGAAAAGGAATTTAGAACTACAATTACGATTATGAGTTATACACGTGATTGTAGACAGGAATTGTTGATTGATGTTACAGGGATAGAACATTGTTGGTGGACTTTTAACATAGAGAAGATAATAGACTTTATGGTCTATTTGACTCTTCTAATGGATTGCTCGTTTCGCTGCAACTATGGTTGAAAAGTTTTATCATTTACCATATGTTCTAAATCTCTGATTTATTATTGATGAAGGCTATTGATAATTTAATTATCTTTAGACATGATATGCTTTACTGGGCTAGTTGTGCTCACCCTTTTGCTTCACAATTCCTTTTCAGGTAATAAGAGTGTAGCTAGGTCGAGCGGGGGTAACAGGGGAATAGGACGGTGGTCATCATTTAGTAGTTATATTTGGTGAATCATCTAGGGTGAAGCGAACCCAACGTTGGAAGGGTGTTTTGCCACTATCGTACAAGATGTCTAATGACATACAACCTCGTGTCATCATAAGACAGGATTGTGCTCATTCACTTGCTGAGTATATTTACGAGCACTACCTATATAATCTTGGTATTTGTTTGAAGTATAATTCTCAATTAGAGACAGTGGAGATAATGATAAGTCAAGAGAAGTCTCACCATTGGGAAGAATATGATAGTAATCTTCTCATTTTTCTTTGGGGTATATTGGGTCAACCAAGGATAATTCCGTGGCCATATGATTTCTATCACAACCTAGAAGCATGCCTCCCATGTACAAGGGTTTCCTTGAGCATTTCCCAAAGATTCTAATTTCTAAAACAGTTTTTGACTATAACTTTATGTAAGGTGTCATTGTGAGGTGTTGTCCACGGTTGGGATATGAGTCACATTTATTATATATTTGTATCCAAACTTACAGCATATGTGTTGTTGTATTTTGCACGATAATTGTTGTAATAAAGTTGTAGTTATTTTCTGTACCATGTATATGGCGACTCAGAATAGGGTGGATGGAATGGACCTATTTTGGAGTCGTTGCAATTATATAATCAAGTAGGATTCCACAATTCTAGCTCCAATATAATACTAATTTCTGATTAACTCTTTAATCAATTAGAATTATATTAATCATAACTAATTCCACTAAATAGTTATAATTGCACTATAGAATTAATAGAATTAAAATTAATTAATTAAACTCTTTGTGAAACCCCAGATTTTATGAATAAAGATTTAATTTTTTCGAAATATTTTTTTAAATATTATGGTGTGAATTTGAGAGAATGTTATAGCTGTGGGTAGTATTTATAAATTTTGCAAAGTATGCAAGTTGTTGTATTATATTCAATTGGTCGGGGAATATTATTTTTGTCGGGGAATATTCGTACGACGGCACAATTATTGGTGGACCCCACAACGGAATTATTGTCGGATTGAGAAAACGACAAAAATATTTTATGAAAATAACGGCGGAAGTTTTACCGTTAATACTGTTGAACTACTCGGTAGTAAAAGTACAGTAATACGTGTAGTTGTATAGTAGCATACGGTATTGATTATTGAGGCTTACGTGATAAGTCACTCAGTTTTGTTTTTTTTGGTATTATTAATATAATAAAACAAAAAAACTTTTTATATAAAACAGAATACTTTTATAAAGTTATTCGTTTTTTTAGGCTAATAGTAAAATCTTTTTATATAAAACAGAATACTTTTATAAAGTTATCTATTTTATTAGACAATAATTAGAATATATTATATTTTATTATACATAGTGTTTGTATAGTGCCTGCATAGTAAAAATTTTTATAAAGTTATTCGTTTTATTAGATTATAAATAAAATATATTATATTTTATTTAAAATATTTTGCTTTAAATATGGACCGTAAGATTAAAGTAAATCAATCTAGACCGTTCATCAGTTAGTTACTATGCAGTCCATTTTTTTATAAATAGAAGCTCATTCCTTCATTATTTCTTACGAATTCACTGAAACTCTAGAGAGAGAAAATTATAGATAGAGAAGAAAAGTGTTCTGCTACTTCACTACTCCTATATCCAGTACTCTTCCTTTCAAGGTAAGGGATATTATTTGTTGTACTCGTAAAGTGTGACGTCCCCAAAATAGGTATACAACACCCATTCTGAGTCGCCAAATACATGGTACAAAAAGCAAACTACAACTTCAATAATACAATTGTCGTACAAAATACGACAACACATACTGTGAGTTTGAATACAAATATTGTCTTCTAGACAATATCCACACTCAAATAAGTCCTCATTATAATTATTCAAACACTATTTTACAGAAATAGTGAGGACTGCTAAAACATCTTTCTAGAACCATCACTCCATACCCCGACTAGATCCTGCTATGTTCTCACCTCCTGAGAAGAAAAATGGAACAAAAAGGAAAAGGGTGAGCTCAACTAGCCCAGTAAAGAATATTATGACTAAGATAATATACAACAAATTATCATTAGTATTCAACAAGGAAAAATTTGATAAAATATAATCGACAACAAGTTTTAGATCAACAACTGCAGCGGAAACAGTAAACCATTAGAAGAGTCAAGTAGAGAATGAATTCTACTATCTTCTAAGATTTAAAAGTTCATCATCAATATTTTATCCCTGTAACATCAATTAATAATCATCTTTAACCAAATATTCATCTTTGCACTACAGGCCAAAGATATTCATTTGTATCACCAGTCAGTCATGTTCATCTCAACACATGTTCATCTTTGCACTACAGGCCAAAGATATTCATCAGGTAATCATACATCTTTGCACTACAGGCCAAAGATATTCAGTAATATCATCATTTAGGACTGAGGATGATGAAAAATATCTTAAAGAAAACGAATCAAGTGAGACAGGAGGACAAATAGTAAGGATTCGTATAATAGTTTATCCAAGATCAATAATACTTCATAATAATCAATTGTGAACTAGAATTCAAAAATAAAGATCAAAACATGGATACAATCAAAGATAGTAGCCATAATAGACATCTTGGACAAAAAGAGAAAATTTTATTTTTTGGTGAAGAGTGTCGTATTCGTGAATAGTGCCGTATACGTGAATAATGTCGTATACGTGAATAGTAATCCCGACACAAAAAGTTCCAAATTTGATAAAAAATCACATCAATATTTCAGCATAATGATATTGAAGAAAATAATATCATTTAAGAAGAAAATAATATCCCTTACCTCAAAATATCAGTACTTCTGGTCGAAATACCGGTATAAGGCTGAAAGAAACTTACTCTGATAAATAAAAACTCTCAAAGTATCTAAATACTCACAAAATACACTCAATAATCTAGAGAGAGAAAGAGAAAACTTGTTTCCGGTGTGATTTTCAATTCTAACTTAGCCCTCTATTTATAGAAAAATGTTAGCACGCCGAAGCAGACTTAACCTGTAACCTGATGGCTTTACCTGCTACTATTCAAGCCTACCACATTTGAATAAAAATCTCAGCACATTTCTTCACCAACCAAGAGTGGGGTCCACCAATTCTAGAATTTTCCACCAAAATGATAAACTCCGAAAATTCAACAATTTTTGAACCAGTCATCTCGTAAAATTCATAATAAATCATACGTTCAGTTTTAACGGTTCAAAATTTATGGACATATACTCAACTTATATATGTATAACATATCCAAAAATTACCACGATCCAACGGTCGGATTAAAAATTATAACCCCCGTAAAATATCTCAAAAATCTAAATTTTTAATACCTCCATTCCGACAAAAATACTGAATTATTGATCTGATAATGGGAAATACTGTGCAGTAACAATTATTGAAACAACAATAATATAAAATATCAACGCAGCAATTATTGAATCAATAAAATAAAATATTAAACAGTAACTACTGTAACAATTATTGAATAGTGTCTTCTTACGTAAGAATCAATAATTGGTGCAATACCGTGTGCTACTGTATTTTAACCACTAGGTATTCCAACAGTATTAACGATAACAACTACGCCGTTAATTATAAACAACTTATACTTGTTATTTTTTTTATCCAATCGCTTTCCGTTATGGGGCCCACACAAGGCTGCGTCGTCGTACGAATATTCCCCGACAGCAAGAATATTCCACGACCAAACGAATATTCACCGACCAAAAATGAATATTTTATAACCACTTGCTTATTTAAAATATTTGCGCATTTTACCCATAACTAACCATATTAATCAAATCAACCCTTTCTATTTCAAAATAATAAATAGAGAAAATTTAATTTCATTTATTAATAAGTTGGGGTCTTACAACCTCCCCTTCTTATGAAATTTCGTCCTCGAAATTGACATACGTACCTGGTGTTTCGAAAAGGTGAGGATACCTCGCTTTCATTTCTGATTCCAACTCCCAGGTCATTTCTTCAATTGCATGGTTTCTCCACAAAACCTTAACTTGTGGTATAACCTTCGTGCGTAGAACATGCTCTTTCCTATCCAAGATCTTAACAGGTACCTCCTCGTGCGTTAAATCTTCGGCTATTTCGTCTGGTTCTAACTCAATTATGTGATTCGGGTCTTTCACATATTTACGAAGCACAGATATGTGAAAAACATTATGAACACGAGACATGCTTGGAGGTAATGCGAGTCGATATGCCACATTTCCTATTCGGTCAAGAATTTCAAATGGACCAACAAATCGTGAATTGAGCTTTCCTCTTTTCCCAAATCTTGTAACTCCTTTCCATGGTGCAACACGTAACAATACATGATCCCCAATACTAAATTCTACATCCTTTCGATGAAGATCCGCATAACTCTTTTGTCGATCCTGTGACGTTTGTATACGTTGTCGAATCGTTTGAATCTTCTCTGTAGTTATGCGTACCAATTCTGGTCCCAACAACGTTGCTTCACCCACCTCATCCCAGCATACTGGAGAACGACACTTTCGTCCATACAAGGCTTCAAATGGAGCCATACCTATACTTGCCTGATAACTGTTGTTGTAGGAGAATTCCACCAGTGGCAAGTACTTATCCCAACTTCCTTTGAAATCTAGAACACAGAGTCTTAATAGATCTTCAAGGGTTCGAATAGTCCTCTCTGATTGCCCGTCCGTTTGAGGATGGTATGCTGAACTAAATCGTAAATCCGTGCCCATAGCTTTCTGCAAGCTAACCCAAAATTGTGAAGTGAATCTTGGGTCACGATCCAAAACTATAGATACTGGCATGTCATGAAATCTCATAATCTCATTCACGTACATACTAGAAAGACGTTCAAGAGAATAAGTCTTGCGTATAGGTAAGAAATGAGCAGACTTGTTTAATCTATCAACAATGACCCAAATCGCATCTTTGCCTTGAGAAACCTTGGGAAGACCCGTAACAAAATCCATAGTAATGTGTTTCCACTTCCATTACAGAATCACAAGTGGTTGCAATGGACCCTTTGGTACTTGATGCTCCGCTTTTACACGTTGACAAGTTAAACACCTCGAGATAAACTCCGCGATCTCTCTTTTCATATTGCTCCACCAAAATGTATGTCGAAGATCGTGATACATTTTGGTACTCCCAGGATGGATTGCAAACGGTGTGTTGTGTGCCTCCATCATAATTCTATGCTTCAAGTCAAAATCGTTAGGAACACAAAGTCTGGAGTTGACTCGAAGTATTCCTTCTTCATCGATTCTTGCTTCTGGAATAGCACCTTCTTGCACATTTTTCTTCATACACATCAGCTCTATGTCCGTAGCTTGAGCGGCTTTAACTTTATCAATTAAAGTCTGTTCTACTCGTATATTTGATATCATCATGTGGGTACTTGGAGCCTTCATCTCTATCTCCATCCTTTGCAAATCATACAAAATGGGCCTTTGTGTTAACACCATTGCACTCGTACCCGCGTACGCTTTTCCAGGATGATATTGAATGGTATGATCGTAATCTTTCAACAACTCAAGCTAACATCGTTGCCATATGTTGAGTTCCTTTTGGGTGAAGAAATATTTGAGGCTTTTATGATCTATATAGATCTCCACTTTCTCCCTATACAGGTAGTGTCTCCAAATCTTCAACGCGAAAACGACTGCTGCCAACTCCAAATCATGAGTAGGATAATTTCTCTCATATTCTTTGAGTTGTCGCGACGCATAGGCTATGACTTTCCCATGTTGCATGAGAACACATCCTAACCCTTTGCCTGAAGCATCGCTGTAGATAACAAATCCATCCGAACCAAATGGTATTGTCAGAACAGGTGCCGAAATGAGTCTCCTCTTGAGTTCTTAAAAACTCTTCTTACAATCCTCGCTCCAACCGAATTTTGTATCCTTCCGAGTTAGCTGAGTTAACGGAGTAGCAATTCTAGAAAATTCTTCCACAAATCTCTGGTAATACCCAGCTAAGCCCAGAAAGCTACGTACTTCGGTCACCGACTTCGGTTGCTCCCAACTTTGTATGGCTTCAATCTTCGCCGGGTCAACAGATACTCCATATTTTGACACCACGTGCCCAAGGAATGCTACTTCCTCAAGCCAGAACTCGCATTTCTTCAACTTGGCATATAGCTTGTTTTCACGAAGCCTTTGCAGTACCAGCTTCAAATGGCGCTCATGATCTTCACGGTTTTTGAAATAGATGAGGATGTCATCAATAAAGACAACAACAAACTGATCTAAATATTCTTTGAATACACGGTTCATCATATCCATGAAGGTAGCAGGAGCATTAGTCAATCCAAAAGACATGACTAAGAATTCATAATGCCCGTACCGAGTTCTGAAGGCAGTCTTTGGAATATCCTCAGTTTTAATCTTTAGCTGATGATATCCAGAATGAAGATCGATCTTTGAAAAGAATTGTGCTCCTTACAACTGGTCAAATAGGTCATCAATGCGAGGTAGCGGATACCTATTCTTGATAGTGACATGATTCAATTCTCGGTAGTCGATACAAAGTCGCATACTCTTGTCTTTCTTCTTTACGAATAACATAGGAGCACCCCAAGGAGATGTACTAGGACGAATAAAACCGATGTCCAACAACTCCTGTAGTTGAACCTTTAACTCCTGAAGTTCAATAGGAGCCATTCGATATGGGGTTTTAGAAATGGGCTTTGTACCAGGTTCAAGGTTAATAAAGAATTCAACTTCACGTTCTGGGGGTAGACCGGGAAGTTCTTCAGGAAATACGTCAGGAAATTCACTAACAACAGAAATATTATTCAAATCTGACGTGTTTTTGTTCAAGTCTATAACATGGGCTATGAAAGCTTGACATCCGTTTTTCAATAAATGAATGGCTTTATGGCTTGATATGACAGCGATTGATTTTAGTGGTTTGGTTGCTTGAATTCGCATAACAAGTTGGTTAGGAATATGAAAACTAACAACCTTACGAAAATAATCAATTTTGGCATGATGAGTAGTTAACCAATCAATTCCTAAAATCACATCAAAAGTAAGTATCTTCAAAGAGATAAGGTCAACAGGTAATGTGATTGTGCCAACTTGGATTAAGCAAGATTTATAAACTGTAGATGTAATGAAAGTTTTTTCTAACGAAGTCTCCACAGATAGGTCAAAGTCTAATTTCTCCGGAGTCAAGTTTAAATGTTGAGCACAAGCAGGAGAGATAAAAGAATGGATAGAATCGGTATCTAATAAGGTATAAACTTCACAAGAGTTTATGATTAGCTTACCCGTGATCACCTCATTTGGGTTCCTCGCGTTTTGGGCAGTCACGACAAATGCCCTTCCAGGAACCACCGACTTTGACTTGTCCGGAATAGCCTTCGGAGTCACTATTCCCGTTGAACTTGGTTTCGTAACAAGACAATCTTTAGCTATATGACCTTCCTTTCCACAGTTATAACATACCTTGAACTGTTGTGGGCAGTTTGGGCTGATGTGTCCCTCCTTCCCGCGTTTGTAACAAACGACCGGTGCTCGTTCTCCTCCCCTAAAAGCAGTTGATGTTTATCCTGATGTCTTCACGTTATCATTATTGTACCTTCTCTTCTTGAAATCTCCTCCTGACTCCCTCCTTCTATTATCACGGCCACGATTTCCACCAGAGTGGTTACCGCTTTTGTCCGAATGTTTTTCTCCTTGCTGGTTTTCATTGCTTCGATGACTGCCGCCACCGGTATGACCCTGGTTGTGGTCCCTCGGTTGCACATACTCATTATCTCGCTCTAATAATTGAGCCATATTTACAACATCTGAATATAAAAAAAAATTATGAGAGATAAGATATTGCCGAATCTCGGGTTTTAAACTTCTCAGAAACATCCTTGTCATTTTTTCCTCATTTTCAACCAAATGAGGTGTAAACCTGGATAACTCTGTAAACTTCACCTCGTACTGGGACACCGTCATGTTATTTTGTTCCAGTCTAATAAACTCTACCTCCTTCATATGACGAATACTTTCAGGAAAGTACTTGTCATTAAAAAGTTTTTAAAATGTTTCCCAGGACATGTTGAGTGCGTCAGTCTGGGTACGCTTCACAGACTCCCACCAGTAGTATGCCTCACCGCGGAACATAAAGGTGGCGAATGGAACCTTCTGTTCCTCCGTGCATCCCAAGACATTGAATATCTTGGTAATTTGCTTGACCCACGTTTCCGCCATGATCGGATCCGGCTTTCTCTTAAATTCTGGTGGTCCCAATTCTTTAAACTGCTTGGCTGTGACAAACCGCGCGCTGTTATCATTTCCACCCGTATTCTGCACACGAGTCTCCCTCGTCTGATTTTGCATGAACTGCAAAAAGCTCCTAAACATTTCATCATTCATCGTTTGCTCGATAACGTTGTTTACAGGAGGAATATTGCCTTCCTGTTGCACGTTCTCCTGGGTGGTGATCAAAGGTGTCTCCACGGTCTGATTTACTCCATTATTAACGTTTTCAGCCGCCATTCTTAAATACTGCCATAAAACAAGGGTTAATAGTCATGTCATATATTATCCCTATACTCTGACCGACCATATAAACACCAAATAAACTTAATCAGGTCATACTAGCGAAGGAATTCTATGTCTCTTCCCTCCTAGTTCTTGTCTCACATCACAGCCAGGGATCATATCCCTAAGCTCTGATACCAAGTGTGACGCCCCCAAAATAGGTATACAACACTCATTCTGAGTCGCCAAATACATGGTACAAAAAGCAAACTACAACTTCAATAATACAATTGTCGTGCAAAATACGACAACACATACTGTGAGTTTGAATACAAATATTGTCTTCTAGACAATATCCACATTCAAATAAGTCCTCATTACAATTATTCAAATACTATTTTACAGAAATAGTGAGGACTGCTAAAATATCTTTCTAGAACCATCACTCCATACCCCGACTAGATCCTGCTATGTTCTCACCTCCTGAGAAGAAAAATGGAACAAAAAGGAAAAGGGTGAGCTCAACTAGCCCAGTAAAGAATATTATGACTAAGATAATATACAACAAATTATCATTAGTATTCAACAAGGAAAAATCTGATAGGATATAATCGACAACAAGTTTTAGATCAACAACTGCAGCGAAAATAACAAACCATTAGAAGAGTCAAGTAGAGAATGAATTCTACTATCTTCTAAGATTTAAAAGTCCATCATCAATATTTTATCCCTGTAACATCAATTAATAATCATCTTTAACCAAATATTCATCTTTGCACTACAGGCCAAAGATATTCATTTGTATCACCAGTCAGTCATGTTCATCTCAACACCTGTTCATCTTTGCACTACAGGCCAAAGATATTCATCTGGTAATCATACATCTTTGCACTACAGACCAAAGATATTCAGTAATATCATCATTTAGGACTGAGGATGATGAAAAATATCTTAAAGAAAACGAATCCAGTGAGACAGGAGGACAAATAGTAAGGATTCATATAACAGTTTATCCAAGATCAATAATACTTCATAATAATCAATTGTGAACCAGAATTCAAAAATAAAGATCAAAACATGGATACAATCAAAGATAGTAACCATAATAGACATCTTGGACAAAAAGGGAAAATTTTATTTTTCGATGAATAGTGTCGTATTCGTGAATAGTGTCGTATACGTGAATAGTGCCATATACGTGAATAGTAACCCCGACACAAAAAGTTTCAAATTTGATAAAAACTCATATCAATATTTTAGCATAATGATATTGAAGAAAATAATATCCCTTACCTCAAAATATCAGTACTTCTGGTCGAAATTCCGGTATAAGGCTGAAAGAAACTTGCTCTGATGAATAGAAACTCTCAAAGTATCTAAATACTCACAAAATACACTCAATAATCTAGAGATAGAAAGAGAAAACTTGTTTCTGGTGTGATTTTCAATTCTAACTTAGTCCTCTATTTATATGAAAATGTTAGCACGCCGAAGCAGACTTAACCTGCAACCTGATGGCTTTACCTACTACTATTTAAGCCTACCACATTTGAATAAAAATCTCAGCACATTTCTTCACCAACCAAGAGTGGGGCCCACCAATTCTAGAATTTTTTACCAAAATTATAAACTCCGAAAATTCAACAATTTCTGAACCAGTCATCTCGTAAAATTCATAATAAATCATACGTTCATTTTTAACGGTTCAAAATTTGTGGACATATACTCAACTTATATATGTATAACATATCCAAAAATTACCACGATCCAACGGTCGGATTAAAAATTATAACCCCCGTAAAATATATCAAAAACCCTAATTTTTAATACCTCCATTCTGACAAAAATACTGATAAAAACCTCAACATTAACTCCTTCATTTTTAACCATAAAAATATATCCCTGATTTATATCCACATAAAATAAATATTTCCTTATCATATGAATCAATAATTAATTATTCACAAATAATATTACAGAATCACATTTATGACAACCAGACCGTTCCCAGGAAAGAGGGGGCTTTCCAATAAGGATTTCTCCTTACTGGCACGCAATTAGGTGACCAAACCCCTCCTTAGACAGAACTTTCTAGACATTGCCAATAATGTTATCTAATAATATTATTCAAATAATATGAATTATTGATCTGATAATGGAAAATATTGTACAGTAACAATTATTGAAACAACAATAATATAAAATATCAACGCATCAATTATTGAATCAATAAAATAAAATATTGAACAGTAACTACTGTAACAATTATTGAGTAGTGTCTTCTTACGTAAGAATCAATAATTAGTACAATATCGTGTGCTGCTGTATTTTAACCACTAGGTATTCTAACAGTATTAACGGTAACAACTACGCCGTTAATTATAAACAACTTATACTTGTCGTTTTCTTCATCTATTCACTTTCCGTTATGGGGCCCACATAAGGTTGCGCCGTCGTACGAATATTCCCCAACAGCAAGAGTATTCCATGACCAAACGAATATTCACCGACCAAAAATGAATATTTTATAACCACTTGCTTATTTAAAATATTTGTGCATTTTATCCATAACTAACCATATTAATCAAATCAACCCTTTCTATTTCAAAATAATAAATAGAGGAAATTTAATTTCATTTATTAATAAGTTGGGGTCTTACATAAAGGGTATTCTTTCTTTCTTATTCATGAAGAGAACTTCTGGTATTCCATTCTTTATTATTCTGTTGGAATAACCTGTATACGCGGGCTACCCTATACTTGGTGAAATTCTTCTGTTATTATATTATTTATTATTCTGTCGGAATATCCTGTCTGTGCTTTACGCCGGACCTAGTTTCATTATTTATTATTCTGTCAGAATATCCTGTCTGTGCTTTACGCCGGACCTAGTTCTATTATTTATTATTCTGTCGGAATATCATGTATGTGCATTTACATCGGACCTGGTTCTATTATTTATTATTCTGTCAGAATATCCTGTCGGTGCATTTACGCATGACCTGGTTTCACTATTTATTTTTCTGTTAGAATAACCTGTCTGTGCGGTTTATCACATGCTTGGTGAATTTTTTTGTTATTCCATTCTTTATTATACTCATTTGGTTAAAGTTTTAGCTTTTATACTCCATGAAATTAGTGGAATATCTTTGATATTTGCGCTTCATCCAATATCTTTTCATGAAAATATTCTTCTGAGCATTCTTGAATTTTACTCTACAAAGCAGTATCATGTTGACAATTTGGACGTTGTTGGTTCCTGGATAAATTAATTCTTGAACTTGTTTTATTGAATTCTTATATCATTGTCATCATCCTCATGTTTATATTCTGTTGAAAGTCATCTATGGCCTGTAGTACATAGATGCACTTGGTATGATTATGACCAGGGATTATTCGATATAATCATGACCGTAATGTTACAAATGATGTGGTAAAAGTCCTCATTGGCCCGTAATGCATTGATGGACAGTGGTTGGCATTATCATGACCATTAATGAATACACAAATATTCTTGGCCCGTAGTGCATGGATAATTATGGTTGTGATACTAAAGAATATCCTTGACCATAGTGCAGGGGTGATTCGATGATGTGGATTATTTATTAAGCTGAGTCTCTGCGATAAAAGTCATGAAAAACCTTTTAAATCATAGAAGATAGTAGATTTTATTCACTACTTGACTCTTCTAATGGGTTGCTTGTTCTGCTATAGTTAAACTTGATGTTTATTATATTGTATTAGTTTAACACTATTTAAGGCTAATGATAATTTATTCTGCATTATCTTAGTCATAATATTTCTTACTGGGCTAGTTAAGCTCACCCTTTCTTTCACTGTTCTCTTCAGGAAATGAGAATATAGTTAGGATGAGTCGGGGAACGGAGTGATGGACCAAATGATAGCATTAGTAGTCCTCACTATTCTATGTAATAGTGTGATAATAAATATAATGAGGACCCCATTGAGTTTGTATATTGTCTATCTGACAATATTTGTATTAAAACTCACAGCATATGTTTAGTCGTATTTTACACGACTGTTGTATAATTAAGTTGTATTTGAATTTTGTACCATGCATTTGGCGACTCTGAATAGGTGATGTATACCTATTTTGGGGACGTCACAGTTGGTATCAAAGCTTAGGGATATGATCCCTGGCTGAGATGTGAGGTAAGAACTAGGAGGGGAGAGATGGGGGAATTCTTTCACTAGTATGACCTACCTAAGTTTATTTGGTATTTAATTGGTCGGTCAGAGTATAGAGATAATATGTGATATGTTAATTAACCCTTATTTTGTTGCAGTATTTGAAAATGGCATCTGAAAATGTTGAGATAAGCAATAGAGCACAGGAGACCGTTGAGTCTCCACTGATCAATAATCAGGACAATGTGCAATAGAGAGACAATAATCCTCATGTAAACAACAACACTGATCAATTGACGAACGACGGTACGTTTAGGAGTTTTTTAGAATTCATGCAACATCAGGCGAAGGCGGCTCCTGTTCATAATGCAGGAGGAAACAATGGCAACCCACGGTTGGTCACCGCTAAGTAATTCAAGGAGCTGGGACCACCGAAGTTTTTGGGAAAGCTAGAACCACTTAAGGCGGAGACGTGGTTAAAGCAGATCACTAAGATATTTGATGTCTTGGGATGCTCAGAGGAGCAAAAGGTTCTCTTTGCCACCTTTATGTTGCGTAAAGAGGCAGATTACTGGTGGAAATCTGTAAAACGTACCCAGCCTGACGCACTCAAGATGTCTTGGGAGAAGTTTCAAGAGCTGTTCAATGACAAGTACTTTTCCGAAAGCATTCGTCACATGAAAGGAGGTGGAATTTATCAAGTTGGAGCAAAACAACATGACCGTGTCGCAGTATAAAGCCAAGTTTGCCAAGTTGTCCCGATTTGCGTCCCACTTGGTTGATAATGAAGAGAGAATGACGCGGATGTTTTTAAGAGGTTTGAAGCCGAAGATACGTCAAAATCTTATTTCTCATAAACTGTGTTTGTATTCAGATATTGTAAATAGGGCTCAGTTATTGGAGCGCGATAACGAGTCAACCCAACCAAAAGAGAGCAGCCGACAAAATGATAATATCGGTGATAGCAGTTATCAAAGCGGTGACAATAAATATAGAGGGAATCAACATGCCAGAAATGGTAACCATTTCGGTGGTAATCATGGTCAAAATAATAAGAATGGACATTTCAAGAAGAAGAGATTCAACAAAGATGGAAAGACGTCAGCACCAGCACCCGTTGTTAAGGAAGGAGAACGACCACCTATCATATGCTTCAAATGCGGAGGGGAGGGACACATCAGTCCAAACTGCGCGATGCCGTCCAAAGCATGTTATAATTGTGGAAGAGAAGGTCACTTAGCCTGATTTTATCGTTCACCGAAGACAAGTTCAGCTAAGATGGAGGCACCAAAGGCCGTCCCAGAAAAGTCAAAGCCGGTAGTTTAAGAGAGAGCATTTTTTTTCGTGACGAGAAACCTGAATAAAATTATCACGGGTATGTTAGTCATAAACTCTTTTGAAGTCTATACCGTGTTAGATACCGGTTCTACTCACTCTTTTATTTTATCTAGTTGTGTTCAATGTTTCAACTTAACTCCGGAGAAGTTAGACTTTGATTTATCTGTTGAAATTTCGTTGGGAGAAACCTTCGTTACCTCCACTATTTATAAATCTTGTTTGATTCAAATCAACACTTTCACGTTACCTGTCGATCGTATCTCTTTGAAAATACTTGCCTTTGATGTGATTTTCGGAATCGATTGGTTAACTACTCATCATGTTTTTTTTGTAAGGTTGTTAGCTTTCATACTCCTAACCAACCTGTTATGCGAATTTAAAGTAACCAAACCACTAAAGTCAATCATTATCATATCAAGCCATAAGTAAAAAGCCTTGAGCCTTTATCTGGTGACTTCCTTGTGTGGAATGCACCGAAGCCAGACTTTCTGTAGGCGATGTCGTGAATGATGATGGCAAGTTGATAGGTATCAATGTGACGTGCTATCCAAGTCTTGGATGAGGGTCACAGTTTTGAACGATATTTCTATTGTTAATAAATTTCCTGACGTATTCGTGAAGACTTCTTAGCCTACCCCAGAACGTGAAATCGAATTTTGTATTGACCCCAGTACAAAACCCATTTCTTAAACCCTTAAATATTTCTTCAACTAAAACGAACGTATTATGCGCCACAGACGTTGGCTTGAGCTGTTGAAGATTACGATCATACCATTCAATATCATCATGGAAGTGCGAACGTGGTAGCTGACGCGTTGAGTAGAAGATCGTATGCAAGTGAGATGTTGTTAACACAAAGACCCATTTCGTATAACTTACAAATGATGAAGATAGAGTTAAAGACTCTAGGGACCCACGTGAAGATAACGAATATACGATTAGAATCGACTTTAATCGATAAAGTTAAAGCCGCTCAAGCTACATACTCAGAGCTGATGAATGTGAAGAAGAAGGTTCAAGAGGGCGTTATTCTAGAAGCAAGAATCGATGAAGAGAGGAAATCTCAACTCTCGATTTAATTGACCCATTTGAAATCCTCGATCGAGTAGGAACTGTGGCTTATAGACTCGTTTTACCGCCAAGTATGTCGCGTGTTCATAACATTTTTAACGTATTGTTGTTACGTAAATATGTGGACGACCCGAACCACATTATTGATTTAGAACCGGACGGGAAAGCGGATAATTTAACGTATGAAGATGTACCTGTTAAAATCCTGGAATGTATTCAACACTCAAAGGTTATACCTCAAGAGTTAGAATCTGACGAAGTGTCCTCATCTGTTCGGCATACCAGGTACGTACGTAAATTTCGAGGGCGAAATTTCATAAGGAGGGGAGATTGTGAAACCCCAGATTTTATGAATAAATATTTAATTTTTTCGAAATATTTTTTTAAATATTATGGTGTGAATTTGAGATAATGTTATATTTGTGGATAGTATTTATAAATTTTACAAAGTATGCAAGTTGTTGTATTATATTCGATTGGTCGGGAAATATTATTTTGGTAGGGAAATATTCGTACGACGGCACAATTATTGGTGGACCCCACAACGGAATTATTGTCGGATTGAGAAAACGACAAAAATATTTTATGAAAATAACGGCGGAAGTTTTACCGTTAATACTGTTGAACTACTCAGTAGTAAAAGTACAGTAATACGTGTGGTTGCATGGTAGCATACGGTATTGATTATTGAGGCTTATGTGATAAGTCACTCAGTTTTGTTTTATTGGTATTATTAATGTAATAAAACAGAAAAGCTTTTTATATAAAACAGAATACTTTTATAAAGTTATTCGTTTTATTAGGCTAATAGTAAAATCTTTTTATATAAAACAGAATACTTTTATAAAGTTATCTGTTTTATTAGACAATAATTAGAATATATTATATTTTATTATGCATAGTGTTTGCATAGTGCCTGCATAGTGTTTGCATAGTAAAAAATTTTATAAAGTTATTCGTTTTATTAGATTATAAATAGAATATATTATATTTTATTTAAAAGATTTTGCTTTAAATATGGACCGTCAGATTAAAGTAAATCAATCTAGACCGTTCATGAGTTAGTTACTATGCAGTCCATTTTTCTATAAATAGAAGCTCATTCCTTCATTATTTCTTATGAATTCGCTAAAACTCTAGAGAGAGAAAATTATAGAGAGAGAAGAAAAGTATTCTGCTACTTCACTACTTCAATATTCAGTACTCTTCCTTTCAAGGTAAGGGATATTATTTGTTGTACTCGTAAATGGTATTCTTTTTTTCTTATTCATGAAGAGAACTTCTGTTATTCATTTCTTTATTATTCTGTTGGAATAACCTATATACGCGGGCTACCCTATACTTGGTGAAATTCTTCTGTTATTACATTATTTATTATTCTGTCGGAATATCCTGTCTGTGCTTTACGTCGAATCTGGTTCCATTATTTATTATTCTATCGGAATATCATGTCTGTGCATTTACGTCGGACCTGGTTCCATTATTTATTATTCTGTCAGAATATCCTGTTGGAGCATTTACGCATGACCTGGTTCCACTATTTATTTTTCTGTTGGAATAACCTGTCTGTGCGGTCTATCGCATGCTTGGTGAATTCTTTTGTTATTCCATTCTTTATTATACTCAGTTGGTTAAAGTTTTAGCTTTTATACTCCATGAAATTAGTGGAATATATTTGATATTTGCGCTTCATCCAGTATCTTTTCATGAAAATATTCTTCTGAGCATTCTTGAATTTTGCTCTACAAAGCAGTATCATGTTGACAATTTGGATGTTGTTGGTTCCTGGATAAATTAATTCTTGAACTTGTTTTATTAAATTCTTATATCATTGTCATCATCCTCATGTTTATATTTTGTTGAAAGTCATCTATGGCCTGTAGTGCATAGATGGACTTGGTATGATTATGACCAGGAATTATTCGGTATAATCATGACCGTAATGTTACAAATGATGTGGTAAAAGTCCTCATTGGCCCGTAGTGCATTGATGGACAGTGGTTGGCATGATCATGATCATTAATGAATACACAAATAAACTTGGCCCGTAGTGCATGGATAATTATGGTCGTGATACTAAAGAATATCCTTGGCCATAGTGCAAGGGTGATTCGATGATGTGAATTATTTATTAAGCTGAGTCCCAGCAATAAAAGTCATGAAAAACCTTTTAAATCATAGAAGATAGTAGATTTTATTCTCTACTTGACTCTTCTAATGGGTTGCTTGTTCCGCTGCAGTTAAACTTGATATTTGTTATATTTTATCAGTTTAACATTGTTTAAGGCATTAGATAATTTATTCTGCATTATCTTAGTCATAATATTTCTTACTGGGCTAGTTGAGCTCACCCTTTCTTTCACTGTTCTCTTCAGGAAATGAGAATATAGTTGGGACGAGCCGGAAAACGGAGTGATGGACCAGATGATAGCATTAGTAGTCCTCACTATTCTATGTAATAGTGTGATAATAAATGTAATGAGGACCCCATTGAGTTTGTATATTGTCTGTAACGACCCCAAAATAGGTCCATTCCATCCAAACCATTCTGAGTCGCCAAATACATGGTACAGAAAACAACTACAACTTTATTACAACAATTGTCGTGCAAAATACAACAACACATATGCTATGAGTTTGGATACAAATATATACCAAATGTGACTCATGTCCCAACCGTGGACAGCACCTTACAGTGACACCTTACATAAAGGTATAGTCAAAAACTGTTTTAGAAATTAGAATATTTGGAAAGTACTAAAGGAAACCTTCGTATATGGGAGGCCATGCTTCTAGGTTGTGATAGATATCATATGGCCATAGAATTATCCTTGGTTGACCCAATATACCCCAAAGAAAAATGAGAAGATTACTATCATATTCTTCCCAATGGTGAGTCTTCTCTTGACTTATCATTATCTTCACTGTCTCTAATTGAGAATTATACTTCAAAAAAATACCAAGATTATATAGGTAGTGCTCGTAAATATACTCAGCAAGTGGATGAGCACAATCCTGTCTTATGATGACACGAGGTTGTATGTCATTAGACATCTTGTATGATAGTGACAAAACACCCTTCCAACGTTGGGTTCGCCTCACCCTATTTTATTCACCAAATATAACTACTAAATGATGACCACCGTTCTATTCCCTTGTTACCCCCGCTCGACCCAGCTACACTTTTATTACCTGAAAGGAATTGTGAAACAGAAGGGTGAGCACAACTAGCCCAGTAAAGAATATCATGACTAAAGATAAATAAATTATCAATAGTCTTCATCAGTAATAAATCTGAGATTTAGAACATATGATAGATGATAAAAAATTTTAACCATAGTTGCAGCGGAACGAGCAATCCATTAGAAGAGTCAAATAGACCATAAAGTCTATTATCTTCTCCATGTTAAAAATCCACCAACAATGTTTTCTCCCTGTAACATTAATCAACAGTTCCTTTCCACAATTATATGAATAACTCATAATCATAATTGTAATTCTAAATTCCTCTTCGCATTTAGGACGAAGATAATTTTCATCACATGTCTTTACCTGAAACATCAAAGATCATGGTTATACCAAATCACAGTTCCTGTTTATAATCATACTAACAATTTCATCTTTGCACTACGGCCAAAGATATTCATCAACATACCATCTTTTCACTACAGGCCAAAGATATTCAACAACAGGTCATCTTTACACTACGGGCCAAAGATATTCATCAACAATTCATCTTTGCACTACAGGCCAAAGATATTCCTCAACAGTTCATATTTGCACTACAGGCCAAATATATTCATATCTCAAAGAAATATATAATCATTTCAGAATTTATATAAACAATAATTATAACTATGTTAATCAATTCATCTTTACACTTAAGTTAAAGATATTCAATTCTAAATTCAATGGTCATGATCATACTAGTTAACAATTCATCTTTGCACTACAGGTCAAAGATATTCTTCAGTCACGATTATACCAATAATTTACCCATCTTTACACTCAAGTAAAAGAGAAATTTAACATCAGGGTTATAAAAATGTTATATATGATAATAAAAATAATATGATCAACAACTGTATTTATTTTCAAGAGCAACAATCATAAATTAACGATGAATAGTAACTCGTGAATAGTAACTCGTGAATAGTAACTCATGAATAGTAATCCCGACACAAAAAGATAAAAATTCCACAATAGAATTCATACCAATATTTTGGTATAATGATATTGAAAGAATATCATTTCTAAAATTTAAAAACAATTTATTTTAATTGTTTACACTTTACTAAATAATGCATTTTAATCATCCTAAAATGCCAATCTCATAAGATTTCAGTACCAATAACCAAAACTCTCATCAAAAATCTGCATATACCTCATATAGGATTCTCAAGCCATAAAATTCTATTTTCTAATTTTCTTACTTCACATAACATATTTAATTTATTTACTCATAACTAGTCTATTTTTATGAAAAATACCAAATCAGTTCCAAAAATATTTTTTTCTGAGATTTAGCAGAATATAGTCTCATATTGAACATATATTTTTCTCAGAATTTTTAAAACTCATTTACTATTTTTCATATGGCCAAAACAGCCGAATATTTAGACATTTATCATAAATTGTACCTTTATCCAAAAATTCCGAAATTCACTGAGTACACTGATATTATATAGATATACTTCCAATAAAAATTTAATCAATTTTGGAGTTAACCACAAGGAGTTATAAGCGGTTACTTTTAAAATAGTCTTTCCCCGTAAAATTCATAACTCTTAATCTATACATCCAAAAATCACCATTTTTGGACACAATTAATAAAACTCATCAAAATATCATTTCAAATTTTTCCAGAATTTTCTGAAGGTCAGAAAAATTACGAAACTGAAAAACATAACAACCCTTAAAATCCCTTAATATCTCTTAGTATCCCTTACCTCAAAAGTGCAGTATTTCTGACTAGAATGCAAAGCCGAAAGAAACTTGCACTGAATAGTAACTCTCAAAGTATCTAAATACTCACAAAATATGCTTCATAATATAGAGAGAGAAAGAGAGAAAGCTTATGTTTCTGGTGTGTTTTTTAATTCTAAATTAGCCCTCTATTTATAGAAAAATATTAGCACGCCGAAGCAGACTTAACCTGCAACCTGATGGCTTTACCTACTACTATTCTCACCCACCACATTTGAATAAAAATCTCAGCATATCTTCACCAACCAAGAGTTGGGCCCACCAATTCTAAAATTTTCCAACAAAATGATTTACTCCGAAAATTTAACAATTTCTGAACCAGTCATCTCGTAAAATTCATAATAAATCATACGTTCATTTTTAACGGTTCAGAATTTGTGGACATATACTCAACTTATATATGTATAACATATCCAAATATTACCACGATCCAACGGTCAGATTAAAAATTATAACCCCCGCAAAATATCTCAAAAACCCTAATTTGATATTCAATACCTCCGTTCCGACAAAAATACAGATAAAACACCTCAACATTAACTCCTTCATTTTTAACCACAAAAATATATCCCTTATTTATATCCACATAAAATAAATATTTCCTTATCATATGAATCAATAATTAATTATTCACAAATAATATTACAGAATCACATTTATGATAACCAGGCCGTTCCCAAGAAAGAGGGGACTTTCCAATAAGAATTTCTCTTTACTGGCGCGCAATTAGGTGACCAAACTTCTCCTTAGACAGAACTTTCTAGACATTGCCAATAATGTTATCTAACAATATTATTCAAATAATATGAATTATTGATCTGATAATGGAAAATACTGTGCAGTGACAATTATTGAACAACAATAATATAAAATTTCAACGTAGCAATTATTGAATCAATAAAATAAAATATTGAACAGTAACTACTGTAACAATTATTGAGTAGTGCCTTCTTACGTAAGAATCAATAATTGGTGCAATACCGTGTGCTACTGTATTTTAACCACCAGGTATTCCAACAGTATTAACGGTAACAACTACGCCGTTATTTATAAATAACTTATACTTGTCGTTTTTTTCATCCAATCGCTTTCCATTATGGGGCCCACATAAGGCTGCGCCGTCGTACGAATATTCCCCGACAGCAAGAATATTTCACGATCAAACGAATATTCCCCGACAACAATGAATATTTTATAACCACTTGCGTATTTTGAAAAATATTCATACATCACCCTTAACTTTAACTTTTTATCAATTTAACCATTTACTAAAAAAAAATTAAATACTTTTATTTCATAAAATTTGGGGTCTTACAATCTCCCCTCCTTATAAAATTTCGTCCCCGAAATTTACGTAACTGGTATTTCGAAGAGTTGAGAATACCCTCCTTTCATTTTAAATTCCATCTTTCATGTCATCATAATTTCTCTATTGCTCATCTCCTGTATTTCAAATATCATTCTAGAATACAGCTTCAAAACAAGGGTTAATTTAACAAATTAACATATCACATAATATCCCGATATTATGACTGACCAACAAATAAGCTTAGGTAGTACACACTAGCGAAAGATTTACTCATCTCTCCCCTCCTAGTTATATCCCCGATCTCCGCCAGAGACCATATCCCTAAGTTCTGATACCAAAATGTAACGACCCCAAAATAGGTCCATTCCATCGAACCCATTCTGAGTCGCCAAATACATGGTACAGAAAACAACTACAACTTTATTACAACAATTGTCGTGCAAAATACAACAACACATATGCTGTGAGTTTGGATACAAATGTATACCAAATGTGGCTCATGTCCCAACCGTGGACAGCACCTTACAATGACACCTTACATAAAGGTATAGTCAAAAACTGTTTTAGAAATTAGAATATTTGGAAAGTACTAAAGGAAACCTTCGTATATGGGAGGCCATGCTTCTAGGTTGTGATAGATATCATATGGCCATATAATTATCCTTGGTTGACCCAATATACCCCAAAGAAAAATGAGAAGATTACTATCATATTCTTCCCAATGGTGAGTCTTCTCTTGACTTATCATTATCTTCACTGTCTCTAATTGAGAGAATTATACTTCAAACAAACACCAAGATTATATAGGTAGTGCTCGTAAATATACTCAGCAAGTGGATGAGCACAATCATGTCTTATGATGACACGAGGTTGTATGTCATTAGACATCCTGTATAATAGTGACAAAACACCCTTCCAACGTTGGGTTCGCCTCACCCTATTTTATTCACCAAATATAACTACTAAATGATGACCACCGTTCTATTCCCATGTTACCCCCGCTCGACCCAGCTACACTCTTATTACCTGAAAAGAATTATGAAACAGAAGGGTGAGCAAAACTAGCCCAGTAAAGAATATCATGACTAAAGATAAATAAATTATCAATAGTCTTCATCAGTAATAAATCTGAGATTTAGAACATATGGTAGATTATAAAAATTTTCAACCGTAGTTGCAGCGGAACGAGCAATCCATTAGAAGAGTCAAATAGACCATAAAGTCTATTATCTTCTCCATGTTAAAAATCCACCAACAATGTTTTACCCCTGTAACATTAATCAACAGTTCCTTTCCATAATTATATGAATAACTCATAATCATAATTGTAATTCTAAATTCCTCTTCGCATTCAGGACGAAGATAATTTTCATCACGTGTCTTTACCTGAAATATCAAAGATCATGGTTATACCAAATCACAGTTCCTGTTTATAATCATACTAACAATTTCATCTTTGCACTACGGCCAAAGATATTCATCAACATACCATCTTTGCACTACAGGCCAAAGATATTCAACAACAGGTCATCTTTGTACTACGGGCCAAAGATATTTATCAACAATTCATCTTTGTACTACAGGCCAAAGATATTCCTCAACAGTTCATATTTGCACTACAGGCCAAATATATTCATATCTCAAAGAAATATATAATCATTTCAGAATTTATATAAACAATAAGTATAACCATGTTAATCAATTCATCATTACACTTAAGTTAAAGATATTCAATTGTAAATTCAATGGTCATGATCATACCAGTTAACAATTCATCTTTGCACTACAGGCCAAAGATATTCCTCAGTCACGATCATACCAATAATTTATCCATCTTTACACTCAAGTAAAAAAGAAATTTAACATCAGGGTTATAAAAATGTTATATATGATAATAAAAACAATATGATCAACAACTGCATTTATTTTCAAGAGCAACAATCATAAATCAACGATAATTTGGTCAGAAAAAGAAACCAATTTTTGTCATGAATAGTACCCGTGAATAGTAACTTGTGAATAGTAACTCGTGAATAGTAACTCATGAATAGTAACCCCGACACAAAAAGGTAAAAATTCCACAATAAAATTCATACCAATATTTTGGTATAATGATATTGAAAGAATAACTTTTCTAAAATTTATAAACAATTTATTTTAATTGTTTACACTTTACTAAATAATGCATTTTAATCATTCTAAAATGCCAATCTCATAAGATTTCATTACCAATAACCAAAACTCTCATCAAAAATCTGCATATACCTCATATAGAATTCTCAAGCCATAAAATCCTATTTTTCAATTTTCTTACTTCACATAACATATTTAATTCATTTACTCATAACTAGTCTATTTTTATGAAAAATACCAAATCAGTTTCAAAAATATTTTTTTTCTGAGATTTAGCAGAATATAGTCCCATATTGAACATATATTTTTCTCAGTATTTTTAAAACTCATTTACTATTTTTCATATGGCCAAAACAATCGAATATTTAGACATTTATCATAAATTGTACCTTTATCCAAAAATTTCGAAATTCACTGAGTACACTGATATTATATAGATATACTTCCAATAAAAATTTAATCAATTTTGGAGTTAACCACAAGGAGTTATAAGCGGTTACTTTTAAAATAGTTTTTCCCCGTAAAATTCATAACTCTTAATCTATACATCCAAAAATCACCATTTTTGGACACAATTAATAAAACTCATCAAAATATCATTTCAAATTTTTTCAGAATTTTCTGAAGGTCAGAAAAATTACGAAACTGAAAAATATAACAACCCTTAAAATCCCTTAATATCTCTTAGTATCCCTTACCTCAAAAGTGCAGTATTTCTGACTAGAATGCAAAGCCGAAAGAAACTTGCACTGAATAGCAACTCTCAAAGTATCTAAATACTCACAAAATATGCTTCATAATATAGAGAGAGAAAGAGAGAAAGCTTATGTTTCTGGTGTGTTTTTCAATTCTAAATTAGCCCTCTATTTATAGAAAAATGTTAGCACGCCGAAGCAGACTTAACCTGCAACCTGATGGCTTTACCTACTACTATTTTCACCCACCACATTTGAATAAAAATCTCAGCATATCTTCACCAACCAAGAGTGGGGCCCACCAATTCTAAAATTTTCCAACAAAATGATTTACTCCGAAAATTTAACAATTTCTGAACCAGTCATCTCGTAAAATTCATAATAAATCATACGTTCATTTTTAACGGTTCAGAATTTGTGGACATATACTCAACTTATATATGTATAACATATCCAAATATTGCCACGATCCAACGGTCAGATTAAAAATTATAACCCCCGTAAAATATCTCAAAAACCCTAATTTGATATTCAATACTTCCGTTCCGACAAAAATACAGATAAAACACCTCAACATTAACTCCTTCATTTTTAACCACAAAAATATATCCCTTATTTATATCCACATAAAATAAATATTTCCTTATCATATGAATCAATAACTAATTATTCACAAATAATATTACAGAATCATATTTATGATAACCAGGCCGTTTCCAAGAAAGAAGGGGCTTTCCAATAAGAATTTCTCTTTACTGGCGCACATTTAGGTGACCAAACTTCTCCTTAGACAGAACTTTCTAGACATTGCCAATAATGTTATCTAATAATATTATTCAAATAATATGAATTATTGATCTAAAAATGGAAAATACTGTGCAGTGACAATTATTGAACAACAATAATATAAAATTTCAACGTAGCAATTATTGAATCAATAAAATAAAATATTGAACAGTAACTACTGTAACAATTATTGAGTAGTGCCTTCTTACGTAAGAATCAATAATTAGTGTAATACCGTGTGCTACTGTATTTTAACCACCAGGTATTCCAACAGTATTAACGGTAACAACTACGCCGTTATTTATAAATAACTTATACTTGTCGTTTTCTTCATCCAATCGCTTTCTATTATGGGGCCCACACAAGGCTGCGCCGTCGTACGAATATTCCTCGACAGCAAGAATATTTCAAGATCAAACGAATATTCCCCGACAACAATGAATATTTTATAACCACTTGCGTATTTTGAAAAATATTCATACATCACCCTTAACTTTAACTTTTTATCAATTTAACCATTTACTAAAAAGAAAAATTGAATACCTTTATTTCATAAAATTGGGGGTCTTACAATCTCCCCTCCTTATAAAATTTCGACCCCGAAATTTACGTACCTGGTATTTCGAAGAGTTGAGATTACCCTCCTTTCAATTCAACTTCTATCTTCCATGTCATCATAATTTCTCCATTGCTCATCTCCTGTATTTCAAATATCATTCTAGAATACAGCTTCAAAACAAGGGTTAATTTAACAAATTAACATATCACATAATATCCCGATATTATGACTGACCAACAAATAAGCTTAGGTAGGACACACTAGCGAAAGATTTACTCATCTCTCCCCTCCTAGTTATATCCCCGATCTCCGCCAGAGACCATATCCCTAAGTTCTGATACCAAAATGTAACGACCCCAAAATAGGTCCATTCCATCGAACCCATTCTGAGTCGCCAAATACATGGTACAGAAAACAACTACAACTTTATTACAACAATTGTCGTGCAAAATACAACAACACATATGCTGTGAGTTTGGATACAAATGTATACCAAATGTGACTCATGTCCCAACCGTGGACAGCACCTTACAATGACACCTTACATAAAGGTATAGTCAAAAACTGTTTTAGAAATTAGAATCTTTGGGAAGTGCTCAAGAAAATTTTCGTATATGGGAGGTCATGCTTCTAGGTTGTGATAGATATCATATGGCCATAGAATTATCCTTGGTTGACCCAATATACCCCAAAGAAAAATGAGAAGATTACTATCATATTCTTCCCAATGGTGAGTCTTCTCTTGACTTATCATTATCTTTATTGTCTCTAATTGAGAATTATACTTCAAACAAACACCAAGATTATATAGGTAGTGCTCGTAAATATACTCAGCAAGTGGATGAGCACAATCCTGTCTTATGATGTCACGAGGTTGTATGTCATTAGACATCTTGTATGATAGTGACAAAACACCCTTCCAACGTTGGGTTCGCCTCACCCTATTTTATTCACCAAATATAACTACTAAATGATGACCACCGTTCTATTCCCTTGTTACCCCCGCTCGACCCAGCTACACTCTTATTACCTGAAAGGAATTGTGAAACAGAAGGGTGAGCACAACTAGCCCAGTAAAGAATATCATGACTAAAGATAAATAAATTATGAATAGTCTTCATCAGTAATAAATCTGAGATTTAGAACATATGGTAGATGATAAAAAAATTTAACCATAGTTGCAGCGGAACGAGCAATCCATTAGAAGAGTCAAATAGACCATAAAGTCTATTATCTTCTCCATGTTAAAAATCCACCAACAATGTTTTATCCCTGTAACATTAATCAACAGTTCCTTTCCACAATTATATGAATAACTCATAATCATAATTGTAATTCTAAATTCCTCTTCGCATTCAGGACGAAGATACTTTTTATCACATGTCTTTACCTGAAACATCAATGATCATGGTTATACCAAATCACAGTTCCTGTTTATAATCATATTTGCACTACAGCCAAAGATATTCATCAACATACCATCTTTACACTACAGGCCAAAGATATTCAACAACAGGTCATCTTTGCACTACGGGCCAAAGATATTCATCAACAATTCATCTTTGCACTACAAGCCAAAGATATTCCTCAACAGTTCATATTTGCACTACAGGCCAAATATATTCATATCTCAAAGAAATATATAATCATTTCAGAATTTATATAAACAATAAGTATAACCATGTTAATCAATTCATCTTTTCACTTAAGTTAAAGATATTCAATTGTAAATTCAGTGGTCATGATCATACCAGTTAACAATTCATCTTTGCACTACAGGCCAAAGATATTCCTCAGTCACGATCATACCAATAATTTATCCATCTTTACACTCAAGTAAAAGAGAAATTTAACATCAGAGTTATAAAAATGTTATATATGATAATAAAAACAATATGATCAACAACTGCATTTATTTTCAAGAGCAACAATCATAAATCAACGATAATTTGGTCAGAAAAAGAAACCAATTTTTGTCATGAATAGTACCCGTGAATAGTAACTCGTGAATAGTAACTCATGAATAGTAACCCCGACACAAAAAGGTAAAAATTCTACAATAAAATTCATACCAATATTTTGGTATAATGATATTGAAAGAATAACATTTCTAAAATTTATAAATAATTTATTTTAATTGTTTACACTTTACTAAATAATCCATTTTAATCATCCTAAAATGCCAATCTCATAAGATTTCATTACCAATAACCAAAACTCTCATCAAAAATCTGTATATACCTCATATAGGATTCTCAAGCCATAAAATTCTATTTTTCAATTTTCTTACTTCACATAACATATTTAATTCATTTACTCATAACTAGTCTATTTTTATGAAAAATACCAAATCAGTTCCAAAAATATTTTTTTTCAGAGATTTAGCAGAATATAGTCCAATATTGAACATATATTTTTCTCAGAATTTTTAAAACTCATTTACTATTTTTCATATGGCCAAAACAGCCGAATATTTAGATATTTATCATAAATTGTACCTTTATCCAAAAATTCCGAAATTCACTGAGTACACTGATATTATATAGATATACTTCCAATAAAAATTTAATCAATTTTGGAGTTAACCACAAGGAGTTATAAGCGGTTACTTTTAAAATAGTCTTTCCCCGTAAAATTCATAACTCTTAATCTATACATCCAAAAATCACTATTTTTGGACACAATTAATAAAACTCATCAAAATATCATTTCAAATTTTTTTCAGAATTTTCTGAAGGTCAGAAAAATTACGAAACTGAAAAACATAACAACCCTTAAAATCCCTTACTATCCCTTAGTATCCCTTACCTCAAAAGTGCAGTATTTCTGACTAGAATGCAAAGTCGAAAGAAACTTGCACTGAATAGCAACTCTCAAAGTATCTAAATACTCACAAAATATGCTTCATAATATAGAGAGAGAAAGAGAGAAAGCTTATGTTTTTGGTGGGTTTTTCAATTCTAAATTAACCCTCTATTTATAGAAAAATATTAGCACGCCGAAGCAGACTTAACATGCAACCTGATGGCTTTACCTACTACTATTCTCACCCACCACATTTGAATAAAAATCTCAGCACATCTTCACAAACCAAGAGTGGGGCCCACCAATTCTAAAATTTTCCAACAAAATGATTAACTCCGAAAATTTAACAATTTCTGAACCAGTCATCTCGTAAAATTCATAATAAATCATACGTTCATTTTTAACGGTTCAGAATTTATGGACATATACTCAACTTATAAATGTATAACATATCCAAATATTGCCACGATCCAACGGTCAGATTAAAAATTATAACCCCCGCAAAATATCTCAAAAACCCTAATTTGATTTTCAATACCTCCGTTCCGACAAAAATACAGATAAAATACCTCAACATTAACTCCTTCATTTTTAACCACAAAAATATATCCCTTATTTATATCCACATAAAATAAATATTTCCTTATCATATGAATCAATAATTAATTATTCACAAATAATATTACAGAATCACATTTATGATAACCAGGCCGTTCCCAGGAAAAAAGGGCTTTCCAATAAGAATTTCTCTTTACTGGCGCGCAATTAGGTGACCAAACTTCTCGTTAGACAGAACTTTCTAGACATTACCAATAATGTTATCTAATAATATTATTCAAATAATATGAATTATTGATCCGATAATAGAAAATACTGTGCAGTGACAATTATTGAACAACAATAATATAAAATTTCAATGTAGCAATTATTGAATCAATAAAATAAAATATTGAACAGTAACTACTGTAACAATTATTGAGTAGTGCCTTCTTACGTAAGAATCAATAATTGGTGCAATATCGTGTGCTACTGTATTTTAACCACCAGGTATTCCAACAGTATTAACGGTAACAACTACGCCGTTATTTATAAATAACTTATACTTGTCGTTTTCTTCATCCAATCGCTTTCCATTATGGGGCCCACACAAGGCTGCGCCGTCGTACGAATATTCCCCGACAGCAAGAATATTTAACGATCAAACGAATATTCCCCGACAACAATGAATATTTTATAACCACTTGCGTATTTTGAAAAATATTCATACATCACCCTTAACTTTAACTTTTTATCAATTTAACCATTTACTAAAAAGAAAAATTGAATACTTTTATTTCATAAAATTTGGGGTCTTACAATCTCCCCTCCTTATAAAATTTTGTCCCCGAAATTTACGTACCTGGTATTTCGAAAAGTTGAGAATACCCTCCTTTCATTTCAAATTCCATCTTTCATGTCATCATAATTTCTCCATTGCTCATCTCCTGTATTTCAAATATCATTCTAGAATACAGCTTCAAAACAAGGGTTAATTTAACAAATTAACATATCACATAATATCCCGATATTATGACTGACCAACAAATAAGCTTAGGTAGGACACACTAGCGAAGGATTTACTCATCTCTCCCCTCCTAGTTATATCCCCGATCTCCGTCAGAGACCATATCCCTAAGCTCTGATACCAAAATGTAACGACCCCAAAATAGGTCCATTCCATCCAACTCATTCTGAGTCGCCAAATACATGGTACAGAAAATAACTACAACTTTATTACAACAATTGTCGTGTAAAATACAACAACACATATGCTGTGAGTTTGGATACAAATGTATACCAAATGTGACTCATGTCCCAACCGTGGACAGCACCTTACAATGACACCTTACATAAAGGTATAGTCAAAAACTGTTTTAGAAATTAGAATCTTTGGAAAGTGCTAAAGGAAACCTTCGTATATGGGAGGCCATGCTTCTAGGTTGTGATAGATATCATATGGCCATATAATTATTCTTGGTTGACCCAATATACACCAAAGAAAAATGAGAAGATTACTATCATATTCTTTCCGATAGTTAGTTTTCTCTTGACTTATCATTATCTTCACTGTCTCTAATTGAGAATTATACTTTTAAACAAACACCAAGATTATATAGGTAGTGCTCGTAAATATACTCAGCAAGTGGATGAGCACAATCCTGTCTTATGATGACACGAGATTGTATGTCATTAGACATCTTGTATGATAGTGACAAAACACCCTTCCAATGTTGGGTTCGCCTTACCCTATTTTATTCACTAAATATAACTAGTAAATGATGACCACCGTTCTATTCCCTTGTTACCCCCGCTCGACCCCGCTACACTCTTATTACCTGAAAGGAATTATGAAACAGAAGGGTGAGCACAACTAGCCCAGTAAAGAATATCGTGACTAAAGATAAATAAATTATCAATAGTCTTCATCAATAATAAATCAGAGATTTAGAACATATGGTAGATGATAAAAATTTTCAACCATAGTTGTAGCGGAACGAGCGATCCATTAGAAGAGTCAAATAGACCATAAAGTCTATTATCTTCTACATGTTAAAAATCCACCAACAATGTTTAATCCCTGTAACATTAATCAACAGTTCCTTTCCACAATTATATGAATAACTCATAATCATAATTGTAATTCTAAATTCCTCTTCGCATTCAGGACGAAGATAATTTTCATCATATGTCTTTACCTGAAACACTAAAGATCATGGTTATACCAAATCACAGTTCCTATTTATAATCATACTAACAATTTCATCTTTGCACTACGGCCAAAGATATTCATCAACATACCATCTTTGCACTACAGGCCAAAGATATTCAACAACAGGTTATCTTTGCACTACGGGCCAAAGATATTCATCAACAATTCATCTTTGCACTACAGGCCAAAGATATTCCTCAACAGTTCATATTTGCACTACAGGCCAAATATATTCATATCTCAAAGAAATATATAATCATTTCAAAATTTATATAAACAATAATTATAACCATGTTAATCAATTCATCTTTACACTTAAGTTAAAGATATTCAATTATAAATTCAATGGTCATGATCATACCAGTTAACAATTTATCTTTGCACTACAGGCCAAAGATATTCCTCAGTCACGATCATACCAATAATTTACCCATCTTTACACTCAAATAAAAGAGAAATTCAACAGCAGGGTTATAAAAATATTATATATGATAATAAAAATAATATGATCAAAAACTGCATTTATTTTTAAGAGCAAAATCATAAATCAACGATAATGTGGTCAGAAAAAGAAACCAATTTTTGTCATGAATAGTACCCGTGAATAGTAACTCGTGAATATTAACTCATGAATAGTAACTCCGACACAAAAAGGTAAAAATTCCACAATAAAATTCATACCAATATTTTGGTATAATGATATTGAAAGAATAACATTTCTTAAATTTATAAATAATTTATTTTAATTGTTTACACTTTACTAAATAATGTATTTTAATCATCCTAAAATGTCAATCTCATAAGATTTCATTACCAATAACCAAAACTCTCATCAAAAATCTGCATATACCTTATTTAGGATTCTCAAGCCATAAAATCCTATTTTCTAATTTTCTTACTTCACATAACATATTTAATTTATTTACTCATAACTAGTCTATTTTTATGAAAAATACCAAATCAGTTCCGAAAATATTTCTTTTTTGAGATTTAGCAGAATATAGTCCCATATTGAACATATATTTTTCTTAGAATTTTTAAAACTTATTTACTATTTTTCATATGGCCAAAACAGCCGAATATTTAGACATTTATCATAAATTGTACCTTTATCCAAAAATTCTAAAATTCATTGAGTACACTGATATTATATAGATATACTTCCAATAAAAATTTTATCAATTTTGGAGTTAACCACAAGGAGTTATAAGCGGTTATTTTTAAAATAGTTTTTTCTCGTAAAATTCATAACTCTTAATCTATACATCCAAAAATCACCATTTTCTAGAATTTTTTGAAGGTCAGAAAAATTACGAAACTGAAAAACATAACAACCCTTACTATCCCTTACTATCCCTTACCTCAAAAGTGCAGTATTTCTGACTAGAATGCAAAGTCGAAGGAAACTTGCACTGAATAGCAACTCTCAAAATATTTAAAAACTCACAAAATATGCTTCATAATATAGAGAGAGAAAGAGAGAAAGTTTATGTTTCTGGTGTGTTTTTCAATTCTAACTTAGCCCTCTATTTATAGGAAAATGTTAGCACGCCGAAGCAGACTTAACCTGCAACCTGATGGCTTTACCTGCTACTATTCCCACCCACCACATTTGAATAAAAATCTCAGCACATCTTAACCAACCAAGAGTGGGGCCCACCAATTTTAGAATTTTCTACCAAAATGATTAACTCCGAAAATTTATCAATTTCTGAACCAGTCATCTCGTAAAATTTATAATAAATCATACGTTCATTTTTAACGGTTTAAAATTTGTGGACATATACTCAACTTATATATGTATAACGTATCCAAATATTACCACGATCCAACGGTCGGATTAAAAATTATAACCCCCGCAAAATATCTCAAAAACCCTAATTTGATTTCAATACCTCCGTTCCGACAAAAATACAGATAAAACACCTCAATATTAACTCCTTCATTTTTAACCACAAAAATATATCCCTTATTTATATCCACATAAAATAAATATTTCCTTATCATATGAATCAATAATTAATTATTCACAAATAATATTACAGAATCACATTTATGACAACCAGGCCGTTACCAGGAAAGAGGGGGCTTTCCAATAAGAATTTCTCTTTATTGGCGCGCAATTAGGTGACCAAACCTCTCCTTAGACAAAACTTTCTAGACATTGTCAATAATGTTATCTAATAATATTATTCAAATAATATGAATTATTGATCTGATAATGGGAAATACTGTGCAGTGACAATTATTGAACAACAATAATATAAAATTTCAACTTAGCAATTATTGAATCAATAAAATAAAATATTAAACAGTAACTACTGTAACAATTATTGAGTAGTGTCTTCTTATGTAAGAATCAATAATTGGTGCAATACCGTGTGCTACTGTATTTTAACCACCAGGTATTTCAACAGTATTAACGGTAACAACTACGCCGTTATTTATAAATAACTTATACTTGTCATTTTCTTCATCCAATCGCTTTCCGTTATGGGGCCCATACAAGGCTGCGCCGTCGTACGAATATTCCTCGACAGCAAGAATATTCCACGATCAAACGAATATTCCCCGACAACAATGAATATTTTATAACCACTTGCGTATTTTGAAAAATATTCATATATCACCCTTAACTTTAACTTTTTATCAATTTAACCATTTACTAAATAGAAAAATTGAATACTTTTATTTCATAAAATTTGGGGTCTTACATTGTCTATCTGACAATATTTGTATTAAAACTCACAGCATATGTTTAGTCGTATTTTACACGACTGTTGTATAATTAAGTTGTATTTGAATTTTGTACCATGTATTTGGCGACTCAGAATAGGTGATATATACCTATTTTTGGGGCGTCACACTCTTCCACTATTAGTATCTTGCAAAAATACTCTTCTATAATAATATTCATAAACGTGTAGGAATAAAACTGTTAACCCACTACATTTACTTCTTATATCCTTGACTACATAATTTATACACTTTTGATCACACATTAATTTAATAAATTAAATTAATACTTTAGTAATTTGAATTACTAAAATACTTGGCCAAGATTCTGGTGATCAACTAATAAATTATATCAAGGGGATATTATAATTTAATTGTAGAATTCCATCTTGAAAAATACATGTTCTTAATTTCATAACATATGTCACCCAACATATTGAGGTATTGAATGTATTTAAAATCTCACTCTTTAATATATTAAAGTGACATACATTATAAAATTAAGTTTATTATTCTCTCAAGATTAAGAGTAATTTCACATTAATAGTAATTGCAAAATTATTTATAATAACAGTATTTAACAAATAATTTTTCGTAACGATCCAGTTCTATGTATTTTAAAAATACACCAATACACTAGATTAAAGTCTTCACTTTACATGACTAAGACAAATCATCCAATCAAGTGTATTACAATATACTAGAATGGTTTGTCCATTTCTATCTAAGATTGAGAAAAATATATTTTTTTAATTATACATAACATATAATTTATATTTGGTGTATATGACACTCCTTCATATACATAAATTATAAAATATATAATTATGGACAAAATTTATGACACATTTAAATATGCAAAATGAAAATAATTTTTTTTTAAAATAATAAAATAAATATCAATTTGGGTTTTTCTGGGCTTAAAACCTTACAATCTCCCACTAGCCCTAAACTCAATCTACCATATGTCTAATACCCATTCCCTCAAGATGAAAATCAAAAACTTTAGAAGACAAGGTCTTCGTAAAAGGATCAGCCAAATTTTGTGTAGAAGCTATCTTTGAAACTATTACATCTCCTCGTTGAAGCTTATATTCCAAGATCTTGATGCTTGCTTAAGTCCATAAATGGACTTTTGCAACTTGTATACCATATTTTCTTGGCCTTTAACTATGAAACCATCAGGCTGCTTCATATAGATTTCTTCATCAAGATATCCATTAAGAAAAGCAGTCTTGACATCCATTTATCATATCTCGTAATCGAGATAAGCTGCAATGGATAAGAGTATTCTGATATATTTAAGCATAGCTACGGGTTAAAAGGTTTCCTCATAATTGATACCTTCTTTTTGAGTAAAACTTTTTGCTACCAACCGTGCTTTCAAGGTTTTCACCTTTCCATCTACCCATCTTTTTCTTTTGTAGACCCACTTGCACCATATAGGTTTGACCCCATTAGGTGCTTCTACAAGTTCCCATACTTTATTTGAGTACATAGAATCCATTTCTTGTTTCATAACCATGTGCTAGTTGGATGCATCTACATCATTAATAGCTTCATGGAAATTAGAGGGATCTGACTCTACTTCTTCCGGAATAACATCATAAGTTTCTCCAAGAAGTGAAAGTCTCTCAGGAGGTTTGATACTCCTTCCACTACGACGAAGCTCCGGTGTATTAGAAGAATCGGGTTGGTTAGTTTGTGGCAATTCATCCAAGTCTTGTGGTGGATTACTTGATAGAGTAATTGATGTACTTGACATTTCTTCTAAGGCAATTTTACTACTCGACTTGTGATCCATTATGTAGTTATTTTCTAGAAAAACTGTATTTGCGCTAACAAATACTTTCTGGTCTAAAGGACTATAAAATAGACCATGTCTAGTTCCTTTTGGATATCCTACGAACAAACATACTTATGTTCATGAACCTAATTTATCTAAGTCTTTCTTTCCTTTTCGTACATGTGCAGGTGTGCCCCATATATGAATATGGTGTAATACTGGCTTTCGTTCACTCCACAATTCTCTAGGTGTTAAAGGAACAGACTTTGATGGTACAAGATTCAATAAGTACATAGTCGTTTCTAGTGCATAACCCCAAAATGAAATAAGAAGAATAGAAAAACTCATCATAGACCTTACCATATCTAAAAGAGTCATGTTGCCACACCATTTTGCTGGGGTGTACCCTGTGCAGTTAATTCAGATATAATTCCTATATTAGATAAGTAATCTTTGAATTCCCCAAGAAGGTATTCACATCCTCGATCTGATTAAAGGGCCTTTATGTGTTTACCTGATTGCCTTTCTACTTCTGCCTGAAATTCTTTGAATTTTTCAAATGCTTCAGACTTTCGATGCATAAGGTACACATAACCAAATCTTGAGTAATCATCAGTAAAGGTGATAAAATACTCAAACCCTCCTCGTGCTCAGATATTCATAAGACCACATACATCTGTATGAATTAATTTTAACTTATCACTGGCTCTATATTTCTTTGCCTTGAAAGGTCCTTTGGTCATTTTTCCTTCTATACAAGATTCGCAAACTGGAGGATTTTCAAATTCTAAGGAGCTTAAAGGACCATCTTTAACCAGTCTTTGGATCCTATTTAGATTAATATGACTTAATCGTAGATGCCAAAGATAAGTTTGATTAATTAAAGAAACTTTTCTTTTTAATGGTATATGTTGACTACATTCAGTTTGCATTAAAGAATAATAATTTGGAGTAAGAATATATAAATTATCTACCAATGAACCAGAACAAATGAAATTTCCATTCTTGCGAATAACAATCTTGGAATCAAAATTAATTGAATATCCATGTTTAAACAAGCATGAAACTGAAATTAAATTTCTACGAATGTTTGGAACATAAAGACAATCTACTAATTCTAAAGTCCTATCATTATTAAAATTGAGATGCAAAACTCCCACTGCAATAGCTGCTACTTTTACGCTAGAACCAAGGTATAAATAAATCTCGCCTTTATTCAATTTTCTGGTTACCTGAAACCCCAGCAAAGAATTGCAGACATGATTAGTGTTTCCCGAATCTACACACCAGGATTCAGTAGAACGACCCACAAAACATGATTCATGAACAAAAGATTGATATTTACCTATCTTGCCAAACTAATCAATGAGACAATCAATCATACCTTGATTTTTTATCTTGGCAAGGTAAGTAGAACAATTCCTTTTTCAGTGACCTTTCTCCCTACAGTGAAAACATTTCCCTTTAGGTTTTGCTTTTGCCCCTTTCTTCCCAACCCCTCCAGATGGAGGAATGTTTCCATTTGCAGCTTTCTTACCGTTAATCTTTTTTCGGTTCTTGCCCTTAGGCTTTTCCCTAAAAGTACCAGTTTCTACAACATGAATGCTTTCTTTTACACAAAGAATACCCTCTACTGCTTGGAGTTCCTTCATCGGTTTAGGTAAAGTTAAAGGCATTTTGTTCATAGTGTAATTAAGTTTAAACTGATTGAAGGAATCAGGTAAGGTCTCTAGCAACATGTCAACCTGGGTTTCCCCATCAACTGTTGCTTCCAGGATTTCCAGTTCGTTTAAGTAAGAAATAATTTTTAAATAGTGATCTCGAACTGAAGATCCCTCGAACATCTTGGAATTCATCAGTGTTTTCATCACAATCTGTCGTGCAGCACGACTCTGGTCAGCAAACATTTCATGAAGGTTATCCAAGATTTCTTTAGCAGTGGTAGTAGACTGATATTGGTGTTGCAATATATTTGACAAAGATGCCAATATATAGCAACGAGCCATATCATCTTCCTTCTGCCACCTCTTATGGTTATTCTTTTGTGCAATAATAGCTTTTTCTGGAAGAACTGGGCAAGGTTCAGTCAGCATAAATTTGTAGTCCTCAGCAGTTAACACAATGTCAAGGTTTCTTTTTCAGTCCACATAATTTGGTCCAGTTAACTTATTTTCTTTAAGGATAACAGCAAAGGGATTAAATGATGACATGGTAATCTGTACAATTATATAATATGCATAAATTAAATGGTCATTCCATAAAAATAAAATTTTGATATAATATGAAAGTGTTATCCTCAAACACAAACATAAAATAAGCATGACAACTTAATTTCAAATAATTCTCTTTTTGATGGGAAAAATAAGAATAATTTAAAATTACAATTATTTTTATATCTTGACATCTCATGAAATAAAAATAATTCACCATTTAATTCAGCCCAAAATAATAATAATAAGTATCACTCTGATGGGGAGAATTATTATTTATGTTTTGTCAAGTGTATATCATCCATTTAAATTTTCTCTAAAATTTTAATACAAATATTTCGATAGGAAATAATTCGTAATACAATTTTAAATAAATTTATTACAAGAAAATCCATATTTAATATAACTAGATTCATGTATCATCCGAAGGGAACTCACAAAATTTGAGATAAGATACATGTATCAATATAATGGACCAATGATGGATGTGACGCCCCCAAAATAGGTATACACAACCCATTCTGAGTCGCCAAATACATGGTAAAGAATTTAAATACAAACTTAATTTATACAATACGACAAAACGTAGCTGAGAGTTTTAACACGAATATTATCTCGTAGACAATATCCAAACTCAAATGGAGTCCTCATTATAATTATTATCACACTATTTCATAGAATAGTGAGAACTACTATTGCCACCATCTTAGACCATCACTCCATTCCCCGACTAGTCCTAGCTATATTCTCATTTCCTGAAGAGAACAACGAAAGAAAAGGGTGAGCTCAACTAGCCCAGTAAAAAATATTATGACTAAGATAATGCAGAATAAATTATCCTTGGTCTTCAACAGTATATATTTACTATCTTCTATGATTTAAAAGTTTATCATTAATATTTTACCTTTGTAACACATCTCAATAAATAATCCACATCACCGAATTATCCATGCACTACAGGCCAAGGATACTCATTAGTATCACATCCATGAATTATTCATGCACTACGAGCCAAGGATATTCGTTATTATCACCTGTGGTCATGATCATGCCAAACAACTGTCCATCAATGTACTACGGGCCAATGAGGACTTTCACCACATCATTTGTAACATTACAGATCATGATTATACCGATACATAATTCTTTATCATAATCATACCAATCAACTGTCCATCTATGCACTACGGGCCAAAGATAACTTTCATCACAATATAAGCATGAGGATAATGACAATGATATAAAGATTCAATTAAGTGAGATTAAGGATAGATTTTAAAGATTTATAATTTAATTTATCCAGTGTTTAAGAATGTCCAAATTGTCAACATGATAACTGTTTTGTGGAGTAAAATTCAAGAATAATATTCATGTATCAAAAATAATTTGGACAAAAAAGAAATTAATTTTTATCGTAAATAGTACTCCGGGTGAATAGTACCCGAATGAATAGTACCTCGTGAATAGTACTGTATGTATGATTAGTGTCGTATGTATGAATAGTACCCATGAATAGTACTCCGATATGAAAAGATTAAAATTTAACAAGAATATCCAGAAAAATATTTCAGTGAAATGATAACAGATGAAGTACAAATTTCAAGGATATTCTACTAATTTCAAGGAGTATAGAAGCAATACTTATCAAAATAAGTGTAGAATTAGGAATATGAAACGAAATAATATTACTTACATACTACAGAGTATGGAAGAAAATATTATTTCTTACGAATATTAAAAAAAATAATATTCCTTACCTTAGTAGGAGATTAGATACTGCAATAGTGTAGTAGCAGAATACTCTTCTTCTTTCTCTCTGATTCTCTCTCTATAGTTTTCTCTTATGAGTCTTAGTGAATTGGTGAGAATGAAAGAAGAAATAAGCTTCTATTTATAGAAGATTTCTAGCTTAGCCCTTGCAATGTGAAGAGTTAAGTGGCTTGATGATTGATAATGTGAAAAGACAAGTGGTTTAACGCATGTAATGTGAAAAGGCAAGTGGTTTGACACCTGTAATGTGAAACAACAAGTGGTTTGACGCCTGTAATGTGAAACAATAAGTGGTTTAACGTCTGGAAAGGCAAGTACTATTGAAGAAAGTGACTTTTAGATGATGACATATGGGACCCATAGAATAAACCAAACTTACAACAAACGTCTCATAACAGACTTCTTATTTATATCAAAGATTGAATAAATATTTACCAAAAATCACTTTATCTTTAATTTTTAATATTTTAACAATTATTCATCATTATTATTATAACTCACAATATTGACAACCAGATCTTTCCCAGGAAATAGGGGCTTTCCGATAAGGACTTCTCTTTAT
Source organism: Panax notoginseng (assembly GCA_016801055.1). Taxonomy (NCBI): domain Eukaryota; kingdom Viridiplantae; phylum Streptophyta; class Magnoliopsida; order Apiales; family Araliaceae; genus Panax; species Panax notoginseng. The sequence continues at coordinate 80,986,638 of CM029022.1, read as the reverse complement.
TGGTGCGCAAGTAGGTGACCAAACTCCTTTTCTCGACAGAACATTCTAGACATTGTCAATAATGAAATAAATAATACGAATAACTTTGTCGTCTCAATTATTAATTTAATAATATAAAATATTGTGCTGGTGATATTGTGACAATAATTGAACCAATAATATGAGATATTATACAACAACTACTGTTGCAATAATTGAATAAAACTAAGTGACTTCTCACGTAAACATCAATAATCAAAGAAACTGTACAATACCATGTGCTACTATGCAACCACGCGTGTTACTGTACTTTTATCACTGGTATTTCAACAGTTTAACGGTAAAAGTTTTGTCGTTATTCTATAAAAATGTTATTTTGTCGCTTTCTATATCCGAAAGTTATTCCGTTGTGGGGTCCACCAATGATTGAGCCGTCGTACGGATATTCTCCGACAAAAAGAATATTTCCCGACCAAACGAATATTTTATGACAACTTGCTTACTTTGCAAAATTTATAAATATTACTCACAACTATAACATTATATCAAATCCACACCTTATTATTCAAAATAACATTTAGAGATAATTAAATCTTTATTCATAAAAGTTGGGGTCTTACAACCTCCCCTTCTTATGAAATTTCATCCTCAAAATTGGTGTGCGTACCTGGTATGTCAAAGAGGTGAGGATACCTTATTTTTATTTTAGATTCTATCTCCCAGGTCATTTCCTCAGTATCGTGGTTTCTCCACAAAACTTTGACTTGAGGTATAACCTTTGAGTGTAGAATATATTCCTTCTTGTCCAAGATTTTAACAGGTACCTCTTTATACGTTAAATCTTCTGCTATCTCGTCTGGTTCTAATTCAATAATGTGGTTCGGGTCTTCCACATATTTACGTAACATAGATATGTGAAAAATATTATGAACACGAGACATACTTGGCGGTAAAGCGATTCTATAGTCCACAGTTCCAACTCAATCGAGGATTTCAAATGAGCTAATGAATTGAGGATTGAGCTTTTCTCTCTTTCCAAATCTCGTAACTCTTTTTCATGGAGCAACACGTAACAACACATAATCTCCAACATTAAATTCCACGTCCCTTCGATAAAGATCCGCACAACTCTTTTGTCGATCTTGTGAGGTTTGTATACGTTGCCGGATTATTTGAATCTTTTTCGTTGTCATGCGTACCAATTCTGGTCCCAATAACGTTGCTTCACCCACCTCATCCCAGCATACTGGAGAATGACACTTTCATCCATACAACGCCTCGAATGGAGCCATACCTATACTTGCTTGATAATTGTTGTTGTAGGAGAATTCTACTAATGGCAAGTACTTGTCCCAGCTTCCTTTGAAGTCTAGGACACAGAGTCTTAATAGATCTTCAAGAGTTTGAATAGTCCTCTCCAACTATCCGTTCATCTGAGGATGATATACATAACTGAATTGTAAATCAATGCTCATAGTTTCTACAAGCTGACCTAAAATTGTGAAGTGAATCTTGGGTCTCGATCAGAAACTATGGATACTGGCATACCATACAATCTTACGATCTCATTTGTATACATACGAGCAAGACAGTCAAGTAAATAAGCTTCTCGTATAGGTAAGAAATGAGCAGACTTGGTTAATCTGTCGACAATGATCCAAATTACATCTATGCCTTAAGAAACCTTGGGAAGACCAGTAACGAAATCCATGTTAATGTGCTCCCACTTCCATTCTAGAATTTCAAGTGGTTGTAATGGACCTTTTGGTACTTGATGCTCCGCTTTGACAAGTTGACAAGTTAAACACCTTGAGATAAACTCCGCGATCTATCTCTTCATATTGCTCCACTAAAATGTATATCGAAGATCACGATACATTTTGGTACTTCCAGGATTGATTACAAATGGTGTGTTGTGTGCCTCCATCATAATTTTATACTTCAATTCAGAGTCGTTAGGAACACAAAGTCTGGAGTTGACTTGAAGTATTCCTTCTTCATCGATTCTTGCTTCTGGAATAACACCTTCTTGTACTTTCTTCTTCATACGCATCAGCTCCGGATCTATATCTTGAGCAGCTTTAACTTTATCGATTAAAGTCGGTTTTACTCGTATATTTGACATTATCACGTGAGTCCCTGAAGTCTTTAACTCTATCTACATCCTTTGTAAGTTATACAAAATGGGCATTTGCGTTGACAATATCGCACTCGTACCCGCATATGATCTTCTACTCAACGCGTCAGCTACCACGTTCACTTTTCCAGGATGGTATTGAATGGTATGATTGTAATCTTTCAACAACTCGAGCCAACGTCGTTGTCGCATGTTGAGTTCCTTTTGGGTGAAGAAATATTTGAGGCTTTTATGATCCGTATAGATCTCCACTTTCTTCCCATAAAGGTAATGCCTCCAGATTTTAAAAGTGAAAACGACAGCTGCCAAATCTAGATCATGAGTAGGATAATTCCTCACATATTCTTAGAGTGGTCGTGAGGCATAGGCTATGACTTTCCCATGTTGCATGAGAACACATCCTAACCCTCTGCCTGAAGCATCGTTGTAGATGACAAATCCCTCCGAACCAGATGGTATTGTCAGAACAGGTGCTAAAATGAGTTTCCTCTTGAGTTCTTGAAAACTCTTCTCACATTCCTCGCTCCAACTGAATTTTGTATCTTTTCGAGTCAGCTGAGTTAATGGAGTAGCGATTCGAGAAAATCCTTCCACGAATCTCCGATAATAACCAACTAAGCCCAGAAAGCTATGTACTTCGGTTACTGACTTAGGTTGCTCCTAACTTTGTATTGCTTCAATCTTCGCCGGGTCAACTGATATTCCATGATTCGATATCACGTGCCCAAGGAATGCTACTTTCTCAAGCCAGAACACGCATTTCTTTAACTTGGCGTATAGCTTATTTTCATGAAGCTTTTGGAGTATCAGCCTCAAGTAATGCTCATGATCTTCACGACTTTTGGAGTAAATGAGGTTGTCATCAATAAAGACAACGACAAAATAATCTAAATATTCCTTGAATACTCAGTTCATCATAACCATGAAGGCAGTAGGAGCATTAGTCAATCCAAAAGACATTACTAGGAATTCGTAATGTCAGTACCGAGCTAAAAGCAGTCTTTGGAATGTCATTAGTTTTAATTTTTAACTGATGATATTCGGAACGATGATCGATCTTTAAAAAGAATTTGGCACCTTGCAACTGGTCCAACAGGTCATCAATGCGAGGTAACGGGTGCCTATTTTTGATAGTAACATGATTCAACTACCGATAGTCAATGTAAAGTCGCATACTCCCATCTTTCTTCTTTACGAATAGAATAGGAGCACCCCAAGGAGATGTACTAGGACGAATGAAACCGATGTCTAACAACTCCTGCAGTTGGGTTTTTAACTTTTGAAGTTCAATAGGAGTAATTCGATATGGGGTTTTGGAAATGGATTTTGTACCGGGTTCAAGGTCAATACAAAATTCAATTTTACGCTCTGGGGGTAGGCCAGGAAGTTCTTCAGGGAATACGTCAGAAAATTTATTAACGATAGAAATATCATTCAAATCTGACGTATTTTGGTTTAAATCTATGACATGGGCTAAGAAAGCTTGACATCCGTTTTTCAATAAACGAATGGCTTTATGGCTTGATATAACAGTGATTGCCTTTAGTGGTGTGGTTGCTTGAATTCGCATAATAGGTTGGTTAAGAATATGAAAACTAATAACCTTACGAAAATAATCAATTTTAGCATGATGAATAGTTAACCAATCAATCCCTAAAATCACATCAAGTGCAAGTATTTTCAATGAGATGAGATCAACAGGTAATGTGAGGGTGTCGATTTGAATCAAACAAGATTTATAAACAGTGGATGTAATAAAGGATTCTCCCAACAGAGTTTCAACAGATAAGTTAAAGTCTAATTTCTCTAGAGTCAAATTTAAACGTTGAGCGCAAGTAGGTGAAATAAAAGAATGGGTAGAACCGGTATCAAATAAGGTATAGGCTTCGCAAGAGTTTATGATTAGCTTACTCGTGATGACTTCGTTCGGGTTCCTCACTTTTTGGGAGGTCACGACAAACGCTCTCCCTTGAACTACCGACTTTGAATTTTCTGGGACGGCTGTTGGCGTCACCATCCCAGCTGGACTTGATTTCACTACACGACAAAATTGAGCTAGGAGACCTTCTCTTCCACAATTGAAACACGCTTTGGGTTGCTACGTACAATTTGGACTGATGTGTCCCTCCCCTCTGTAGCTGTAACATACGACCGGTGGTCGTTCTCCTTCCTTAAAAACAGGTGCTAGTGTTGCTGTCTTTCCATCATTATTGAGCCTTCTCTTTTTTAAATTTTCGCTTGACTCATTTCTTCTATTATCTTGGCCAGGATTACCACCGAAGTAGTTACCATTTCTAGCATGATAATTTCCTTCACGTCAGTTGTCACCGCTTCGATGACTGCTACCAATGGTATTATCATTTTGCCGACTGCTATCTTTTGGTTGGGCTGACTCATTATCGCGCTCCAATAACTGAGCCATATTCACAACATCTGAATATAAGCAAAGTTTGTGAGAAATGAGGTATTGACGTATTTCGGGTTTCAAACCTCGCAAAAACATTCGTGTCATACACTTCTCATTATCTACCAAATGGGATGCAAACCGGGATAACTCTGCAAACTTAGCCTCGTATTGTGAAATGGTCATATTGTTTTGCTCTAGCTTGATGAATTCTACCTCCTTCATGTAACGAATACTTTTAGAAAAGTACTTGTCGTTGAATAATTCTTGGAACTTCTCCCAAGACATCTTTAGTGCAGAAGGTTGAGTACGTTTTACAGATTCCCACCAATAATTTGCCTTTCCTCGTAACATGAAGGTGGCAAAGGGAACCTTTTACTTTTCAAAGCATCCCAAAACATCAAATATCTTAGTGATCTGCTTAATCCACGTCTCTACCTTAAGTGGTTCTGGATTTTCCAAAAACTCCGGTGGTCCCAGCTCCTTGAATTGCTTAGCGGTGACCAGTCATGAGTTACCATTGATTCCACCTGCATTTTGAACAGGATTCTCTCTCGCTTGGTGTTATATGAATTACAGAAAGTTCCTAAACATCCCGTCGTTCATCATTTGGTCGGTGTTGTTGTTTAAATGAGGATTATTGCCTTCCTGATGCACATTATCCTGGTTATTGATCGGTGGTGACTCAACGGTCTCATGTGTCATTGCTTATCTCAACATTTTCAAGTGCCATTTTCAAACACTGCCACAAAATAAGGGTTAATTGACATTCGACATATTATCCCTATATTCTGACCGATCAATTAAATAACAAATAAACTTAGGTAGGACACACTAGCGAAGGATTTACCCATCTCTCTCCTCCTAGTTCTAGCCTCAAATCTCTGATATGGATCATATCCCTAAGCTTTGATACCAACTGTGACGCCCCCAAAATAGGTATACACAACTCATTCTGAGTCGTTAAATACATGGTACAGAATTTAAATACAAATTTCATTTATACAATACGACAAAACGTAGCTGAGAGTTTTAACACGAATATTGTCTCGTAGACAATATCCAAACTCAAATGGAGTCCTCATTACAATTATTATCACACTATTTCATAGAATAGTGAGGACTACTATAGCCACCATTGTAACAACTGTAAGACCCCAATTTTTATAAATAAAGATGAATTTTCTATAAATATCATTTTTGAATATTATGGAGTTAATTTGATATAATGTTATAGTTGTGGGTAATATTTATAAATTTTGCAAAGTAAGCAAGTTGTTATAAAATATTCGTTTGGTCGGAGAATATTCTTTTTGTCGGGGAATATTCGTACGACGGCACAATCATTGGTGGACCCCACAACGGAATTATTGTCGGATTGAGAAAACGACAGAATTATCTTTCTATAAAAATAACGGCTGAGGTGTTACCGTTAAAACCGTTAAAACTGTTGAACTACTCGGTAGTAAAAGTACAGTAATACGCGTGGTTGCATAGTAGCACACGGTATTGATTATTAATGTTTACGTGAGAAGTCACTCAGCTATACTCAATTATTGCTACAGTAATTGCTGCATCATATCTCTTAAATTATTGTCATAGTATCATCTGTATAATATGTTATATTATTAAATCAATAATTGAGACGTTGTGGTAAGTTTGGTTATTTTATGGGGGGCCATATGTCATCATCTAAGAGTCTCTTGGTCAATAGTATTTACCTTGGTCAATAGTAATTACCTTCGTCAATAGTAATTACCGTTGTCAATAGTATTTACCTTGGTCAATAGTAATTACCTTCGTCAATAATATTTACCTTGGTCAATAGTAATTACCTTCGTCAATAGTATTTACCTTGGTCAATAGTAATTACTTTCGTCAATAGTAGTTGTCCCTTCAATATTACCAAGAGTCATTTGACCCTTCGTTAAGACCAAGAGTCATTTGACCCTTCGTTAGGACCAAGAGCCACCCTCAGTTTTTCTATAAATAGAGGCCTAGGGCTTCATTATTTTTCACGAATTCATTCAAGCTATAGAGAGAAAGTATAGAGAGAATAAGAGAGAGAGAATAAAAGTATTCTGCTACATCACTTTTCCAATATCCAGTTCTTTTAAGGTAGGGAATATTATTTCTTTTATATTCATGAAGAGAACTTCTGTTATTCCATTTGTTATTATTCTGTTGGAATAACCAGTATACGCGGTCTACCCTATACTTGGTGACATTCTTCTATTATTCTGTTGGAACATCCTGTCTGTGTGTTTTACACCGGACCTGGTTCCGTTTATTATTCTGTTGGAACATCCTGTCTGTGTGTTTTACACCGGACCTGGTTCCGTTTTATTATTATTCTGTTGGAATATCCTGTCTGTGTGTTTTACACCGGACCTGGTTCCATTATTTATTATTCTGTCGGAATATCCTGTCTGTGCGTTTACGCCGGACCTGGTTCCATTATTTATTATTCTATTGGAATAACCTGTCTGTGCGGTCTATCGCATGCATGGTGATTTCTTTTGTTATTCCATTCTTTATTGTACTCAGTTGGTTAAGTTTTGACTTCTATACTCCATGAAATTTGTGGAATATCCTTGATAGTTGCGTTTCATCCAGTATCTTTTCAAGAAAATATTCTTCTAAGCATTCTTGAATTTTACTCCACAATGCAGTATCATGTTGACAATTTGGACGTTGTCAATTCCTGGATAAATTAATTCTTGAACTTGTTTTATTGAGTTCTTATATCATTGTCATCATCCTCATGTTTATAAAATGTTGAAAGTCATCTGTGGCCTGTATTGCATAGATGGACTTGGTATGATTATGACCAGGGATTATTCGGTATAATCATGACCGTAATGTTACAAATGATGTGGTAAAAGTCCTCATTGGCCCGTAGTGCATTGATGGACAGTTGTTGGCATGATCATGACCATTAATGAATACACGAATATCCTTGGCCGTAGTGCAGGGGTGATTCGATGATGTGGATTATTTTATTAAGCTGAGTCTCAGCGATTACAGTGTTGAAAAACTTTTTAAATCATAAAAGATAGTAGAGTTTATTTTCTACTTGACTCTTTTAATGGATTGCTTGTTCCGCTACAGTTAAACTTGATGTCTATTATATTTTATCAGTTTAACATTGTTGAAGGCTAATGATAATTTATTCTGCATTATCTTAGTCATAATATTTCTTACTGGGCTAGTTGAGCTCACCCTTTCTTTCACTGTTCTCTTCAGGAAATGAGAACGTAGCTGGGACAAGTCGGGGTACGGAGTGATGGTCCGAATGATAGTATTAGTTAGTAGTCCTCACTATTCTATGTAATGGTGTGTTAATAAATGTAATGAGGACTCCTTTTGAGTATGAATACTCTCTAGAAGATAATATTTGTATTCAAACTCACAGTTTATGTTTTGTCGTATTGTACACGACAGATGTATTAATCAGTTGTATTTGTATTCTGTACTATGTATCTGACGACCCAAGATGGGTGATGTATACCTAATTTTGGGGGCGTCACAACAACCGAGAAAATCGGATTAATTATAAAAGAAATTTATTTAATTAAATAATTAATAAAATTATATTATATGTTATTATTATGTGTTAGTAAGATGAAGGTTGTTCTATAACCTAAATGTCTCGGAATATCGTAGTATTCTGGCTACGTGAAGGAATTAAAGTGTTTAAATTTTCAATACGAAAATAAAAGCTTTCCTAGAAATTTTCTGAAAAACATTATTCATCAATTTCTGCTCTGGAATTATTTTTGAACTTCCGAGAAATACGTAACGATAGAATAATAAGGAAGGATGGAATACGTAATAATATTTCAGTTATGACAAACACAGTTTTTTGCTTGCGTACTAAATTCAAGAATGTTAAGGAAACTAAAGAATAAAGGATGATTGTATAATAGCAAGTATTATACGAAGCAATGAATACGAGTATGATACGAAGAATTGTACGAGTATATACGAAAGGTAGTATAACATGTATGATTATACGAAATAGTATACGTAAATAGTACGAGGATTATACGTTAAACGCTTTAATCCTATTACAAGGGACTTGTAGTATTTGTGTAGGAATGGTGAAAGCCCAATTGGTATTATGTTAAAGCCCAAAGGTTATTAATGCAAGCCCAACTTTAGGCCCAAGGTAATTAAACCTAAGCCCAAACTAAAAACCAGATCCATGGATCGAACCGATGGGTCAACGGGTAAGAAAAACCATGGGGCAACCCATATGAGCTCCATAGGTGAGTCATGGCTGGCCATGTGTGGTGACCAAGCAAAGGATAAGGTGAGTGTTGCCCAAGAAAGGAATAGTAAGGAGGTAGAGTAAGGAGGTGGATGGCCTAAATGACTAGAATGCCCTAACTTTGCCAATCCTATAAATAAGAGGCTTTGGATTTTCATTTGCCCCTTGTTAATTTCCACCAACACCTTATCATATATTGGGAGAGAAAAGTAAAAGCTAGACTTGTTATAACAAGAAGAAAAGAAGAAGTACCAAGCTTAATCATCAAGGGTAAGGATCCTAAACCATGATTCTCCATCTCTTCAATTGTTATTTGATAGAGAAGTGGATAGTGGTGGAGCATGTATGATAGGGAGTATAAGAATGACTATTAATGGACTTAAACCTTAATAAGTCATGTTGTAAGGAAATCATAATTATGAAGTGATAAACTAATGAAGAACATGTATAGAATAAAATGAAATATGTTTGGTTAGGATGTTAGAATGATGGAATGAATCCATTTTGAACGATGTAAAAATATCAAGTAACGAAGTTATGGCAAAATTTACGAGATTAGACGATAATCGTCGAAATCGTTAAATTCTCGGAATAAAAGTCAAAAGTCACCATTGAACTCGAAAATGTTGGTTTTCGATGGAGAATAGTCTAACTTTGCATTTTAGAGTTGCGAACTCAAAAATGACCAAATTTTGACTTAGAACGAAGAAACGAGCTTTGAACGTTCACGAACGTTTAAACGTTTTCGTAATAATGAACTAATCGGTGAACTCTAAGTTAAAAGATTCAAAAATGTAAGATTTTCTAATGAAATCATAGAACATGTGATTTGTGATCTAACGGCTTTTGAACGAGCTAATTCAGACTTAGGATGATTAAGTTATGAACCCGAAAAATTCACAGAAGAAAAAGTTCTAGGAAATTTTCTCTGAGGCAGGGTTGGCGCCGCAGCGCGGGCCAAAGAGGTGAAGTCGGCGCCGCAGCACCAGGCCAGACCCTCAGCTACTGGGAAGTGGCACCGCAGCGCGGTACAGAGAGGAAAGGGTGGCGCCGCAGTGCCAAGGTCAAGCCATACATACTGAGGAGTCGCGCCGTAGCGCCAGTAGTAGGAAAGACCCAGAAAAGAATGCTCATGTCTGTAAAGTAAATGGAAGTTAATTAATTATGAATTATATACTTAATTAACTTGAAGTAACATCATTGAAGATGAGGGAAACCTTAGGAATTATAACTAAAGGTTGACAGAAGATTTCTTGAACGTAAAAACAAGGTATTACGATAAACCGTAACGAATGTTAAACAATCTAAGGCATGATTAGATTGAGAAGAAGGGTAAGATATATTAGTAACCATACGTGATTATATATGACCTAATGTGGTATATTATGTGATAATGTATTGTACAATCCTTAAATACTCAAAAGGAAAGTGTGTTAAGTGTAGAAGACGCCGAAGGCAGGTATTCTTACCCTTGTCTATATTCTATTGGACAAGCTTTGTAATTCATGTACTTTAAGCATGAATTGATGTATAATGAAGTCGAAGCCAATTCCTTCAGCTAGACACAATGTGTTTTGTGGATTTCCTTATAATCTATCAAAATATTGTCAATATTGCTATCTTTTGCCAAACTATTTTGGTATTGATTTCAAAGAAAGACTGAATATGATAAACAAATGTTTTGTCGTCAAACGACAGGCACGTGAGGTTGCCAAAGCTTAAACGTATGTAAGTTGTGTTGTACAATATAGAGTACTATAGGCTGATCACCTAGACGTGCTTATAAGATATACCAGACTTATGGACTTGGTGTCGAGTTTTTCTTTTCAAAGAAAGAATGAAATGCTCAAGGTCTTTGACCGAAATTTATGTTTAACTTATGTTGTTCATTGTTAAACGTTTTAAGGAAAAAAGAAGTGTTATTTTGCATTATCAATAGTACTTCATAACTATTGCTTCAGTTATTGAAGATTTATGATTTATATGATTCAAGCCTCTTGTTTAAATGAAATTGTCATACTTGTTGAGCTAGTTATGCTCACTCTTGCTTGAACCATATAAATGCAGCTAAGACCGAACGGACTGAAGGATCCGGTAAAGATAAAGGAAAGGCTAAGGCGAACCAATAGGTTGCCTTTGTAATAGTATAGGATGAATGTTGTTATTATTTGATATTATGACAGAATATATCTAATGGTTATAAAGAACCTGGGTATGATAATATTATTTTTGAATATATAGAAGACATTTTCACCCTTTTGAGGTATTTCAATAGAATGAATGTGTGAATTGTAGCACCATGTAGCACCATCTGTCGGGTTGGAAGCTACCCGGATTTGTGGGCTTCACAGGTTGGTATCAAAATAGGTATACAACACCCATTCTGAGTCGCCAAATACATGGTACAAAAAGCAAACTACAACTTCAATAATACAATTGTCGTGCAAAATACGACAACACATACTGTGAGTTTAAATACAAATATTGTCTTCTAGATAATATCCACACTCAAATAAGTCCTCAATACAATTATTCAAATACTATTTTACAGAAATAGTGAGGACTACTAAAACATCTTTCTAGAACCATCACTCCATACCCCGACTAGATTCTGCTATGTTCTCACCTCCTGAGAAGAAAAATGGAGCAAAAAGGAAAAGGGTGAGCTTAACTAGCCCAGTAAAGAATATTATGACTAAGATAATATACAACAAATTATCATTAGTATTTAAAAGGAAAAAATCTGACAGAATATAATCGACAACAAGTTTTAGATCAACAACTGCAGCGGAAACAGCAAACCATTAGAAGAGTCAAGTAGAGAATGAATTCTACTATCTTCTAAGATTTAAAAGTCCATCATCAATATTTTATCCCTGTAACATCAATTAATTATCATCTTTATCCAAATATTCATCTTTGCACTACAGGCCAAAGATATTCATTTGTATCACTAGTCGGTCATGTTCATCTCAACACCTGTTCATCTTTGCACTACGGGCCAAAGATATTCATCAGGTAATCATACATCTTTGCACTACAGGCTAAATATATTCAGTAATATCATCATTTAGGACTGAGGATGATGAAAAATATCTTAAAGAGAACGAATCTAGTGAGACAAAAGGACAAATAGTAGGGATTCGTATAACAGTTTATCCAAGATCAATAATACTTCATAATAATCAACTGTGAAGCAGAATTCAAAAATAAAGATCAAAACATGGATACAATCAAAGATAGTAACCATAATAGACATCTTAGACAAAAAGGGAAAATTTTATTTTTCGGTGAATAGTGTCGTATTCGTGAATAGTGTCGTATACGTGAATAGTAACGTATACGTGAATAGTAACCCCGACATAAAAAGTTTCAAATTTGATAAAAAGTTTATATCAATATTTCAGCATAATGATATTGAAGAAAATAATATCATTAAGAAGAAAATAATATTCCTTACCTCAAAATATCAGTACTTCTGGTCGGAATACCGGTATAAGGCTGAAAGAAACTTGCTCTGATAAATAGAAACTCTCAAAGTATCTAAATACTCACACCATACACTCAATAATCTAGAGAGAGAAAGAGAGAAAACTTGTTTCTGATGTGATTTTTAATTCTAACGTAGCCCTCTATTTATAGGAAAATATTAGCACGCCGAAGCAGACTTAACCTGCAACCTGATGGCTTTACCTGCTACTATTCCCACGCACCACATTTGAATAAAAATCTCAGTACATTTCTTCACCAACCAAGAGTGGGGCCCACCAATTCTAAAATTTTCTACCAAAATGATTAACTCCGAAAATTCAATAATTTCTCAACCTGTCATCTCGTAAAATTCATAATAAATCATACGTTCATTTTTAACGGTTCAAATTTTGTGGACATATACTCAACTTATATATGTATAACATATCCAAAAATTACCACGATCCAACGGTCGGATTAAAAATTATAACCCCCACAAAAGATCCAACGGTCGGATTAAAAATTATAACCCCCGCAAAATATCTCAAAAACCCTGATTTTTAATACCTCCATTCCGACAAAAATACTGATAAAAACCTCAACATTAACTCCTTCATTTTTAACCACAAAAATATATCCCTCATTTATATCCACATAAAATAAATATTTCCTTATCATGTGAATCAATAATTAATTATTCACAATTAATATTACAGAATCATATTTATGACAACCAGGCCGTTCCCAGGAAAGAGGGGGCTTTCCAATAAGAATTTCTCCTTACTGGCGCGCAATTAGGTGACCAAACCTCTCCTTAGACAGAACTTCTAGACATTGCCAATAATGTTATCTAATAATATTATTCAAATAATATGAATTATTGATCTGATAATGGGAAATACTGTGCAGTGACAATTATTGAACAACAATAATATAAAATTTCAACGTATCAATTATTGAATCAATAAAATAAAATATTGAACAGTAATTACAGTAACAATTATTGAGTAGTGCCTTCTTACGTAAGAATCAATAAATTCAAAAATACTATGTAATACCGTGTGCTACTATGCAATAACGCGTATTATTGTATTTTAACCACTGGGTATTCCAACAGTGTTAACGGTAACAACTACGCCGTTATTTGTAAAAACTCAAATTTGTCGTTTTCTTCACCAGACAGTTATTCTGTTATGGAGCCCACAAATGGCTGCGCCGTCGTACGAATATTCCCCGACAGAAAGAATATTCCACGACCAAACGAATATTCTCCGACAACAATAAATATTTTATAACCACTTGTGTATTTTAAAAAAAAATTCATATATCACCCTTAACTTTAATATTTATCAATTTAACCATTTACTGAATAGTAATTATAAGAAAATTTGAATACTTTTATTTCATAAAATTCGGGTCTTACGATCTCCCCTCCTTATGAAATTTCGTCCCCGAAATTTACGTACCTGGTATTTCGAAGAGTTGAGAATACATTGCTTCCATTTCAAATTTTATCTCTCAGATCATCATGATTTCTCCATTGCTCATGTCCCATGATAACTTCATTTGGGTTCCTCATTTGTTGGGAAGTCATGACAACCGCCATCCCTCGAACTACTCGGCTTTGACTTGTCTGGAGCAGCATTTGGCGTCATCATTACCGTTGGAATATACTTTTCTATAGGACATATTCCTCCCTCAACTGCCTCTTCGTACTCCTCATTCATGATCTGAATCATCAATCTTCGATCCATATCGGATTCAGGTTGACCGCTATGTACAGGGTAATTCAAAACTCGATGTTGGGTTCTCCCAATTGCTTTCCATAAAGAGAAATTCATATCATCTATTTTAGCCTTCTTAGATCTAACATCTCTTTTCACAATATCCACGTGTCGTGCGACTTTTGCCCATGCATCACTTATTCTCACTCGTTCAGTTTTTTCTTCTTTCAGCTCATATTCCATTTTTATCATCTTATACTCTGCCAAAGAATGCTTCTGTTCAAGCATCACATATCGGGTAACACAAGCTTGAATTGTTGCATTCTTTTGTTCCACAACCGCCTGTCGTTCTTCTGCCTGCTCTTCTAACTCATGAATACGATTTTGAAATTCTACATTTTGATCATATAATACCTCTAATAAACTCTCCTCAGGTACTTCTTCTTCCTCTTCTTCCTCAGTCTCAGCTGTTACCTCTGCGACTATCTCGGGTGCAACTATCAATTCTTCACTCACCACATGGATATCTCTAATTCTTTCTTCGTCTGACATCACATTATCACGATTAGTGATTAGAGGTATCCCCACAGTCTCATTCACTCCATTGTTAGCATTCTCAGCTGCCATTCTCAAATACTGCCATAAAACAAGGGTTAATTAAATAAATTAACATATCACATAATATCTGAATATTATGACTGACCAACAAATAAGCTTAGGTAGGACACACTAGCGAAGGATTTACTCATCTCTCCCCTCCTAGTTGTATTCCCCGATCTCCGCCAGAGATCATATCCCTAAGCTCTGATACCAAATGTGACAAGCCCAAAATAGGTCCATTCCATCTAACCTATTCTGAGTCGCCAAATACATGGTACAAAAAGCAAACTACAACTTCAATAATACAATTGTCGTGCAAAATACGACAACACATACTGTGAGTTTAAATACAAATAGTATCTTCTAGACAATATCCACACTCAAATAAGTCATCAATACAATTATTCAAACACTATTTTACAGAAATAGTGAGGACTGCTAAAACATCTTTCTAGAACCATCACTCCATACCCCGACTAGATCCTGCTATGTTCTCACCTCCTGAGAAGAAAAATGGAGCAAAAAGGAAAAGGGTGAGCTCAACTAGCCCAGTAAAGAATATTATGACTAAGATAATATACAACAAATTATCATTAGTATTCAACAAGGAAAAATTTGACAGAATATAATCGACAACAAGTTTTAGATCAACAACTGCAACGGAAACAGCAAACCATTAGAATAGTCAAGTAGAGAATGAATTCTACTATCTTCTAAGATTTAAAAGTCCATCATCAATATTTTATCCCTGTAACATCAATTAATAATCATCTTTATCCAAATATTCATCTTTGCACTACAGGCAAAAGATATTCATTTGTATCACCAGTCGGTCATGCTCATCTCAACACCTGTTCATCTTTGCACTACGGGCCAAAGATATTCATCAGGTAATCATACATCTTTGCACTACAGGCCAAAGATATTCAGTAATATCATCATTCAGGACTGAGGATGATGAAAAATATCTTAAAGAGAACGAATCCAGTGAGACAGAAGGACAAATAGTAGGGATTCATATAACAGTTTATCCAAGATCAATAATACTTCATAATAATCAATTGTGAAGTAGAATTCAAAAATAAAGATCAAAACATGGATACAATCAAAGATAGTAACCATAATAGACATCTTGGACAAAAAGGGAAAATTTTATTTTTCGGTGAATAGTGCCGTATTCGTGAATAGTGTCGTATACGTGAATAGTAACGTATACGTGAATAGTAACCCCGACACAAAAAGTTCCAAATTTGATAAAAAGTTTATATCAATATTTCAGCATAATGATATTGAAAAAAATAATATCATAAAGAAGAAACTAATATCCCTTACCTCAAAATATCAGTACTTCTGGTCGGAATACCGGTATAAGGCTGAAAGAAACTTGCTCTGATAAATAGAAACTCTCAAAGTATATAAATACTCACAACATACACTCAATAATCTAGAGAGAGAAAGAGAGAAAACTTGTTTCTGGTGTGATTTTCAATTCTAACTTAGCCCTCTATTTATAGAAAAATATTAGCACGCCGAAGCAGACTTAACCTGCAACCTGATGGCTTTACCTGCTACTATTCTCACGCACCACATTTGAATAAAAATCTCAGCACATTTCTTCACCAACCAAGAGTGGGGCCCACCAATTTTAAAATTTTCTACCAAAATGATTAACTCCGAAAATTCAACAATTTCTAAACCAGTCATCTCGTAAAATTCATAATAAATCATACGTTCATTTTTAACGGTTCAAAATTTGTGGACATATACTCAACTTATATATGTATAACATATCCAAAAATTACCACGATCCAACGGTCGGATTAAAAATTATAACCCCCGCAAAATAACTCAAAAACCCTGATTTTAAATACCTCCATTCCGACAAAAATACTGATAAAAACCTCAACATTAACTCCTTCATTTTTAACCACAAAAATATATCCCTGATTTATATCCACATAAAATAAATATTTCCTTATCATATGAATCAATAATTAATTATTCACAATTAATATTACAGAATCACATTTATGACAACCAGGCCGTTCCCAGGAAAGAGGGGGCTTTCCAATAAGAATTTCTCCTTACTGGCGCGCAATTAGGTGACCAAACCTCTCCTTAGACAGAACTTTCTAGACATTTCCAATAATGTTATCTAATAATATTATTCAAATAATATGAATTATTGATCTGATAATGGGAAATACTGTGCAGTGACAATTATTGAACAACAATAATATAAAATTTCAACATAGCAATTATTGAATCAATAAAATAAAATATTGAACAGTAACTACTGTAACAATTATTGAGTAGTGCCTTCTTACGTAAGAATCAATAAATGGTGCAAATATAATGTATCTAGTAGTGACGTAAAACCCTCTTTTGTATATCAAAGGGTAGTCTTTTGTAAATCTCAATTTTTGGAAAGCAATTGCGGGATAGTAATGTAATCAGCTAAGGCTGTGTAATGACGAATGATGTAGCATTATACTACAAGGAAGCAAATCAATATAAGCCTTTTATGAAACATATTATGCAATGAGGTTGAAGTTATTGTTTAATAATTAATAATAACTAACTAATAAGGAAGAAAGTAATAATGATGTGTTATTTATCTTAACAGAAAGATGTCACCAAGAAGAAGACAACAAAATCAAGAAGTGAATGTAAATTAACCGGAGGGATGACCGGTTAACCCGATGCAGGAGTTAACGACTGCGTTTAATAGGAATGGGGCTAATATACCCGTAAATCATGCAGTAATACGAGCTACTACTTTTAAGGATTTTAAAAGTGTCGGTCCGTCAGAGTTCAAAGGAACTACGGACCCCATAGAAACCTAAACTTGGGTAAAAGAAATAGAGAAGGCATTTGTTATTGCAAATATCGAAGAGGAGCAAAAGGTTATTTTTGCTACCTACATGATGAAAGGACAGGCCAACTTCTGGTGGGAGGCAAACCAGGCTAGGGCCGGTATAGAAAACCTAACATGGACACGGTTCAAGGAGATTTTCTTCGAGAGCTACTTTCCCACAAGAATGCAGGGGAGGATGGAGATGCGATTCTTGAAACTAAAATAAGGGGAAATGACAGTTCCCCAATACGCTGTCAAGTTCAATGAATGGTGAGGTTTACTCCACATCAGGTGGACACGGAGGTGAGGAAGGCTAAGAGGTTTGAGCAGGGCTTGAAACCCTAGCTCTATAGCCAAATATCTGTGTTCCAAAGTAATTCTTTTGGAACCATACTGGAGAAGGCAATAATTGTCGAAGGTGGTAATGAGGCTCTAAGCCAATACCACAAGGAGAAGAAGAACAAGAATAAGGTAGACGGGGGAGTGAAAATGGAAGGAGCTAGTGGGAGTGACAACAACCAGGAGAGGAAGGGTTTTAACTCTGGGAATACCGGAGTAAAGCAAGGTGATCCTAAGAAGAGGATGGAGGCATGCAAGAACTGTGGGAAGACTCATTTAGGAGTTTATCTCAAGGGAAAGGTCGTGTGTTACAACTGTGGACAGGAAGGGAACATTTTGCCTAACTGTTCAAGTCTGAAGAAAAATCATGGATGCTTCGTATGTGGATCAATCGATCACATAGCGAAGAACTGCCCAAAGAAGGGGACGGGCGGGAATAAGGGCGCTAATAGCGGTAAGTTAGCTATTGGTGGTCCAGCACCAACGAGTAGGCCGATGGCCCGTACCTTTAACATGACGGTCCAAGATGCAGTTACATCAGGGGATGTAGTTACAGGTATTATCCCGATCAACGATATAAGTGCTTATGTGTTGTTTGATTCGGGTGCTACTTGTTCTTTCATAGCATGCCTAGACGATTAGGATTACTTTCCGAAAAATTACATGAACCTTTGAATATCAAGGCAACCAACAAAGAGATAATTCCTGCTGAAAAAAATCATAGGAGTTATTGCATAGAAATACGAGGTTGTAAATTATTGGTAGATTTGTTATCGATAAAGTGGGGAGAATTTGATGTAAATCTCTGGATGGATTGGTTGATTAACCATGGGGCAATTATAGATTGTCAGAAGAAATGTGTAAACATTAGAACTTTGAGGCAACCAAATGTAGTGTTTTACGGTAATAAATCGTCGGGACGTTCGTGTTGTCTTACTATGACACAAACTAAGAAGTTGTTAAGGAAGGGATGTGTAGGTTATTTGTGCCATGTTGTTTAAAGAATTTATGACTGTATTTCCAAGCAAATTGTTGGGTCTTCCACCAGATAGGGAGATCGAATTCGTAATAGACATTGTGCCAGGAGCGGCAATTATTTCTAGGGAACCGTATCGTATGGCGCCAGTGAAGATGAAGGAGTTGATGGTTCAATTATAAGAACTGTTGGATACAAAGTACATTCAACCGAGTATTTCACCGTGGGGAGCACCGGTACTATTTGTGAAGAAGAAGGACAGATCGTTAAGACTTTGTATCGACTACCGACAGTTGAACAAGTTAACAATAAAGAATAAATACCCATTTCCCAGGACCGATGATCTCTTTGATCAGTTAAAAGGGACAAAGTATTTTTCTAAGATAGATTTACGAATGGGGTATCATCGGTTAAAGGTTAGGAAGGAGGATGTACATAAGACGGCATTCAGGACTCGTTACGGTCATTACGAGTTCCTGGTGATGTCATTTGGGTTGACAAATGCACCAGCTGCATTTATAGATATGATGAACAGAGTGTTTAAACAATATTTGGACAAGTTCGTTGTAGTGTTTATCGATAATTTTCTAGTCTATTCTAAGACACCAGAAGATCACGTTGAACACTTAAGGTTAGTGTTGGAGACACTAAGGAATGAGAAGTTATATGCAAAACTCACTAAGTGTGAATTTTGGCTAGAAAGGGTACAATTTTTAGGTCATGTTATCGACCGAGACGGAATTTTAGTAGACCCAGCGAAGGAGGAAGTAGTGATGAATTGGGAACAGTTGAAAACGCTGACTAAGGTGCGGAGTTTCCTAGGGTTAGCGGGATACTATCGAAGATTTATCCAAGATTTTTCAAAAATAGCTACTCCATTGACCAACTTGACAAGGAAGACAGTGAAGTACGTATGGACGGAGAAGTACGAAGACAGTTTTCAGGAGCTAAGAAGAGGTTGAGTGAAGCACCTATATTATCTTTACCCGACGATATAGGGAATTTTATAGTTTATAGCGATTCTTCGCATAGAGGACTTGGTTACGTGCTCATGCAGCATGGCAAGGTCATTGCGTGTGCATCACGGCAGTTGAAGGATTATGAGAAAGTTTATCCTACTCATAATATGGAACTGGCCGCAGTAGTTTTTGCCTTGAAGATATGGAGGCACTACTTATACGGGGAGAAATGTGAGATATACACGGACCATAAGAGTCTAAAATATATCTTCACATAGAAGGATTTAAATATGAGACAAAGGAGATGGCTAGAGTTGATAAAGTATTACGACTGCGATATCTTGTATCACCCAGCAAAAGCCAATGTAGTGGACGACACCTTGAGTAGGAAAGGTCGGGAGAAGTTGTCTATGTTAACAGCTCAAACTGAGTTGATAACAGAGATGGCTAGGATGGAGTTAGAGGTGAGGTTACCGAGTGAGTCGGGTCAGAGATTGTTTACAACTGAGATTCAATCTACCATTGTAGAGATAGTCAAGGAGGTATAACTCATAAATGAGGAGTGTGACCAGATGAAGAAGCGACTAACCGATGAAAAAGAATTAAATTACAATCTTGATAATGAGGTATTATTAAGATTTGAAGGAAGAATTTGGGTTCCGAATGAGACAGAATTAAAGGAGTAAGTGTTACAAGAGACTCATAGTTCGAGGTACTCGATTCATCCTGGTAGTACTAAGATGTATCAAGACCTTCAATAGAGTTTTTGGTAGCCAAACATGAAGAGGGAGATAGAAGAATACGTGTAGGTGCTTAACTTATCAAAAAGTTAAGGCCGAACATCAATGACCAAGCGGCTTATTGCAGTCATTGGAAATTTTGGAGTGGAAGTGGAAGCATATCATGATGGACTTTGTGGTGGGACTTCCGATTACTCAGAAGGGGTACGACATGATTTGGGTAATAGTGGACCGATTGACGAAGTTGGCTCACTTTTTGCCAATAAGAGTTAAGTATAACTTAGATCAGTTAGCTAAACTTTATGTTAAGGAAGTTATTTCCAGACATGGAGTACCAGTTTTGATAATGTCAGATTGTGATCCACGATTCACATCGAACTTTTGGAGGAGTCTGCAAGAACATATGGGAGCGCAGCTGAAGTTGAGTACGGCTTATCATCCACAAACTGATGGGCAGATCGAGAGGACAATTCAGACGTTAGAAGATATGCTGAGATCTTACGTCATAGATTTTAAGGGTAGTTGGGATGATCATCTACCGTTAGTAGAGTTTGCATATAACAATAGTTATCATGCGAGCATAGGCATGCCGCCTTACGAAGCTTTATATGGACAGGAGTGCAGAACACCATTTTGTTGGGATGAAGTGGGAGAACGTCGAATGCTAGGACCAGAATTAGTGCAGCAGACAGCGGATATAGTTAAACTGATAAGAATGTGTCTGGTAGCAGCTCAAGACAGACAGAAGAAGTATTCAGATTCGCATCGAGCGAACAGAGAGTTTGAAGTAGGCTCGTACGTATTTCTAAAGGTATCTCCGTAGAAAGAAAAGTTAAGTCCAAGGTTTATAGGACCTTTCGAAATATTAAAAAGGGTAGGATATGTAAGACCTCGAATTTTATGAAATAAAAGTATTCAATTTTTCTTATAATTACTATTCAGTAAATGGTTAAATTGATAAAAGTTAAAGTTAAGGGTGATATATGAAATTTTTTTCAAAATAAGCAAGTGGTTATAAAATAATCATTGTTGTCGGGGAATATTCGTTTGGTCGTGGAATATACTTTCTGTCGGGAAATATTCGTACGACGGCGCAGCTATTTGTGGCCCCCATAACGAATAACTGTCGGGTGAAGAAAACGACAAATTTGAGTTTTTACAAATAACGGCGTAGTTATTACCATTAACACTATTGGAATACCCGGTGGTTAAAATACAGTAATACGCGTTATTGCACAGTAGCACACGGTATTGCATAGTATTTTTGAAATTATTAATTCTTACGTAAGAAGGCACTACTCAATAATTGTTACAGTAATTACTGTTCAATATTTTATTTTATTGATTCAATAATTGCTACGTTGAAATTTTATATTATTGTTGTTCAATAATTGTTGCTGCACAGTATTTCCCATTATCAGATCAATAATTCATATTATTTGAATAGTATTATTAGATAGCATTATTGGCAATGTCTAGAAAGTTCTGTCTAAGGAGAGGTTTGGTCATCTAATTGCGCGCCAGTAAGGAGAAATTCTTATTGGAAAGCCCCCTCTTTCTTGGGAACGGCCTGGTTGTCATAAATGTGATTCTATAATATTATTTCTGAATAATTAATTATTGATTCATATGATAAGAAAATATTTATTTTATGTGGATATAAATGAGGGATATATTTTTGTGGTTAAAAATGAAGGAGTTAATGCTGAGGTTTTTATCAGTATTTTTATCGGAATGGAGGTATTAAAAATTAGGGTTTTTGAGATATTTTGCGGGGGTTATAATTAATCCGACCGTTGGATCGTGGTAATTTTTGAATATGTTATACATATATAAGTTGAGTATATGTCCACAAATTTTGAACCGTTAAAAATGAACGTATGATTTATTATGAATTTTAAGAGGTGGCTGATTCAGAAATCAGGTTATAAATCATTTTTGGTTGAAAATTCTAGAATTGGTGGGCCCCACTTGTGGTTGGTGAAAAAATGTGCTGAATTATATTTCAAATGTGGTGGGTGGGAATAGTAGCAGGTAAAGCCATCAGGTTGCAGGTCAAACCTACCAAAATTTTCCTATAAATAGAGGGCTAAGTTAGAATTGAAAATCACACCAGAAACATAAGCTTTCTCTCTTTCTCTCTCTATATTATGAAGCATATTTTGTGAGTTTTTAGATACTTGGTGAGTTACTATTCATCAGTGCAAGTTTTCTTCAGCATCATATCCGATATCCAGTCAGAAGTACTGCTCTTTTGAGGTAAGGGATAGTAATGGATTTTAAGGGTTGTTATGATTTTCAGTTTTGTAATTTTTCTGAACTTCAAAAATTCTGGAAAAATTTGAAATGATATTTTGATGAGTTTTCTTGATTGTGTCCAAAAATGGTGATTTTTGGATGTATAGATTGAGAGTTATGAATTTTATGAGAAAAGACTATTTTAAAAGTAACCGCTTATAATTCCTTGTGGTTAACTCCAAAATTGATGAAATTTTTATTGAGAGTATATGTATATGATAGAAGTATACTCTGTAAATTTCAGAATTTTTAGACAAAAGTACAATTTTTGATAAATGTCTAAATATTTGGCTATTTTGGCCATATAAAAAATAGTAAATGACTTTTAAAAATTCTGAGAAAAATTTATGTTCAATATGGGACTATATTATGCTAAATCCCAGAAAAAAAATATTTTTGGAACTGATTTGGTATTTTTCATGAAAATGGACTAGTTATGAGTAAATGAATTAAATATGTTTTGTGAAGAAAGAAAATTGAAAAATAGGATTTTATGGCTTGAGAATCCTATATGAGGTATATGCAGATTTTTGATGAGGGTTTTGGTTATTGATGATGAAATTGTAAGAGTTGGCATTTTATGATGATTAAATGCATTAATTAGTAAAGTGTAAACAATTAAAATAAATTGTTTATAAATTTAAGTAATGTTATTCTTTCAATATCATTATACCGAAATATTGGTATAGATTTTATTGTAGAATTTCTATCTTTTGTGTCGGGGTTACTATTCATGAGTTACTATTCATGATTTACTATTCATGAGTTACGAATATTACTCTTGAGATTAAAACTATATGTTGATCATATTATTTTTATTATCATATATAACATTTTTATAACCCTGATGTTGAAATTCTCTTTCACTAGAGTGTAAAGATGGGTAGATTATTGGTATGATCATGACTAGGGTTCTCTTTGGCATGTAGTGCAAAGTTGAATTGTGACTGGTATGATCATGACCATTGAATTTATAAGTGAATATCTTTAGCTTAAGTGCAAAGGTGAATTGATCAACATGGTTATAATTATTGTTTATATAAATTCTGAAATGATTATATATTTTTTTGAGATATTAATATCTTTGGCATGTAGTGTAAAGATGAAATATTGATGAATATCTTTGGCCTGTAGTGCAAAGATGAATTGTTGATGAATATCTTTGGCCCGTAGTGCAAAGATGACATGTTGTTGAATATCTTTGGCCAGTAGTGCAAAGATGAACAGATGTTGAGATAAACATGACCAACTGGTGATACAAATGAATATCTTTGGACGTAGTGCAAAGATGAAGTTATTAGTATGATTATGAACAGAAAATGTGATTTGGTGTAACCATGATCTTTGATGTTTCAGGTAAAGATAGGTGATAAAAATTATCATCGTCCTGGATGAGAAGAGGAATTTAGAACTACAGTTATGATTATGAGTTATTCATATGATTGTGGACCAGAATTGTTGATTGATGTTACAGGGATAAAACATTGTTGGTGGATTTTTAACATGGAGAAGATAATAGACTTTATAGTCTATTTGACTCTTCTAATGGATTGCTCGTTCCGCTGCAACTATGGTTGAAATTTTTATCATTTACCATATGTTCTAAATCTCTGATTTATTATTGATGAAGGCTATTGATAATTTAATTATCTTTAGTCATGATATTCTTTACTGAGCTAGTTGTGCTCACCCTTTTGCTTCACAATTCCTTTCAGGTAATAAGAGTGTAGCTGGGTCGAGCGGGGGTAACAAGGGAATAGAACGGTGGTCATCATTTAGTAGTTATATTTGGTGAAGAAAATAGGGTGAGGCGAACCCAACGTTGGAAGGGTGTTTTGTCACTATCATACAAGATGTCTAATGACATACAACCTCGTGTCATCATAAGACAGGGTTGTGCTCATCCACTTGCTGAGTATATCTATGGGCACTACCTATATAATCTTAGTGTTTGTTTGAAGTATATTTCTCAATTAGAGACAGTGGAGATAATGATAAGTCAAGCGAAGACTCACCATTGGGAAGAATATGATAGTAATCTTCTCGTTTTTCTTTGGGGTCTATTGGGTCAACCAAGG
Organism: Panax notoginseng; assembly: GCA_016801055.1. Taxonomy (NCBI): domain Eukaryota; kingdom Viridiplantae; phylum Streptophyta; class Magnoliopsida; order Apiales; family Araliaceae; genus Panax; species Panax notoginseng. The sequence goes on along the minus strand of CM029022.1, from coordinate 80,961,803 downwards.
ATAATTCTGTGGCCATATGATATCTATCATAACCTAGATGCGTGGCCTCCCATGTACGAAGGTTTCCTTGAGCACTTCCCAAAGATTCTAATTTCTAAAATAGTTTTTTGACTATACCTTTATGTAAGGTGTTATTGTGAGGTGATGTCCACAGTTGGAACATGAGTCACATTTGGTATATATTTGTATCCAAACTCACAGCATATGTGTTGTTGTATTTTGCACGACAATTGTTGTAATAAAGTTGTAGTTATTTTCTGTACCATGTATTTGACGACTCAGAATGGGTTGGGTGGAATGGACCTATTTTGGGGTTGTCACAGGTGGTATCAGAGCTTAGGGATATGATCTCTGGCGGAGATCGGGGAATAGGACTAGGAGGGGAGAGACGAGTAAATCATTCGCTAGTGTGTCCTACCTAAGCTTATTTGTTGGTCAGTCATAATATCGGGATATTATGTGATATGTTAATTTGTTCAATTAACCTTTGTTTTGAAGCTGTATTCTAGAATGATATCTGAAATACAGGAGATGAGCAATGGAGAAATCATGATGATAGGGAAGATGGAATCTGAAATAAAAGCAAGGTATTCTCAACTCTTTGAAATACCAGGTACGTAAATTTCGGGGACGAAATTTCATAAGGAGGGGAGATTGTAAGACCCCGAATTTTATGAAATAAAAGTATTCAATTTTTCTTATAATTACTATTCAGTAAATGGTTAAATTGATAAAAGTTAAAGTTAAGGGTGATATATGAAATTTTTTTCAAAATAAGCAAGTGGTTATAAAATAATCATTGTTGTCGGGGAATATTCGTTTGGTCGTGGAATATACTTTCTGTCGGGGAATATTCGTACGACGGCGCAGCTATTTGTGGGCCCCATAACGAATAACTGTCGGGTGAAGAAAACGATAAATTTGAGTTTTTACAAATAACGACGTAGTTGTTACCGTTAACACTATTAGAATACCCGGTGGTTAAAATACAGTAATACGCGTTATTACACAGTAGCACACGGTATTGCATAGTATTTTTAAAATTATTGATTCTTACGTAAGAAGGCACTACTCAATAATTGTTACAGTAATTACTGTTCAATATTTTATTTTATTGATTCAATAATTGCTACGTTGAAATTTTGTATTATTGTTGTTCAATAATTGTTGCTGCACAGTATTTCTCATTATCAGATCAATAATTCATATTATTTGAATAGTATTATTAGATAGCATTATTGGCAATGTCTAGAAAGTTCTGTCTAAGGAGAGGTTTGGTCATCTAATTGCGCGCCAGTAAGGAGAAATTCTTATTGGAAAGCCCCCTCTTTCCTGGGAACGGCCTGGTTGTCATAAATGTGATTCTATAATATTATTTCTGAATAATTAATTATTGATTCATATGATAAGAAAATATTTATTTTATGTGGATATAAATGAGGGATATATTTTTGTGGTTAAAAATGAAGGAGTTAATGCTGAGGTTTTTATCAGTATTTTTATCGGAATGGAGGTATTAAAAATTAGGGTTTTTGAGATATTTTGCGGGGGTTATAATTAATCCGACCGTTGGATCGTGGTAATTTTTGGATATGTTATACATATATAAGTTGAGTATATGTCCACAAATTTTGAACCGTTAAAAATGAACGTATGATTTATTATGAATTTTAAGATGTGGCTGATTCAGAAATCAGGTTATAAATTATTTTTGGTTAAAAATTCTAGAATTGGTGGATCCCACTTGTGGTTGATGAAAAAATGTGCTGAATTATATTTCAAATGTGATGGGTGGGAATAGTAGCAGGTAAAGCCATCAGGTTGCAGGTCAAACCTACCAAAATTTTCCTATAAATAGAGGGCTAAGTTAGAATTGAAAATCACACCAGAAACATAAGCTTTCTCTCTTTCTCTCTCTATATTATGAAGCATATTTTGTGAGTTTTTAGATACTTGGTGAGTTACTATTCATCAGTACAAGTTTCCTTCAGCATCATATCCGATATCCAGTCAGAAGTACTGCTCTTTTGAGGTAAGGGATAGTAATGGATTTTAAGGGTTGTTATGATTTTCAGTTTCGTAATTTTTCTGAACTTCAAAAATTCTGAAAAAATTTGAAATGATATTTTGATGAGTTTTCTTGATTGTGTCCAAAAATGGTGATTTTTTGATGTATAGATTGAGAGTTATGAATTTTATGAGAAAAGACTATTTTAAAAATAACCGCTTATAATTCCTTGTGGTTAACTCCAAAATTGATGAAATTTTTATTGGGAGTACATGTATATGATAGAAGTATACTCTGTAAATTTCAGAATTTTTAGACAAAAGTACAATTTTTGATAAATGTCTAAATATTTGGCTATTTTGGCCATATGAAAAATAGTAAATGACTTTTAAAAATTCTGAGAAAAATTTATGTTCAATATGGGACTATATTATGCTAAATCCCAGAAAAAAAATATTTTTGGAACTGATTTGGTATTTTTCATGAAAATGGACTAGTTATGAGTAAATGAATTAAATATGTTTTGTGAAGAAAGAAAATTGAAAAATAGGATTTTATGGCTTGAGAATCCTATATGAGGGATATGCAGATTTTTGATGAGGGTTTTGGTTATTGATGATGAAATTGTAAGAGTTGGCATTTTATGATGATTAAATGCATTAATTAGTAAAGTGTAAACAATTAAAATAAATTATTTATAAATTTAAGTAATGTTATTCTTTCAATATCATTATACCGAAATATTGGTATGGATTTTATTGTGGAATTTCTATCTTTTGTGTCGGGGTTACTATTCATGAGTTACTATTCATGATTTACTATTCATGAGTTACGAATATTACTCTTGAGATTAAAACTATATGTTGATCATATTATTTTTATCATTATATATAACATTTTTATAACCCTGATGTTGAAATTCTCTTTCACTAGAGTGTAAAGATGGGTAGATTATTGGTATGATCATGACTAGGGTTCTCTTTGGCCTGTAGTGCAAAGTTGAATTGTGACTGGTATGATCATGACCATTGAATTTATAAGTGAATATCTTTAGCTTAAGTGCAAAGGTGAATTGATCAACATGGTTATAATTATTGTTTATATAAATTCTGAAATGATTATATATTTTTTTGAGATATTAATATCTTTGGCCTGTAGTGCAAAGATGAAATATTGATGAATATCTTTGGCCTGTAGTGCAAAGATGAATTGTTGATGAATATCTTTGGCCCGTAGTGCAAAGATGACATGTTGTTGAATATCTTTGGCCAGTAGTGCAAAGATGAACAGATGTTGAGATAAACATGACCAACTGGTGATACAAATGAATATCTTTGGACGTAGTGCAAAGATGAAGTTATTAGTATGATTATGAACAGGAAATGTGATTTGGTGTAACCATGATCTTTGATGTTTCAGGTAAAGATAGGTGATGAAAATTATCATCGTCCTGGATGAGAAGAGGAATTTAGAACTACAGTTATGATTATGAGTTATTCATATGATTGTGGACCAGAATTGTTGATTGATGTTACAGGGATAAAACATTGTTGGTGGATTTTTAACATGGAGAAGATAATAAACTTTATAGTCTATTTGACTCTTCTAATGGATTGCTCGTTCCGCTGCAACTATGGTTGAAATTTTTATCATTTACCATATGTTCTAAATCTCTGATTTATTATTGATGAAGGCTATTGATAATTTAATTATCTTTAGTCATGATATTCTTTACTGAGCTAGTTGTGCTCACCCTTTTGCTTCACAATTCCTTTCAGGTAATAAGAGTGTAGCTGGGTCGAGCGGGGGTAACAAGGGAATAGAACGGTGGTCATCATTTAGTAGTTATATTTGGTGAAGAAAATAGGGTGAGGCGAACCCAACGTTGGAAGGGTGTTTTGTCACTATCATACAAGATGTCTAATGACATACAACCTCGTGTCATCATAAGACAGGGTTGTGCTCATCCACTTGCTGAGTATATCTATGGGCACTACCTATATAATCTTGGTGTTTGTTTGAAGTATAATTCTCAATTAGAGACAGTGGAGATAATGATAAGTCAAGAGAAGACTCACCATTGGGAAGAATATGATAGTAATCTTCTCGTTTTTCTTTGGGGTCTATTGGGTCAACCAAGGATAATTCTGTGGCCATATGATATCTATCATAACCTAGATGTGTGGCCTCCCATATACGAAGGTTTCCTTGAGCACTTCCCAAAGATTCTAATTTCTAAAACAGTTTTTTGACTATACCTTTATGTAAGGTGTTATTGTGAGGTGATGTCCACAGTTGGAACATGAGTCACATTTGGTATATATTTGTATCCAAACTCACAGCATATGTGTTGTTGTATTTTGCACGACAATTGTTGTAATAAAGTTGTAGTTATTTTCTGTACCATGTATTTGACGACTCAGAATGGGTTGGGTGGAATGGACCTATTTTGGGGTTGTCACAGGATAGGTAGCTTACGTGGTAGCATTACCTCCAGACCTAAAATGAATACACAATGTATTTCATGTCTCTGTGTTGCGTCCTTATAAACTAGATTATAAGCACGTAATAAAATATGAACCTATTCATATCAAGAAGGACTTGACGTCTGAAGAAATGCATATTCAAATCATTGATAGAAAAGAGCAAGTTCTGAGGAACAAAGTTATACCTACGGTAAAGGTGTTATGGAAGAACCACGATGTCGAAGAAGCAACGTGGGAACTTGAAGAAAAGAAGAAAAAGAATTACCCTCAGTTATTTGTGTAATGTATAGCGAGATTCTGGGGACAGAATCCTTATAAGGGGGAAGAATGTAACAACCGAGAAAATCGGATTAATTGTGAAATAATTTTATTTAATTAAATAATGAATAAAATTATATTATATGTTATTATTATGTGTTAGTAAGATGAAAGTTGTTCTATAACCTAAATGTCTCGGAATATCGTAGTATTCTGGCTACGTGAAGGAATTAAAGTGTTTGAATTTTCAAGACGAAAATAAAAACTTTTCTAAATATTTTCTAAAAAACACTATTCATCAATTTTTGCTCGGAAATTATTTTTGAACTTTTGAGAAATACGTAACGATAGAATAATAAGGAAGGATGGAATACGTAATAATATTTTAGTTATGACAAACGCAGTTTTTCGCCTACGCATTAAATTTAAGAATGTTAAGGAAAGTAAAGAATGAAGTATGATCGTATAATAGCAAGTATTATACGAAGTAATGAATACGAGTATGATACGAAGTATCGTACGAGTATATACGAAAGGTAGTATAACGTGTATGATTATACAAAATAGTATACGTAAAGAGTATGAGGATTATACGTTAAACGCTTTAATCCTATTGCAAAGGACTTGTAGTATTTGTGTAGGAATGGTGCAAGCCCAATTGGTATTATGTTAAAGCCCAAAGGTTATTAATGCAAGCCCAACTTTAGGCCCAAGGTAATTAAACCTAAGCCCAAACTAAAAATCGGATCTGTGGATCGAACGTGTAAGAAAACCCATGTGGGCCCCATAGGTGAGTCATGGCTGGCCATGTGTGGTGACCAAGCAAAGGATAAGGTGATTGTTGCCCAAGGAAGGAATAGTAAGGAGGTGGATGGCCTAAATGACTAGAATGCCCTAACTTTGCCAATCCTATTAATAAGAGGCTTTGGATTTTCATTTGTGCCTTGTTAATTTCCACCAACACCTTATCATATATTGAGAGAGAAAAGTAAGAGCTAGACGTGCTATAACAAGAAGAAAAGAAGAAGTATCAAGCTTTATCATCAAGGGAAAGGATCCTAAATCATGATTCTCCATCTCTTCAATTGTTATTTCATAGAGAAGTGGATAGTGGTGGAGCATGTATGATAGGGAGTATACGAATGACTATTAATGGACTTAAACCTTAATAAGTCATGTTGTAAGGAAATCATAATTATGAAGTGATGAACTAATGAAGAATGTAAGACCCCAAGTTTTATGAATAAAGATTAATTTTTCTCGAAATATATTTTTGAATATTATGGTGTGGATTTGATATAATATTATAGTTGTGGGTAATATTTACAAATTTTATAAAGTAAACAAGTAGTTATATAATATTCGATTGGTCGGGGAATATTCGTTTTAACAGGGAATATTCGTACGACGGCGCAATCATTGGTGGACCCCACAACGAAAGTATTGTCGTAGTTAGAAAACGACAGAAATATCTTGTTATAAAAATAACGGCGAAAGTTTTACCGTTAAACTGTTGAACTACCCAGTAGTAAAAGTACAGTAATATGCGTGGTTGCATAGTAGCACACGGTATTGATTATTGATGCTTATGTGAGAAGTCACTCAGTTATATTCAATTATTGCTACAGTAATTGCTGCATAGTATCTCACGTTATTTGATTCAATTATTGTCAATATTTTATATATTATTAAATCAATAATTGAGACGATAAAGTTATTCATATTATTATTTGTAATATTGACGATGTCTAGAAAGTTCTGTCAAGGAGAGATTTGGTCACCTAATTGCACGCCAATAGGGAGAAATCCTAATCGAAAAGCCCCCTCTTTCCTGGGAATGATCTGATTGTTAAATATTGTGAGTTATAATATTAATGATGAATAAGTTCGTTTTGATTAAAGATGATATTGATATTTCTATTATGTTGGGATTATTTGTGTTAGTGGAAATCGGGTAATTAATCGGATAAATAAGCAATTAATTGCTATTAATTCACATGCTTATAACTATTTATTCACATGCATGTATTATTGATTCACATGCATGCACTATTAGGGGAGTTGGTGCAAGATTGATAATACTTGCATGACTAAATTAAAAATAGAGGTATAGATGAAGATACTATACCGTAACTATTTTTTTCACATGTGTGTACTATTGATTCACATGATGTACTATTAGGGGAGGTGGTGCAAGTTTGATAATACTTGCAGGACTAAATAAAAATGAAGAAAAAGATGAAGGTATTATACTGTAATATTTCGAGCCCCAAAACGTGCAATTATCGAAACTATATTTTCCTATAAATAGAAGCTCATTCTTCTTTTATTCTCACCAATTCACTAAGACTCACAAGAGTAATTATTGTAAGACCCCAACTTTTTTATAAATAAAATCGAATTTTCTCTAATTATTATTTTGAATAATAAGGTGTTAATTTGATATAATACTTTAGTTATGGGTGAAATGTGTAAATTTTACAAAATAAGCAAGTGGTTATAATATTCATTGTTGTCAGAGAATATTCGTTTGGTCGCGAAATATTCTTTTTGTCGGGAATATCCGTATGACGACGCAGTCATTTGTGGGCCCCATAACAGAATAACGGTCGGATGAAGAAAACGACAAGTTTGAGTTTTTATAAATAACAGTGTAATTGTTACCGTTAACACTGTTAGAATACCAGGTGGTTAAAATACAGTAATACGCATGGTTGCCCAGTAACACACGGTATTGCACAGTATTGTTGAATTATTGATCCTTACGTAAAAAGGCACTACTCAATAATTGTTACAGTAATTACTATTCAATATTTTATTATATTGATTCAATAATTGCTACATTGATATTTATATTATTGTTGTTTCAATAATTGTCACTGCACAGTATTTTTCATTATCATATCAATAATTCATATTATTTGAATAATATTATTATATAGTATTATTGGCAATGTCTAAGGAAGTTCTGTCTAAGGAGAGGTTTGGTCACCTAATTGTGCGCCAGTAAGGAGAAATCCTTATCGAAAAGCCCCCTCTTTCCTAGGAACGACCTAGTTGTCATAATTGTGATTCTGTAATATTATTTATGAATAATTAATTATTGATTTATATGATAAGGAAATATTTATTTTATGTAGATATAAATAATAGATATATTTATTTTATGTGGTTATAAATGAAGGAATTAATGCTGAGGTGTTTTATCAGTATTTTATCGGAATGAAGATATTAAAAATCGTCCGTATGTGAATTTTGGGCATTTTCTGTTTGAAATTTAGAAAAACTTAAAGCTACAAAGTTGTAGAGAATTCAATTTTCTATGGAATGGACATAAAATTTGTATTTTTATGATAAAAAGGTTATTTATTATGAATTGTTGAAGTTTCGAAAATTAAATATTTTTATTAAAATTAGATGGGACCCACTTTTGTTTGAAAACATGTGGGCTGCAAAAAAAATTTCAGAATTGGCTGGCTTGCTTATTCAACAAAGGAAGAGGCGTGGAAGAAAAAAAATATTATTATTTTATTAATTTAGTCTCCTTTGGCATTCTAGCATTTTCCTATAAATAGGTGCTTAGGTTAGAATTGAATATTACACCAGAAACATAAGTTTTCTCTCTCTATATTATCGAGCGTATTTTTATGAGTATTTAGATACTTTGAGAGTTACTATTCAGTGCAAGTTTCCTTCGGCTTTACATCCGATATTCTGATCAGAAGTACTGTTATTTTGAGGTAAGGGATATTATTTTCTTCGTAAATGATATTATTTCCTTCAATATCATTATGCCGAAATATTGATATGAATTTTATTGTAGAATTTTTACCTTTTTGTGTCGGGGTTACTATTCACGTATACGACACTATTCACGTATAAGACACTATTCACGAATATGGCACTATTCACCGAAAAAAGAAATTTTCTCTTCTTTGTCCAAGATGTCTATTATGGTTACTATTTTTGATTGTATCCATGTTTTGATCTTCATTCTTGAATTTTACTCCACTATAATTTATTATGGAGCGTTTTTGAACTTGAATAAACTGTAGTACGAATCCCTAATATTTATCATTTTGTCTCACTGAATTCATTTTCTTTAAGATATTTTTCATCATCCTTAGTCCTAAATGATGATATTACTGAATATCTTTGGCCTGTAGTACAAAGATGAATGATTAACTGATGAATATCTTTGGCCCGTAGTGCAAAGATAAACAGGTGTTTAGATAAACATGACCAACTGGTGATACAAATGAATATCTTTGGCCTGTAGTGCAAAGATGAATATTTGATTCAAGATGTATATTGATTGATTTTACAGGGATAAAATATTGGTGATGAACTTTTAAATCGTAGAAGATAGTAGAATTCATTCTCTACTTGACTCTTCTAATGGATTGATGTTTTCGCTGCAGTTGTTGATCAAAAACTTGTTGTCTATTATATTTTATCAAAAAAAAATTTCTGTTGAAGACTAATGATAATTTGTTGTATATTATCTTAGTCATAATATTCTTTACTGGGCTAGTTAAGCTCACCCTTTACCTTTTTGTTCCATTTTTCTCAGGAGGCGAGAATATAGCGGGAACTAGTCGGGGTGTGGAGTGATGTTTCCAGTCAGTTATTTTAGCAGTCCTCACTATTTTGTAGAATAGTATTTCAATAATTGTAATGAGGACTTATTTAAGTGTGGATATTGTCTAGAAGACAATATTTGTATTTAAACTCACAGTTTATGTGTTGTCGTATTTTGCACAACAATTATATTAATGAAGTTATATTTATTTCTGTACCATGTATTTGGCGACTCAAAATGGGTGATGTATACCTATTTTGGGGGCGTCACAATTATAGAGAGAGAAGCTATAGAGAGAAAGAAGAAGAGAAGTCTGCTACCTCACTATTCCAGTATCCAGTCTTCTTCTGAGGTAAGGGGTATTATTTATATCATATTCTGAAGAGATATTATTTTTCGTATTCGTATGAATATTATTTTCGTTCAATATTCATAAAGAGTATTATCTTCGTTCAATATTCGTAGGAATATTATCTTCGTTAAATATTCGTTGGAATATTATTTTCGTTCAACAGTTGTAAGGAATATTATGTTTTTCAGTATTCATAAGGAATAATATTTTTTTCATACTTTGTATTATGTTAGTAATATTATTTCGTCTCGTATTCCTGATTATACCCTCGTTTTGTTAAATTATTACTTTTATACTCCGTGAAATTAGTAGAATATCCTTGAAATTTGCGTTTCATCTAGTATCGTTTTACAAGGATATTTTCTACACATTCTTGTTAAATTTTAAGCTTTTCATGCCGGAGTACTGTCTATGCGTAGTATTCATTTATACGGTACTATTCACAGGGTACTATTCACGGGGTACTATTCACAAAGTAATATTCACGGGTGCTATTCACAAAGTACTATTCACAAGTACTATTCACGAGTACTATTCACAAAGTACTATTCCCGAAGTACTATTCACAGGATACTATTCCCTCGGGCACTATTCACTTGGAGTACTATTCATGACAAAAATTGATTTCTTTTCGGTCCAAATCATTTTTGATACAATATTATTCTTGAATTTTACTCCACAAAGCAGTATCATGTTGACAATTTAGACATTATTGAATTCTAGATAAATTAAATTATAAATCTTTAAAATTTATCATTTCCTTTCATTTAATTGAATTTTTATATCATTGTCATCATTCTCATTCTTATATTGTGATGAAAGTCATCTTTAGCTTACGTGCATAGATGGACTGTTGATTGGTATGATTATCACCAGGAATCATTCGGTATAATCATGACCCGTAATATTACAAATGATGTGGTAAAAGTTGTGACACCCCCAAAATAGGTATACATCACCCATCTTGAGTCGCCAAATACATGGTACAAAATTCAAATACAACTGTCGTATAAAATACGACAAAATATAAACTGAGAGTTTTAAAACGAATATTGTCTTCTAGACAGTATTCAACTCAAATGGTGTCCTCAATATAATTATTATCACACTATTTCATAGAATAGTGAGGACAACTTATGCTATCATCTGAACAGCCACTCCGTTCCCCGACTAGTCCCGGCTACGTTCTCATTTCCTGAAGAGGACAATGAAAACAAAAGGGTGAGCTCAACTAGCCCAGTAAGAAATATTATGACTAAGATAATGCAGAATAATTTACCGTTAGTCTTCAACAGTGTTAAACTGATAAATTATAACAAACATCAAGTTTAACTGCAGCGGAACAAGCAATCCATTAGAAGAGTCAAGTAGAGAATAAAATCTACTATCTTCTATGATTTAAAAGGTTTTTCATCACTTTTATCGCTGAGACTCAGCTTAATAAATAATCCACATCATCCCTGCACTACGGCCAAGGATATTCATTAGTATCATGACCACAAATTATCCATGCACTACGGGCCAAGGATATTCGTGTATTCATCAATGGTCATGATCATGCCAACAACTGTCCATCAATGCACTACGGCCAATGAGGATTTTTACCACATCATTTGTAACATTACGGTCACGATTATACCGAATAATTCCTGGTCATAATCATACCAAGTCCATCTATGCACTACAGGCTACAGATGACTTTCAACATAATATAAACATGAGGATGATGACAATGATATAAGAATTCAATAAAACAAGTTCAAGGATAAATTTTTAAAGATTTATAATTTAATTTATCCAGAAATCAATAACGTCCAAATTGTCAACATGATACTGCTTTGTGTAGTAAAATTCAAGAATAATATTGTACCAAAAATAATTTAGATCGAAAACGAATCAATTTTTATCAAGAATAGTACCCCGGGTGAATAGTACTCGAGTGAATAGTATCCCGTGAATAGTACTTTGGGAATAGTAATCCCGTGAATAGTACTCCGGCATGAAAAAGTTAAAACTTATCAAGAATGCTCAGAATAATATTTCCATGAAAAGATACTGGATGAAGCACAAATATCAAGGATATTCTACTAATTTCATGGAGTATAGAAGCCAAAATTTTAATAAACGAGTATAGAATTCGAAATCTGAAACGAAATAATAATACTTACATACTACAGGGTATGGAAGAATATATTATTTCAAGCGAATATTGAAAAAAATTAACATCCCTTACCTTGAAAAGAAGAGTATTCCAACTGGTATAACGAGAATATTCTTGAAGAAAACTTTCACTGTTTTCTACGCTCAAAGCTTTCTAAAACTCTAAAGAAATACGCTCAAAATTATAGAAGAAGAATTCTCTGATTCTGGTGTGATTTTCAATTCTAACTTAAGCGTCTATTTATAGGAAAACGCTAGAACGTCATAGGAGACTAAAATAATTAAATATTATTATTTATTTTCTCATCTTCCACGCACACTTTGTTGAAAAATCTAGCATGCCATTTCTGAAAAAAAAAATAGCAGCCCACATATTTTTTTAAAAACAAAAGTGGGTCTCACCCAATTTTATTAAAAATCATTTTATTTTCCGAACTTCAAAAATTCATAATAAATAGCCCTTTTATCAGAAAAATTCGAATCTCATGTCTATTCCATAGGAAATTTAATTCTCTACAACTTTGTAAGTTTAAGTTTGTCTAAATTCCAAACAGAAAATATTCGAAATCCACAAACAGATGATTTTTAATACCTCATAAAATTTATAACAAATCATACGTTAATTTTTAACGGTTCAAAATTTGTGGACACATACTTAACTTATATATGCACAACATATCCAAAATTCACAACGATCCAACGATCGGATCAAAATTATAACTCACGCAATAGAACTTTAAGAACACTGATTTGATTTTTAATACTTCCATTTCGACAAAAATACTGATAAAACACCTCAATATTAATTCCTTCATTTATAACCACATAAAATAAATATTTTCCTATCCATCATTTATGCCCACATAAAATAAATATTTTCTTATCATATAAATCAATAATTAATTATTCACAAATAATATTACAGAATCACAACAATGACAACCAGGTCGTTCCCAGGAAAAAGGGAACTTTTCGATAAGAATTTTTCCTTACTGGCGCGCAATTAGATGACCATACCTCTCCTTGACAGAACTTTCTAGACATTGCCAATAATGCTATCTAATAATATTATTCAATTAATATAAATTATTGATCTGATAATGAGAAATATTGTGCAGTGACAATTATTGAAACAACAATAATATAAAATATCAACGTAGCAATTATTGAACCAATAAAATAAAATATTGAACAGTAATTACTGTAACAATTATTGAGTAGTGTCTTCTTACGTAAGAATCAATAATTCAAAAATACTGTGCAATACCGTGTGCTACTGAGCCACAACGCGTATTACTGTATTTTAACCACCAGGTATTCTAACAGTTAGCGGTAAAACTTTCTTCGTTATTTTGTAAAAAATATTTTTGTCATTTTCTCAATTCGACAATAATTCCGTTGTGGGGTCCACCAATGATTGTGCCATCGTACGAATATTTCTTGTGTAAAATGAATATTCACCGACCAATCGAATATTATATAACAACTTGCGTACTTTGCAAAATTTATAAAGATTACCCACAGCTATAACATTATATCAAATTCACTCCATAATATTCAAAAATGATATTTATAGAAAATTTATCTTTATTCATAAAAGTTGGAGTCTTATAACCTCCCCTTCTTATGAAATTTCACCCTCGAAATTAGGGTACGTACCTGGTATGTCGAAGAGGTACGGATATCTTGATTTCATTTCAGATTCTAACTCCCAGGCCATTTCCTCAACATCGCGGTTTTTCCATAAAACCTTAACTTGAGGTATAACCTTGGAGAGTAAAATATGCTCCTTCTTATCCAAGATTTTAACAGGAACCTCTTCATACGTTAAATCTTCCGCTATTTCATCCGGTTCTAACTCAATAATATGGTTCGGGCCTTTCACATATTTACATAACATAGATATGTGAAAAACGTTATGAACACGAGAAGTACTTGGCGGTAGGACGAGTCTATAGGCCACAGTTCCTACTAGTTCGAGGATTAAAAATGGGCAAATGAATCAAGGATTGAGCTTTCCTCTCTTTCCAAATCTCGTAACTCCTTTCCATGGATCAACACGTAACAACACATGTTCTCCAATATCGAATTCCACGTCCTTTCGATGAAGATCAGCATAACTCTTTTGTCGATCTTGTGAGGTTTTTATACGTTATCGGATCATTTGAATCTTTTTCGTAGTCATACGTACCAACTCCGGTCCCAACAACGTTGCTTCACCCACCTCATCCCAGCATACTGGAGAACGACACTTTCTTCCATACAACGCTTCTAATGGAGCAGTGCCAATACTTGCTTAATAATTGTTGTTGCAGGAAAACTCCACCAATGGTAAGAAATTGTACCAACTTCCCTTGAAGTCAAGGACACAGAGTCTTAATAAATCTTCAAGAGTTTGAATAGTCCTCTCTGACTGCCCGTCCGTTTGAGGATGATAAGCCGAACTAAATCGTAAATTCGTGCCCATAGCTTTTTGCAAACTACCCAAAATCTTGAAGTGAATCTTGGGTCTCGATCAGAAACTACGGATACTGGCATACCATGCAATCTTACAATCTCGTTTATATACATACGAGCAAGACGTTCAAGTGTATAAGTTTCACGTATAGGTAAGAAATGAGCCGACTTGGTCAATCTATCAACAATGACCCAAATCGCATTTATGCCTTGAGAAACCTTGGGAAGACCGGTAACGAAATCAATGGTAATGTGCTCCCACTTCTATTCTAAAATTTCAAGTGGTTGCAATGGACCTTTTGGTACTTGATGCTCCGCCTTGACTCGTTGACAAGTTAGACACCTTGAGATAAACTCCGCGATCTCTCTCTAGATATTTCTCCACCAAAATGTATGTCGAAGATCATGATACATTTTGGTACTCCCAGGATGGATTGCAAACGGTGTGTTGTGCGCCTCCATCATGATTTTATACTTTAAATCAGGGTCGTTAGGATCACAAAGTCTGGAGTTGACTCGAAGTATTCCTTCTTCATCGATTCTTGCTTCAGGCATATCACCTTCTTGCACTTTCTTCCTCATATGTATCAGCTCCAGGTCTGTAGCTTGAGCAGCTTTAACTTTATCGATTAAAGTCGGTTCTACTCGTATATTCGCTATCATAACATGGGTCCCTGAAGTCTTTAACTCTATCTTCATCCTTTGCAAGTCATATAAAATGGGCCTTTGCGTTGACAATATCGCACTCGTACCCGCATATGATCTTCTACTCAATATGTCAGCTACTACGTTCGCTTTACCAGGATGGTATTGAATGGTATGATCATAATCTTTCAACAGTTCAAGCCAATGTCGTTGCCGCATGTTGAGTTCCATTTGGGTGAAGAAATATTTGAGGCTTTTATGATCCGTAAAGATCTCCACTTTCTCCCCATACAAGTAATGCCTCCAAATTTTAAGTGCGAAGACAATAGCTGCAAACTCTAGATTATGAGTAGGATAATTTTTCTCATATTCTTTGAGTTGTCGAGAGGCATAGGATATGACTTTCCCATGTTGCATGAGAACACATCCTAACCCTTTGCCCTAAGCATCACTGTAGATGACAAATCCCTCCGAGCTAGATGGTATTGTCAGAACAGGTGCTGAAATGAGTCTCCTCTTGAGTTCTTGAAAACTCTTCTCACATTCCACGCTCCAACCGAATTTTGTATCTTTTCGAGTCAGCTGAGTTAATGGAGTAGCGATTCGAGAAAACCCTTCTACGAATCTCCGATAATAACCAGCTAAGCCGAGAAAGCTACGTACTTTGGTCACTGATTTAGGTTGCTCCCAGCTTTGAATAGCTTCAATCTTTGTCGGGTCAACAGATATTCCATGACTTAATACGACGTGCCCAAGGAATACTACTTCCTCAAGCCAGAACTCGCATTTCTTCAATTTGGCATAAAGCTTGTTTTCACGAAGCTTTTAGAGTATCAGCCTCAAGTGTTGCTCGTGATCTTCACGGCTTTTGGAATATATGAGGATGTCATCAATAAAGACGACTACAAAGTGATCCAAATATTCCTTGAATACTCGGTTCATCATATCCATGAAGGTAGCAGGAGCATTAGTCAATCCAAAAGACATGATTAGGAATTCATAATGCCCGTACCGAGTTCGAAAATCCGTCTTTGGAATGTCATCAGTTCTAACCTTTAACTAATGATATCCGGAACGAAGATCGATCTTTGAAAATAATTTAGCGCCTTGCAACTGGTCAAATAGGTCATCAATGCGAGGCAACGGGTATCTATTTTTGACAGTGACATGGTTCAACTCCTGATAATCAATACAAAGTCGCATACTCCCATCTTTCTTTTTTACAAATAGAACAGGAGCACCCCAAGGAGACGTACTAGGACGAATGAAATCGATGTCTAACAATTCCTACAATTGGGTCTTTAACTCCTGAAGTTCAATAGGAGTCATTCGATATGGGGCTTTGGAAATGAGTTTTGTACCAGGTTCAAGGTCGATACAAAATTTAATTTCTCGCTCTGGGGGTAGGCCAGGAAGTTCTTCAGGGAATACGTCAGGAAATTTATTAACAATAGAAATATCATTCAAAACTGATGTATTTTTGTTTAAATCCATGACATGAGCTAAGAAAGCTTGACATCCATTTTTCAATAAACGAATAGCTTTATGGCTTGAGATGACATTGATTGATTTTAATGGTTTGGTTACTTGAATTCGCATAATAGGTTGGTTAGGAATATAAAAGCTAACAGCCTTACGAAAATAATCAATTTTTGCATTATAAGTAGTTAACCAATCAATCCCTAAAATTACGTCAAATGCAAGTATTTTCAATGAAATAAGATCGACAGGTAATGTGAGGGTACTGATTTGAACCAAACAAGACTTATAAACAGTGAATGTAATGAAGGTTTCTCCCAACGGAGTTTTAACAAATAAGTCAAAGTCTAATTTCTCCGGAGTCAAATTTAAACGATGAGCACAAGTAGGAGAAATAAAAGAATTGGTAGAACCGGTATCAAATAAGGTATAAGCTTCGCTAGAGTTTATGATAAGCTTACCCGTGATGACCTCGTTCGGGTTCCTTACTTTCTGGGAGGTCACGGCAAACGCTCTCCCTTGAACTACCGGTTTTGACTTTTCTGGGACGGCCTTTGGTGCCTCCATCCCAGCTAGACTTGTCTTCGATGCACGATAAAATCGGGCTAGGTGACCTTCTCTTCCATAATTATAACACGCTTTGGACTGTATCGCGCAGTTTGGACTGATGTGTCCCTCTCCTCCGCATTTGAAGCATATGATAGGTGGTCGTTCTCCTTCCTTAACAACGGGTGCTGGTGCTGACGTCTTTTCATCATTATTGAATCTCCTCTTCTTGAAATGTCCACTCTTATTATCCTGGCCATGATTACCACCGAAGTGGGTTCCATTTCTGGCATGTTGATTCCCTCCACGTTTGTTGTCACCGCTTCGATGACTGCTACCACTGGTATTATCATTTTGTCGGCTGCTTTCTCTTGGTTGGGTTAACTCGTTATCGCGCTCCAATAACTGAGCCCTATTTACAACATCTGAATACTAACACAGTTTGTGAGAAATTAAGTATTGGCGTATCTCAGGTTTCAAACCTCTTAGAAACATCCGTGTCATTCTCTCCTCGTTATCAACTAAGTGGGACGCAAACTGGAATAACTCTGTAAACTTGGCTTCATACTGTGACACGGTCATGTTATTTTTCTCCAGTTTAATGAACTCTACCTCTTTCATGTGACGAATACTTTTGGGAAAGTACTTGTCGTTGAACAGTTCTTGGAACTTCTCCCAAGATATCTTCAGTGCGGCAGGTTGAGTACGCTTTACAGATTCCCACCAGTAATATGCCTCTGCTCGCAACATGAAGGTGGTAAAGGGAACCTTTTGCTCCTCGGAGCATCCCAAGACATCAAATATCTTGTTGATATGCTTTATTCACGTCTCCGCCTTAAGTGGTTTTGGCTCTCCAAAAAACTCCGGTGGTCCCAGCTCCTTGAACTGTTTAGCGGTGACTGTCCGAGAGTTGCCAGTGTTTCCACCTGTATTTTGGACAGGAGCCGCTCTCGCCTGATGTTGCATGAATTGCATAAAGCCTCTGAACATTCCATTGTTCATCATTTGGTCAGTGTTGTTGTTTGCATGAGGATTGTCGCCTTCTTGATGCACATTATCCTGATTATTAATATGTGGAGACTCAACGGTCTCCTGCGCTCTATTGCTATTCTCAACATCCTCGGATGTCATTTTTAAATACTGCCACAAAATAAGGTTTAATTGACATGTCACATACTATCCATATACTCTGACCGACTAATTAAATACCAAATAAACTTAAGTAGGTCATACTATTGAAAGAATTTCCCGTCTCTCCCCTCCTAGTTCTTGTCTCACATCTCAGCCAGGAATCATATCCCTAAGCCTTGATACCAACTGTGACGCCCCCAAAATAGATATACATCACCCATCTTGAGTCGCCAAATACATGGTACAAAATTCAAATACAAATATCGTGTAAAATACGACAAAACATAAACAGAGAGTTTTAAAATGAATATTGTCTTCTAGACAGTATTCAACTCAAATGGTGTCCTCAATACAATTATTATCACACTATTTCATAGAATAGTGAGGACTACTAATGCTATCATCTAGACCGTCACTCCATTCCCCGACTAGTCCCGGCTACGTTCTCATTTTTTGGAGAGGACAATGAAGACAAAAGGGTGAGCTCAACTAGCCCAGTAAGAAATATTATGACTAAGATAATGCAGAATAATTTATCGTTAGTCTTCAACAGTGTTAAACTGATAAAATATAATAAACATCAAGTTTAACTGCAGCGGAACAAACAATCCATTAGAAGAATCAAGTAGAGAATAAAATCTACTATCTTCTATGATTTAAAAGGTTTTTCATCACTTTTATCGCTGAGACTTAGCTTAATAAATAATCCACATCATCCATGCACTACGGCCAAGGATATTCATTAGTATCACGACCACAAATTATCCATGCACTACGAGCCAAGGATATTCGTGTACTCATCAATGGTCATGATCATGCCAACAACTGTCCATCAATGCACTACGACCAATGAGGACTTTTACCACATCATTTGTAACATTACGGTCATGATTATACCGAATAATCCCTGGTCATAATCATACCAAGTCTATCTATGCACTATAGACCACAGATGATTTTCAACATAATATAAACATGAGGATGATGACAATGATATAAGAATTCAATAAAACAAGTTCAAGGATAAATTTTTAAATATTTATAATTTAATTTATCCAGAAATCAATAACGTCTAAATTGTCAACATGATACTGCTTTGTGGAGTAAAATTCAAGAATAATATTGTACCAAAAATAATTTGGAGCAAAAACGAATCAATTTTTATCATAAATAGTACCCCTGGTGAATAGTACTCGAGTGAATAGGACCCCGTGAATAGTACTTTGGGAATAGTAACCCCGTGAATAGTACTCCGGCATAAAAAAGTTAAAACTTATCAAGAATGTTCAGAATAATATTTTCATGAAAAGATACTAGATGAAATGCAAATATCAAGGATATTCTACTAATTTCATGGAGTATAGAAGCCAAAATTTTAACAAACGAGCATAGAATTCGAAATCTAAAACGAAATAATATTACTTACATACTACAAAGTATGGAAGAAAATATTATTTCAAGCGAATATTCAAAAAAATTAACATCCCTTACCTTGAAAAGAAGAGTATTCCAACTGGTATAGCGAGGATATTCTTGAAGAAAACTTTCACTGTTTTCTACGCTCAAAGCTTTCTAAAATTCTAAAGAAATATGCTCAAGATTATAGAAGAAGAATTTTCTGATTTTGGTGTAATTTTTAATTCTAACTTAAGCGTCTATTTATAGAAAAATGCTAGAACGTCATAGGAGACTAAAATAATAAAATATTATTATTTATTTTCTCATCTTCAACGCACACTTTGTTGAAAAATCTAGCATGCTATTTCTGAAGAAAAAAAATAGCAGCCCACATCTTTTTTTTAAAACAAAAGTGGGTCCCACCCAATTTTAATAAAAATTATTTTATTTTCCAAACTTCAAAAATTCATAATAAATAGCCATTTTATCAGAAAAATTTGAATCACGTGTCTATTCCATAAGAAATTTAATTCTCTACAACTTTGTAAGTTTAAGTTTTCTCAAATTCCAAACAGAAAATGTCTGAAATCCACAAACGGATGATTTTCAATACCTCATAAAATTCATAACAAATCATACGTCAATTTTTAGCGGTTCAAAATTTGTGGACATATACTTAACTTATATATGTACAACATATCCAAAAATCACAACGATCCAACGGTCAGATCAAAATTATAACTCACGCAATAGAACTTTAAGAACACTGATTTGATTTTTAATACCTCCATTTCGATAAAAATACTGATAAAACATCTCAACATTAATTCCTTCATTTATAACCACATAAAATAAATATTTTTCTATCCATCATTTATGTCCACATAAAATAAATATTTTCTTATCATATAAATCAATAATTAATTATTCACAAATAATATTACAGAATCACAACAATGACAACCAGGTCGTTCCCAGGAAAGAGAGGGCTTTCCGATAAAGATTTCTCCTTACTGGCGCTCAATTAGGTGACCAAACCTCTCCTTGACAGAACTTTCTAGACATTGTCAATAATGTTATCTAATAATATTATTCAATTAATATGAATTATTGATCTGATAATGGAAAATATTATGTAGTGACAATTATTGAAATAACAATAATATAAAATATTGACGTAGCAATTATTGAACTAATAAAATAAAATATTGAACAGTAATTACTATAATAATTATTGAGTAGTGCCTTCTTACGTAAGAATCAATAATTCAAAAATATTGTGCAATACCGTGTGTTACTGAGCCACAACGCGCATTACTGTATTTTAACCACCAAGTATTCCAACAGTTAACGGAAAAACTTTCGCCGTTATTTTATAAAAAATATTTTTATCGTTTTCTCAATCCGACAATAATTTCGTTGTGGGTTCCACCAATGATTGTGTCGTCGTACGAATATTCCCTGTTTAAAACGAATATTTCCCGACCAATCGAATATTATATAACAACTTGCGTACTTTGTAAAATTTATAAATATTACCCACAACTATAACATTATATCAAATTCACTCCATAATATTCAAAAATGATATTTATAGAAAATTTATCTTTATTCATAAAAGTTGGGGTCTTACAAAAGTCATCAGTGGCCCGTAGTGCATTAATGGACAGCTGTTGATATAACTATAACCAGAGATTATTCGGTATGATCATGACCATTGGTGAAAATACGAATATCCTTGGCCCGTAGTGCATGGATAATTCGTGGTTGTGATACTATTTATTGAGGTGAGTCACAGCGATAAAATTGATGATAATCTTAAATCATACAAGATAGTAAATATCATGCTCTACTTGACTCTTCTAATAGATTGCTTGTTCCGCTACAATTAAACTTGATGTTTATTGTATTTTATCAGTTTAACACTATTGAAGGCTAACGATAATTTATTCTGCATTATCTTAGTCATAATATTTTTTACTGGGCTAGTTGAGCTCACCCTTTGCTTTCATTGTTCTATTCAGGAAATGAGAACATAGCCGAAACTACTCGGGGAACGGAGTGATGTTCGAGATGGTGCATTAGTAGTCCTCACTATTCTGTGAAATAGTGTGATAGTATTGAGGACTTATTTTGAGTTTGAATACTGTCTAGAAGAAAATATTTGTATTAAAACTCATAGCTCATGTTGTATATTTAAGTTTGTATTTGTATTCTGTACCATGTATTTGACGACTCAAAATGGGTGATGTATACCTATTTTGGGGGCGTCACAAAAAACATGTATAGAATTAAATGAAATATGTTTGGTTAGGATATAAGAATAATGGAATGAATCCATTTTGAACGATGTAAAAATCTCAAGTAACGAAGTTATGGCGAAATTACGAGATTAGACGATAATCGTCGAAATTGTTAAATTCTCAGAATGAAAGTCAAAAGTCACCATTGAACTCAGAAACGTTGGTTTTCAATGGAGAATAGTATAAATTTGCATTTTAGAGTTGCAGACTCAAAAATTACCAAATTCCGACTTAGAACGAAGAAACGAGCTTTGAACATTCACGAACGTTTAAACGTTTTTTTATTAATGAACTAATCGGTGAATTCCGAGTTAAAAGATTTGAAAATGTAAGTGTAATGCCCCCAAAATAGGTATACATCACCTATTCTGAGTCGCCAAATACATGGTACAAAAATTCAAATATAACTTAATTATACAACAGTCGTGTAAAATACGACTAAACATATGTTGTGAGAACAAATATTGTCAGATAGACAATATACAAACTCAATGAGGTCCTCATTACATTTATTATCACACAATAACATAGAATAGTGAGGATTATTAATGCTATCATCTGGTCCATCACTCCGTTTCCCGACTTGTCCCAACTATATTCTCATTTCCTAAAGATAATAGTGAAAGAAAGGGTGAGCTGAATTAGCCCAGCAAGAAATATTATGACTAAGATAATGCAGAATAAATTATCATTAGCCTTCAACAGTGTTAAACTGATACAATATAACAAACATCAAGTTTAACAGCAGCGGAATAAGCAACCCATTAGAAGAGTCAAGTAGAGAATAAAATCTACTACCTTCTATGATTTAAAAGGTTTTTCATGACTTTTATCGCTGGAACTCAGCTTAATAAATAATCCACATCATCGAATCACCCCTGCACTACGGCCAAGGATATTCTTTAGTATCACGACCACAATTATCCATGCACTACGGGCCAAGAATATTTGTGTATTCATTAATGGTCATGATCATGCCAACCACTGTCCATCAATGCACTACGGCCAATGAGGACTTTTACCACATCATTTGTAACATTACGGTCATGATTATATCGAATACTCCCTGGTCATAATCATATCAAGTCCATCTATGCACTACAGGCCATAGATGACTTTCAACAGAATATAAACATTAGGATGATGACAATGATATAAGAATTCAATAAAACAAGTTCAAGAATTAATTTATTCAGGAACCAGCAACGTCCAAATTGTCAACATGATACTGCTTTGTAGAGTAAAATTCAAGAATGCTCAGAAGAATATTTCTATGAAAAGATACTGAATGAAGCGCAAATATCAAGGATATTCCACTAATTTCATGGAGTATAGAAGTCAAAACTTTAACCAACTGAGTATAATAAAGAATGGAATAACAAAAGAAATCACCATGCATGCGGTACTTCGCATAGACAGGTTTTTCCAACAGAATAATAATAACGGAACCAGGTCAGGCAAAATTCGCACCGACAGGATGTTCCAACATAATAATAAAGAATGGAATAACAATAGAAATCACCATGCATGCGGTACTTCGCATAGACAGGTTATTCCAACAGAATACTAAATAACGGAACCAGGTCAGGCGTAATACGCACCGACAGGATGTTCCAACAGAATAATAAAGACGGAACCAGGTTCAACGTAAAATGCACAGACAGGATATTCCAACAGAATAATAAAGACGGAACCAGGTCCGGCGTAAAACGCACAGACAGGATATTCCAACAGAATAATAAAGAATAGAATAACAGAAGTTCTCTTCATGAATACAAAAGAAATAATACCCCTTACGAGTATAAAAAATAATATCTCTTACCGTAAAAGAAACTTGATATCGGAGTAGTGAAGTAGCAGAATACTTTTCTTCTTTATCTCTCTAGAGTTTCAGTGAATTCGTAAGAAAATAATGAAGGAATGAGCTTCTATTTATAGAAAAATGGACTGTATAGTAACTAACTCATGAACGGTCTAGATTGATTTACTTTAATCTGACGGTCCATATTTAATGTAAAATCTTTTAAATAAAAAATAATATATTCTATTTATAATCTAATAAAACGAATAACTTTATAAAAAAATTTACTATGCAAACACTATGCAGGCACTATGCAAATACTATGCATAATAAAATATAATATATTCTAATTATTGTCTAATAAAATAGATAACTTTATAAAAGTATTCTGTTTTATATAAAAAGATTTTACTATTAGCCTAATGAAACGAATAACTTTATAAAAGTATTCTGTTTTATATGAAAAGCTTTTCTGTTTTACTACATTAATAGTACCAATAAAACAAAACTGAGTGACTTATCACGTAAGCATCAATAATCAATACCGTGTGCTACTATGCAACCACGCGTATTACTGTACTTTTACTACCGAGTAGTTCAACAGTATTAACGGTAAAACTTCCGCCGTTATTTTCAATAAAAATATTTTTGTCGTTTTCTCAATCCGACAATAATTCTACTGTGGGGTCCACCAATGATTGCGCCGTTGTACGAATATTTTCTGCTAAAACGAATATTCTCCGACCAATCGAATATAATACAACAACTTGCATACTTTGTAAAATTTATAAATACTACCCACAACTATAACATTATATCAAATCCACACCATAATATTCAAAAAAATATTTCGAGAAATTTAAATCTTTATTCATAAAATCTGGGGTCTCACAATATCCCCTCCTTATGGAATTTCACCCTCGAAATTTACGTACGTACCTGGTATGCCGAACAGATGAGGACACCTCGTCAGATTCTAACTCTCTTGAGGTATAACCTTTAAGCGTAGAATATATTCTAGGATTTTAACAGTTACATCTTCATACGTTAAATCATCCATTATTTCGTTTGGTTCTAACTCAATAATGTGGTTCGGGTCTTCCACATATTTACGTAACATGGATATGTGAAAAATGTTATGAACACGAGACATACTTGGTGGTAAAGCGAGTCTATAGGCCACAGTTCTTACTCGGTCGATGATTAAAAATGGGTCAATTAAATCGCGGGTTGAGATAACGCCTTCTTGAACCTTCTTCTTCACATTCATCAGCTCTGAGTTTGTAGCTTGAACGGCTTTAACTTTATCGATTAAAGTCGATTCTAATCGTATATTCGTTATCTTTACGTGGGTCCCTAGAGTCTTTAACTCTATCTTCATCATTTGTAAGTTATACGAAATGGGTCTTTGTGTTAACAACATCTCACTCGCATACGATCTTCTACTCAACTCGTCAGCTACCACTTTCGTTCTTCCACGATGATATTGAATGGTATGTTCATAATCTTCAACAGCTCGAGCAACATCTTTGGCGCATGATACGTTCGCTTTAGTTGAAGAAATATTTAACGGTTTAAGAAATGGGTTTTGTACTGGGGTCAATACAAAATTCGATTTCACGCTCTGGGATAGGCTAAGAAGTCTTCAAGAATACGTTAGGAACTTTATTAATAATAGAAATATCGTTCAAAACCCTCATCCAAGACTTGGATAGCACGTCACATTGATACCTATCAACTTGCCATCGTCATTCACGACGTCACCTACAAAAAGTCTGGCTTCGGTGTATTCCACACTAAAAAGTCAACAACGAAAGGACCGGGGCTCTTTACTTATGGCTTGATATGACAATGATTAACTTTAGTGGTTTGGTTTCTTGAATTCGCATAACAGGTTGGTTAGGAGTATGAAAGCTAACAACCTTATAAAAAGTATGATGAGTAGTTAACCAATTGTTTCCAAAAATCACATCAAATACAAGTATTTTCAAAGAGATAAGATTGACAGGTAACGTGAAAGTGTTGATTTGAACAAGATTTATAAATAGTGGAGGTAACGAAGGTTTCTCCCAACTGAGCATAAACAGATATATCAAAGTCTAACTTCTCCGGAGTTAACTTCAAACATTGAACACAACTAGGTGAAATAAAAGAGTGAGTAGAACCGGTATCTAACACGGTATAGACTTCACAAGAGTTTATTACTAACATACCCGTGATAATTTTATTCAGGTTCCTTGTCACAAAAAAAAAATGCTCTCTCTTAAACTACCGGCTTTAACTTTTCTGGGACGGCCTTTGGTGCCTCCATCTTAGCTGAACTTGTCTTTGGTGAACGACAAAATCGGGATAAGTGACCTTCTCTTCTATAATTATAACATGCTTTGGACGGCATCGCGCAGTTTGGACTGATGTGTCCCTCCCCTCCGCATTTGAAGCATTTAATAGGTGGTCGTTCTCCTTCCTTAACAACGGGTGCTGGTGCTGACGTCTTTCCATCATTGTTGAATCTCCTCTTCTTGAAATGTCCATTGTTATTGTTTTGACCATGATTACCACCGAAGTGGTTACTATTTCTGGCATGTTGATTCCCTCCATGTTTATTGTCACCGCTTTGATGACTGTTATCACCGGTATTATCATTTTGTCGGCTGCTCTCTTTTGGTTGCGTTGACTCGTTATCGCGCTCCACTAACTGAGCCCTATTTACAATATCTGAATACAAACACAGTTTATGAGAAATAAGATATTGACGTATCTCCGGCTTCAAACCTCTTAAAAACATCCCCGTCATTCTCTCTTCATTATCAACCAAGTGGGACGCAAATCGGGACAACTCGGCAAACTTGGCTTCGTACTGCGACACGGTCATGTTGTTTTGCTCCAACTTGATAAATTCCACCTCCTTCATATGACGAATGCTTTCGGAAAAGTACTTGTCATTGAACAGCTCTTGGAACTTCTCCCAAGACATCTTGAGTGCGTCAGGCTGGGTACGTTTTATAGATTCCCACCAGTGATCTGCCTCTTCACGCAACATAAAGGTGGCAAAGGGAACCTTTTGCTCCTTGGAGCATCCCAAGACATCAAATATCTTGGTAATCTGCTTTAATCATGTCTCCTCCTTAAATGGTTCTGGCTTTCCCAAAAACTTCGGTGGTCCCAACTCCTTGAATTACTTAGCGGTGACCAACCGTAGGTTGCCATTGTTTCCTCCTGCATTATGAACAGGGGCCGTCTTCGCCTGATGTTGCATGAATTCTAAAAAACTCCTAAACGTACCATCGTTCGTCAATTGATCAGTGTTGTTGTTTACATGAGGATTATTGTCTTCCTGTTGCACATTGTCCTGATTATTTATCTGTGGAGACTCAATGGTCTCCTATGCTCCATTGCTTATCTCAACATTTTCAGATGCCATTTTCAAATACTGCAACAAAACAAGGGTTAATTAACATATCACATATTATCCCTATACTCTGACTGACCAATTCAATACCAAATAAACTTAGGTAGGTCATACTAGCGAAAGAATTCCCCCGTCTCTCCCCTCCTAGTTCTTGCCTCACATCTCAGCCAGGGATCATATCCCTAGGCTCTGATACCAACTGTGACGCACCCAAAATAGGTATACATCACCTATTCTGAGTCGCCAAATATATTGTCTTCTAGACAGTATTCAACTCAAATGGTGTCCTCAATACAATTATTATCACACTATTTTATAGAATAGTGAGGACTACTAATGCTATCATCTGGACCGTCACTCCATTCCCCGACTAGTCCCGGCTACGTTCTCATTTTCTGGAGAGGACAATGAAGACAAAAGGGTGAGCTCAACTAGCCCAGTAAGAAATATTATGACTAAGATAATGCAGAATAATTTATCGTTAGTCTTCAACAGTGTTAAACTGATAAAATATAATAAACATCAAGTTTAACTGCAACGGAACAAACAATCCATTAGAAGAATCAAGTAGAGAATAAAATCTACTATCTTCTATCATTTAAAAGGTTTTTCATCACTTTTATCGCTGAGACTTAGCTTAATAAATAATCCACATCATCCCTGCACTACGGCCAAGGATATTCATTAGTATCACGACCACAAATTATCCATGCACTACGAGCCAAGGATATTCGTGTACTCATCAATGGTCATGATCATGCCAACAACTGTCCATCAATGCACTATGACCAATGAGGACTTTTACCACATCATTTGTAACATTACGGTCATGATTATACCGAATAATTCTTGGTCATAATCATACCAAGTCTATCTATGCACTACAGACCACAGATGATTTTCAACATAATATAAACATGAGGATGATGAAAATGAGATAAGAATTCAATAAAACAAGTTCAAGGATAAATTTTTAAAGATTTATAATTTAATTTATCCAGAAATCAATAACGTCCAAATTGTCAACATGATACTGCTTTGTGGAGTAAAATTCAAGAATAATATTGTACCAAAAATAATTTGGAGCAAAAACGAATCAATTTTTATCATAAATAGTACCCCTGGTGAATAGTACTCGAGTGAATAGGACCCCATGAATAGTACTTTGGGAATAGTAATCCCGTGAATAGTACTCCGGCATAAAAAAGTTAAAACTTATCAAGAATGTTCAGAATAATATTTTCATGAAAAGATACTGGATGAAACGCAAATATCAAGGATATTCTACTAATTTCATGGAGTATAGAAGCCAAAATTTTAACAAACGAGCATAGAATTCGAAATCTAAAACGAAATAATATTACTTACATACTACAAAGTATGGAAGAAAATATTATTTCAAGCGAATATTCAAAAAAATTAACATCCCTTACCTTGAAAAGAAGAGTATTCCAACTGGTATAGCGAGAATATTCTTGAAGAAAACTTTCACTGTTTTTTACGCTCAAAGCTTTCTAAAATTCTAAAGAAATATGCTCAAGATTATAGAAGAAGAATTTTCTGATTCTGGTGTAATTTTCAATTCTAACTTAAGCGTCTATTTATAGAAAAATGCTAGAACGTCATAGGAGACTAAAATAATAAAATATTATTATTTATTTTCTCATCTTCAACGCACACTTTGTTGAAAAATCTAGCATGCTATTTCTGAAGAAAAAAAATAGCAGCCCACATCTTTTTTTTAAAACAAAAGTGGGTCCCACCCAATTTTAATAAAAATTATTTTATTTTCCGAACTTCAAAAATTCATAATAAATAGCCATTTTATCAGAAAAATTTGAATCACGTGTCTATTCCATAAGAAATTTAATTCTCTACAACTTTGTAAGTTTAAGTTTTCTCAAATTCCAAACAGAAAATGTCTGAAATCCACAAACGGATGATTTTCAATACCTCATAAAATTCATAACAAATCATACGTTAATTTTTAGCGGTTCAAAATTTGTGGACATATACTTAACTTATATATGTACAACATATCCAAAAATCACAACGATCCAACGGTCAGATCAAAATTATAACTCACGCAATAGAACTTTAAGAACACTGATTTGATTTTTAATACCTCCATTTCGATAAAAATACTGATAAAACATCTCAACATTAATTCCTTCATTTATAACCACATAAAATAAATATTTTCCTATCCATCATTTATGTCCACATAAAATAAATATTTCCTTATCATATAAATCAATAATTAATTATTCACAAATAATATTACAGAATCACAACAATGACAACCAGGTCGTTCCCAGGAAAGAGAGGGCTTTCCGATAAAGATTTCTCCTTACTGGCGCTCAATTAGGTGACCAAACCTCTCCTTGACAGAACTTTCTAGACATTGTCAATAATGTTATCTAATAATATTATTCAATTAATATGAATTATTGATCTGATAATGGGAAATATTGTGTAGTGACAATTATTGAAATAACAATAATATAAAATATTGACGTAGCAATTATTGAACTAATAAAATAAAATATTGAACAGTAATTACTGTAATAATTATTGAGTAGTGCCTTCTTACGTAAGAGTCAATAATTCAAAAATATTGTGCAATACCGTGTGTTATTGAGCCACAACGCGCATTACTGTATTTTAACCACCAAGTATTTCAACAGTTAACGGAAAAACTTTCGCCGTTATTTTATAAAAAATATTTTTATCGTTTTCTCAATCCGACAATAATTTCGTTGTGGGTTCCACCAATGATTGTGTCGTCGTACGAATATTCCCTGTTTAAAACGAATATTTTCCAACCAATCGAATATTATATAACAACTTGCGTACTTTGTAAAATTTATAAATATTACCCACAACTATAACATTATATCAAATTCACTCCATAATATTCAAAAATGATATTTATAGAAAATTTATCTTTATTCATAAAAGTTGGGGTCTTACAAAAGTCATCAGTGACCCGTAGTGCATTA
This sequence comes from Panax notoginseng, assembly GCA_016801055.1. Taxonomy (NCBI): domain Eukaryota; kingdom Viridiplantae; phylum Streptophyta; class Magnoliopsida; order Apiales; family Araliaceae; genus Panax; species Panax notoginseng. The sequence goes on along the minus strand of CM029022.1, from coordinate 80,931,786 downwards.
ATGGACAGTTGTTGATATAACTATGACCAGAGATTATTCGGTATGATCATGACCATTGGTGAAAACACGAATATCCTTGGCCCGTAGTGCATGGATAATTCGTGGTTGTGATACTATTTATTGAGGTGAGTCACAGCGATAAAATTGATGATAATCTTAAATCATACAAGATAGTAAATATCATGCTCTACTTGACTCTTCTAATAGATTGCTTGTTCCGCTACAATTAAACTTGATGTTTATTGTATTTTATCAGTTTAACACTATTGAAGGCTAACGATAATTTATTCTGCATTATCTTAGTCATAATATTTTTTACTGGGCTAGTTGAGCTCACCCTTTGCTTTCATTGTTCTATTCAGGAAATGAGAACATAGCCGGAACTACTCGGGGAACGGAGTGATGTTCGAGATGGTGCATTAGTAGTCCTCACTATTCTGTGAAATAGTGTGATAGTATTGAGGACTTATTTTGAGTTTGAATACTGTCTAGAAGAAAATATTTGTATTAAAACTCATAGCTCATGTTGTATATTTAAGTTTGTATTTGTATTCTGTACCATGTATTTGACGACTCAAAATGGGTGATGTATACCTATTTTGGGGGCGTCACAAAAAACATGTATAGAATTAAATGAAATATGTTTGGTTAGGATATAAGAATAATGGAATGAATCCATTTTGAACGATGTAAAAATCTCAAGTAACGAAGTTATGGCGAAATTACGAGATTAGACGATAATCGTCGAAATTGTTAAATTCTCAGAATGAAAGTCAAAAGTCACCATTGAACTCAGAAACGTTGGTTTTCAATGGAGAATAGTATAAATTTGCATTTTAGAGTTGCAGACTCAAAAATTACCAAATTCCGACTTAGAACGAAGAAACGAGCTTTGAACATTCACGAACGTTTAAACGTTTTTTTATTAATGAACTAATCGGTGAATTCCGAGTTAAAAGATTTGAAAATGTAAGTGTAATGCCCCCAAAATAGGTATACATCACCTATTCTGAGTCGCCAAATACATGGTACAAAAATTCAAATATAACTTAATTATACAACAGTCGTGTAAAATACGACTAAACATATGTTGTGAGAACAAATATTGTCAGATAGACAATATACAAACTCAATGAGGTCCTCATTACATTTATTATCACACTATTACATAGAATAGTGAGGATTATTAATGCTATCATCTGGTCCATCACTCCGTTTCCCGACTCGTCCCAACTATATTCTCATTTCCTAAAGATAACAGTGAAAGAAAGGGTGAGCTGAATTAGCCCAGCAAGAAATATTATGACTAAGATAATGCAGAATAAATTATCATTAGCCTTCAACAGTGTTAAACTGATACAATATAACAAACATCAAGTTTAACAGCAGCGGAACAAGTAACCCATTAGAAGAGTCAAGTAGAGAATAAAATCTACTACCTTCTATGATTTAAAATGTTTTTCATGACTTTTATCGCTGGAACTCAGCTTAATAAATAATCCATATCATCGAATCACCCCTGCACTACGGCCAAGGATATTCTTTAGTATCACGACCACAATTATCCATGCACTACGGGCCAAGAATATTTGTGTATTCATTAATGGTCATGATCATGCCAACCACTGTCCATCAATGCACTACGGCCAATGAGGACTTTTACCACATCATTTGTAACATTACGGTCATGATTATATCGAATACTCCCTGGTCATAATCATATCAAGTCCATCTATGCACTACAGGCCATAGATGACTTTCAACAGAATATAAACATTAGGATGATGACAATGATATAAGAATTCAATAAAACAAGTTCAAGAATTAATTTATTCAGGAACCAGCAACGTCCAAATTGTCAACATGATACTGCTTTGTAGAGTAAAATTCAAGAATGCTCAGAAGAATATTTCTATGAAAAGATACTGAATGAAGCGCAAATATCAAGGATATTCCACTAATTTCATGGAGTATAGAAGTCAAAATTTTAACCAACTGAGTATAATAAAGAATGGAATAACAAAAGAAATCACCATGCATGCGGTACTTCGCATAGACAGGTTATTCCAACAGAATAATAATAACGGAACCAGGTCAGGCAAAATTCGCACCGACAGGATGTTCCAACGTAATAATAAAGAATGGAATAACAACAGAAATCACCATGCATGCGGTACTTCGCATAGACAGGTTATTCCAACAGAATACTAAATAACGGAACCAGGTCAGGCGTAATACGCACCGACAGGATGTTCCAACAGAATAATAAAGACGGAACCAGGTCCGACGTAAAATGCACAGACAGGATATTCCAACAGAATAATAAAGACGGAACCAGGTCCGGCGTAAAACGCACAGACAGGATATTCCAACAGAATAATAAAGAATAGAATAACAGAAGTTCTCTTCATGAATACAAAAGAAATAATACCCCTTACGAGTATAAAAAATAATATCTCTTACCGTAAAAGAAACTTGATATCGGAGTAGTGAAGTAGCAGAATACTTTTCTTCTTTATCTCTCTAGAGTTTCAGTGAATTCGTAAGAAAATAATGAAGGAATGAGCTTCTATTTATAGAAAAATGGACTGCATAGTAACTAACTCATGAACGGTCTAGATTGATTTACTTTAATCTGACGGTCCATATTTAATGTAAAATCTTTTAAATAAAAAATAATATATTCTATTTATAATCTAATAAAACGAATAACTTTATAAAAAAAATTACTATGCAAACACTATGCAGGCACTATGCAAATACTATGCATAATAAAATATAATATATTCTAATTATTGTCTAATAAAATAGATAACTTTATAAAAGTATTCTGTTTTATATAAAAAGATTTTACTATTAGCCTAATGAAACGAATAACTTTATAAAAGTATTCTGTTTTATATGAAAAGCTTTTCTGTTTTATTACATTAATAATACCAATAAAACAAAACTGAGTGACTTATCACGTAAGCATCAATAATCAATACCGTGTGCTACTATGCAACCATGCGTATTACTGTACTTTTACTACCGAGTAGTTCAACAGTATTAACGGTAAAACTTCCGCCGTTATTTTCAATAAAAATATTTTTGCCGTTTTCTCAATCCGACAATAATTCTACTGTGGGGTCCACCAATGATTGCGCCGTTGTACGAATATTTTCTGCTAAAACGAATATTCCCGACCAATCGAATATAATACAACAACTTGCATACTTTGTAAAATTTATAAATACTACCCACAACTATAACATTATATCAAATCCACACCATAATATTCAAAAAAATATTTCGAGAAATTTAAATCTTTATTCATAAAATCTGGGGTCTCACAATATCCCCTCCTTATGGAATTTCACCCTCGAAATTTACGTACGTACCTGGTATGCCGAACAGATGAGGACACCTCGTCAGATTCTAACTCTCTTGAGGTATAACCTTTAAGCGTAGAATATATTCTAGGATTTTAACAGTTACATCTTCATACGTTAAATCATCCATTATTTCGTTTGGTTCTAACTCAATAATGTGGTTCGGGTCTTCCACATATTTACGTAACATGGATATGTGAAAAATGTTATGAACACGAGACATACTTGGTGGTAAAGCGAGTCTATAGGCCACAGTTCTTACTCGGTCGATGATTAAAAATGGGTCAATTAAATCGAGGGTTGAGATAACGCCTTCTTGAACCTTCTTCTTCACATTCATCAGCTCTGAGTTTGTAGCTTGAACGGCTTTAACTTTATCGATTAAAGTCGATTCTAATCGTATATTCGTTATCTTTACGTGGGTCCCTAGAGTCTTTAACTCTATCTTCATCATTTGTAAGTTATACGAAATGGGTCTTTGTGTTAACAACATCTCACTCGCATACGATCTTCTACTCAACTCGTCAGCTACCACTTTCGTTCTTCCACGATGATATTGAATGGTATGTCCATAATCTTCAACAGCTCGAGCAACATCTTTGGCGCATGATACGTTCGCTTTAGTTGAAGAAATATTTAACGGTTTAAGAAATGGGTTTTGTACTGGGGTCAATACAAAATTCGATTTCACGCTCTGGGATAGGCTAAGAAGTCTTCAAGAATACGTTAGGAACTTTATTAATAATAGAAATATCGTTCAAAACCCTCATCCAAGACTTGGATAGCACGTCACATTGATACCTATCAACTTGCCATCGTCATTCACGACGTCGCCTACAAAAAGTCTGGCTTCGGTGTATTCCACACTAGAAAGTTAACAACGAAAGGACCGGGGCTCTTTACTTATGGCTTGATATGACAATGATTAACTTTAGTGGTTTGGTTTCTTGAATTCGCATAACAGGTTGGTTAGGAGTATGAAAGCTAACAACCTTATAAAAAGTATGATGAGTAGTTAACCAATCGTTTCCAAAAATCACATCAAATACAAGTATTTTCAAAGAGATAAGATTGACAGGTAACGTGAAAGTGTTGATTTGAACAAGATTTATAAATAGTGGAGGTAACGAAGGTTTCTCCCAACTGAGCATAAACAGATATATCAAAGTCTAACTTCTCCGGAGTTAACTTCAAACATTGAACACAACTAGGTGAAATAAAAGAGTGAGTAGAACCGGTATCTAACACAGTATAGACTTCACAAGAGTTTATGACTAACATACCCGTGATAATTTTATTCAGGTTCCTTGTCACAAAAAAAACGTTCTCTCTTAAACTACCGGCTTTAACTTTTCTGGGACGGCCTTTGGTGCCTCCATCTTAGCTTAACTTGTCTTCGGTGAACGACAAAATCGGGATAAGTGACCTTCTCTTCCATAATTATAACATGCTTTGGACGGCATCGCGCAGTTTGGACTGATGTGTCCCTCCCCTCCGCATTTGAAGCATTTGATAGGTGGTCATTCTCCTTCCTTAACAACGGGTGCTGGTGCTGACGTCTTTCCATCATTGTTGAATCTCCTCTTCTTGAAATGTCCATTGTTATTGTTTTGACCATGATTACCACCGAAGTGGTTACTATTTCTGGCATGTTGATTCCCTCCATGTTTATTGTCACCGCTTTGATGACTGTTATCACCGGTATTATCATTTTACCGGCTGCTCTCTTTTGGTTGCGTTGACTCGTTATCGCGCTCCACTAACTGAGCCCTATTTATAATATCTGAATACAAACACAGTTTATGAGAAATAAGATATTGACGTATCTCCGGCTTTAAACCTCTTAAAAACATCCGCGTCATTCTCTCTTCATTATCAACCAAGTGGGACGCAAATCGGGACAACTCGGTAAACTTGGCTTCGTACTGTGACACGGTCATGTTGTTTTGCTCCAACTTGATAAATTCCACCTCCTTCATATGACGAATGCTTTCGGGAAAGTACTTGTCATTGAACAGCTCTTGGAACTTCTCCCAAGACATCTTGAGTGCGTCAGGCTGGGTACGTTTTACAGATTCCCACCAGTGATCTGCCTCTTCACGCAACATAAAGGTGGCAAAGGGAACCTTTTGCTCCTTGGAGCATCCCAAGACATCAAATATCTTGGTAATCTGCTTTAATCATGTCTCCTCCTTAAATGGTTCTGGCTTTTCCAAAAACTTCGGTGGTCCCAACTCCTTGAATTACTTAGCGGTGACCAACCGTGGGTTGCCATTGTTTCCTCCTGCATTATGAACAGGGGCCGTCTTCACCTGATGTTGCATGAATTCTAAAAAACTCCTAAACGTACCGTCGTTCGTCAATTGATCAGTGTTGTTGTTTACATGAGGATTATTATCTTCCTGTTGCACATTGTCCTGATTATTGATCTGTGGAGACTCAACGGTCTCCTATGCTCCATTGCTTATCTCAACATTTTCAGATGCCATTTTCAAATACTGCAACAAAACAAGGGTTAATTAACATATCACATATTATCCCTATACTCTGACTGACCAATTCAATACCAAATAAACTTAGGTAGGTCATACTAGCGAAAGAATTCCCCCGTCTCTCCCCTCCTCGTTCTTGCCTCACATCTCAGCCAGGGATCATATCCCTAGGCTCTGATACCAACTGTGACGCACCCAAAATAGGTATACATCACCTATTCTGAGTCGCCAAATATATGGTACAAAATTCAGATACAACTTAATTATACAACAGTCGTGTAAAATACGACTAAACATATGATGTGAGTTTTAATACAAATATTGTCAGATAGACAATATACAAACTCAATGAGGTCCCCATTACATTTATTATCACACTATTACATAGAATAGTGAGGACTACTAATGCTATCATCTGGTCCATCACTCCATTTCCTGACTCGTCCCAACTATATTCTCATTTTCTAAAGAGAACAGTGAAAGAAAGGGTGAGCTGAACTAGCCCAGCAAGAAATATTATGACTAAGATAATGCAAAATAAATTATCATTAGCCTTCAACAGTGTTAAACTGATACAATATAACAAACATTAAGTTTAATTGCAGCGGAACAAGCAACCCATTAGAAGAGTCAAGTAGAGAATAAAATCTACTATCTTCTATGATTTAAAAGGTTTTTCATGACTTTTATCGCTGGAACTCAGCTTAATAAATAATCCACATCATCGAATCACCCCTGCACTACGGCCAAGGATATTCTTTAGTATCACGACCACAATTATCCATGAACTACGGGCCAAGAATATTTGTGTATTCATTAATGGTCATGATCATGTCAACCACAGTCCATCAATGCACTACGGCCAATGAGGACTTTTACCACATCATTTGTAACATTACGGTCATGATTATACCGAATAATCCTTGGTCATAATCATACCAAGTCCATCTATGCACTACAAGCCACAGATGACTTTCAACAGAATATAAACATGAGAATGATGACAATGATATAAGAATTCAATAAAACAATTCAAGAATTAATTTATCTAGGAACCAACAACGTCTAAATTGTCAACATGATACTGCTTTGTAGAGTAAAATTCAAGAATGCTCAGAAGAATATTTTCATAAGAACATACTGGATGAAGCACAAATATCAAGGATATTCCACTAATTTCATGGAGTATAGAAGTCAAAACTTTAACCAACTGAGTATAATAAAGAATGGAATAACAAAAGAAATCACCATGCATGCGGTACTTCGCATAGACAGGTTATTCCAACAGAATAATAATAACGGAACCAGGTCAGGCGAAATTCGCACCGACAGGATGTTCCAACAGAATAATAAAGAAGGAACCAGGTCCGGCGTAAAACGTACAAACAGGATATTCCAACAGAATAATAAATACGGAACCAGGTCCGGCGTAAAACGCACAGACAGGATATTCTAATAGAATAATAAAAAATGGAATAACAGAAGTTCTCTTCATGAATACAAAAGAAATAATACCCCTTACAAGTACAACAAATAATATCCCTTACCGTAAAAGAAATTTGATATCAGAGTAGTGAAGTAGCAGAATATTTTTCTTCTTTCTCTCTATAGTTTCTCTCTCTAGAGTTTCAGTGAATTCGTAAGAAAATAATAAAGGAATGAGCTTCTATTTATAAAAAAATAGACTGCATAGTAACTAACTCATGAACGGTCTAGATTGATTTACTTTAATCTGACGGTCCATATTTATAGCAAAATATTTTAAATAAAATATAATATATTCTATTTATAATCTAATAAAACGAATAACTTTATAAAAGATTTTACTATACAAATACTATGCAGGCACTATACAAATACTATGCATAATAAAATATAGTATATTCTAATTATTGTCTAATAAAATAGATAACTTTATAAAAGTATTCTGTTTTATATAAAAAGATTTTACTATTAGCCTAATAAAACGAATAACTTTATAAAAGTATTTTGTTTTATATGAAAAGCTTTTCTGTTTTATTACATTAATAATACCAATAAAACAAAACTGAGTGACTTATCACGTAAGCATCAATAATCAATACCGTGTGCTACTATGCAACCACGCGTATTACTATCATTTTACTACCGAGTAGTTCAACAATATTAATGGTAAAACTTCCGCCGTTATTTTCAATAAAAATATTTTTGTCGTTTTCTCAATCCGAAAATATTTCTGCTGTGGAATCCACCAATGATTGCGTCGTTATACGAATATTCCCTGCTAAAATGAATATTCCCCGACCAATCGAATATAATACAACAACTTACATACTTTGTAAAATTTATAAACACTACCAACAACTATAACATTATATCACATCCACACCATAATATTCAAAAAAATATTTCAAGAAATTTAAATCTTTATTCATAAAACCAGGGGTCTCACAGCAAGATTTTCCAATGAAATCATAGAACATGTGATTTGTGAGCTAACGACTTTTGAACTAGCCAATTTGGATTTAGGATGATTAAGTTATGAGCCCAAAAAATTCACAAAAGAAAAAGTTCTGGGAAATTATCTCTGAGGCAGGGTTGGCGCCGTAGCGTGGACAAAAGAGGTGAAGCTGACGTCGCAGCGTCAGGCCAGACCCGCAGATACTGGGAAGTGGCACATACTGAGGAGCCGCGCCGCAGCACGAGCTCTGTATAGAAATCTGGCGTCGCAGTGCAAGTAGTAGGAAAGACCCAGAAAAGAATGATCATGTATGTAAAGTAAATGGAAGTTAATTAATTATGAATTATATACTTACTTAACTTGAAGTAACATCATTGAAGATGCGGGAAACCTTAGGAATTATAACTAAAGGTTGACGGAAGATTTCTTGAACGTAAAAATAAGGTAATACGATAAACTGTAACGAATGTTAAATAATCTAAGGCATGATTTGATTGAGAAGAAGGGTAAGATATATTAGTAACCATACGTGATTATATATTACCTAATGTGGTATGTTATGTTGTGACGCCTCCAAAATTAGGTATACATCACCCATCTTGGGTCGTCAGATACATGGTATAGAATACAAATATAACTTACTAATACAACTGTCGTGTACAATATGACAAAACATAACTGTGAGTTTGAATATAATTATTGTCTACTAGAGACTATACAAACTCAAAAGGAGTCCTCATTATAATTATTGTCACACTATTTAATAGAATAGTGAGGACTACTAATACTATCATCTGGTCCATCACTCCGTTCCCCGACTCGTCCCAGCTATATTGTCATTTCCTGAAGAGAACAGTGAAAGAAAGGGTGAGCTCAACTAGCCCATTAAGAAATATTATGACTAAGATAATGCAAAATAAATTATCATTAGCCTTCAACAGTGTTAAACTGATAAAATATAACGAACATCAAGTTTAACTGCAGCGGAACAAGCAATCCATTAAAAGAGTCATGTAGAGAATAAAATCTACTATCTTCTATGATTTAAAAGGTTTTTCAACACTGTTATCGCTGGGACTCAGCTTAATAAAATAATTCACATCATCGAATCACCCCTGCACTACGGCCAAGGATATTCGTGTATTCATTAATGGTCATGATCATGCCAACAACTTTCCATCAATGCACTACGGGCCAATGAGGACTTTTACCACATCATTTATAACATTACGGTCATGATTACACTGAATAATCCTTGGTTATAATCATACCAAGTCCATCTATGCATTACATGCCATAGATGACTTTCAACATTTTATAAACATGAGGATGATGACAATGATATAAGAATTCAATAAAACAAGTTCAAGAATTAATTTATCCAAGAATTAACAACGTCCAAATTGTCAACATGATACTGCTTTGTGGAGTAAAATTCAAGAATGCTTAGAAGAATATTTTCATAAAAAGATACTGGATGAACCGCAATTATCAAGGATATTCCACTAATTTCATGGAGTATAGAAGTTAAAACTTAACCAACTGAGTATAATAAAGAATGAAATAACAAAAGAAATCACCCGGTATGCGATAGACCACACAGACAGGTTATTCCAACAGAATAATAAATAATAGAACCAGGTCCGGCGTAAACGCACAGACAGGATATTCCGACAGAATAATAAATAATGGAACCAGGTCCGGCGTAAACGCACAGACAGGATGTTCCAACAGAATAATAACAAGACGGAACCAGGTCCGGTGTAAAACACACAGACAGGATGTTCCAACAGAATAATAATAAAAACGGAACCAGGTCCAGTGTAAAACACACAGACAGGATGTTCCAACGGAATAACAGAAGAATGTCACCAAGTATAGGGTAGACCGCGTATACAGGTTATTCCAACAGAATAATAAGAAATGGAATAACAACAGTTCTCTTCATGAATAAGAAAGAATAACAGCCCTTACCGTTTTAAAGAAGAACTGAAATAAGGAAGTAGTTAAGTAGCAGAATACTTTTCTTCTCTCTCTCTATAGTTTCTTTCTATAATTTCTCTCTCTAGAGTTCAGTGAATTCGTAAGAAATAATGAAGGAATGAGCTGCTATTTATAAAAAAATAGAATGCATAGTAACTAATCCATGAACGGTCCAGATTGATTACTTTAATCTGACGGTCCATATTTAAAGAAAAATCTTTTAAATAAAATATAATATATTCTATTTATAGAATAACTTTAATAAAGTATTCTATTTTATATAAAAAGATGTTTCTGTTTTATTACGTTAATAATACGAATAAAACAAAACTTCATTATCGCTAAATAATTCATATTATTACTGACAATAATTGAATCAAACTGAGTGACTTCTCACATAAGCATTAATAATCAATACCGTGTGCTACTATGCAACCACACGTGATACTGTACTTTTACTACCGAGTAGTTCAACAGTATCAATGGTAAAACTTCCGCCGTTATTTTTAATAAAATATTTTTGTCGTTTTCTCAATCCGACAATAATTCCATTGTAGGGTCCACCAATGATTGTGCCATTGTGCGAATATTCTCTATTAAAACGAATATTCCCCGACCAATCGAATATTATATAACAACTTGCGTACTTTGCAAAATTTATAAATATTACCCACAACTATAACATTATATCAAATTAACTCCATAATATTCAAAAATGATATTTATAGAAAATTCATCTTTATTTATAAAAGTTGGGGTCTTACAACCTCCCTTTCTTATGAAATTTCGCCCTCGAAATTAGGGTACGTACCTGGTATGTCGAAGAGGTAAGGATACCTTGATTTCATTTCAGATTCTAACTCCCAAGTCATTTCCTCAACATCGTGGTTTCTCCACAAAACTTTGACTTGAGGTATAACCTTGGAGCGTAGAATATGTTCCTTCTTATCCAAGATTTGAACAGGAACTTCTTCATACGTCAAATCTTCTGCTATTTTGTCCGGTTCTAACTCAATAATGTGGTTCAGGTCTTCCACATATTTACGTAACATGGATATGTGAAAAACGTTATGAACACGAGACATACTTGGCGGTAAAGCGAGTCTATAAGCCACAGTTCCTACTCGATTGAGGATTAAAAATGGACCGATGAATCGAGGATTGAGCTTTCCTCTCTTTCCAAATCTCGTAACTCCTTTCCATGGAGCAACACGTAAGAATACATGATCTCCTATATCAAATTCCACGTCCTTTCGATGAAGATCAGCATAACTCTTTTGTCAATCTTGTGAGGTTTTTATACGTTGTCGGATCGTTTGAATTTTTTCTGTAGTCATACGTACCAACTCTGGTCCCAACAACGTTGCTTCACCCACCTCATCCCAGCATACTAGAGAACGACATTTTCTTCCATACAATGCTTCGAATGGAGCCATGCCAATACTTGCTTGATAACTGTTGTTGTAGGAAAACTCCACCAATGGTAAGAACTTGTCCCAACTTCCCTTGAAGTCAAGGACACAGAGTCTTAATAAATCTTCTAGAGTTTGAATAGTCCTCTCTGATTGTCCGTCCGTCTAAGGATGATATACCGAACTAAATCGTAAATCCGTGCCCATAGCTTTTTGTAAACTAACCCAAAATCGTGAAGTGAATCTTGGGCCTCGATCAGAAACTATGGATACTGGCATACCATACAGTCTTACAATCTCGTTTATGTACATACGAGCAAGACGTTCAAGTGTATAAGTTTCTCGTATCGGTAAGAAATGAACAGACTTGGTCAATCTATCAACAATGACCCAAATCACATCTATACCTTGAGAAAGCTTAGGAAGACCGGTAACGAAATTCATGGTAATGTGCTCCCACTTCCATTCTGGAATTTCAAGTGGTTGCAATGGACCTTTTGGTACTTGATGCTCCGCTTTGACTCGTTGACAAGTTAGACACCTTGAGATAAACAGCGCTATCTTTCTCTTCATATTACTCCACCAAAATGTATGACGAAAATCATGATACATTTTGGTACTTCCAGGATGGATTGCAAACGGTGTGTTGTGCGCCTCCATCATAATTTCATACTTTAAATCAGGGTTGTTAGGAACACAAAGTCTGGAGTTGACTCGAAGAATTCCTTCTTCATCGATTCTTGCTTCCGGCATAGCACCTTCTTGCACTTTCTTCCTCATACGCATCAGCTCCAGGTCTGTAGCTTGAGCAGCTTTAACTTTATCGATTAAAGTTGGTTCTACTCGTATATTCGCCATCATCACATGGGTCCCTGTTGGTTGATTTCGTAATCAATGAATACGTGAAAGTATACACGGTCAACAAGTAATAAAGTGAAAGTAGAGTATCGTTCCCACGAGGAATTATTTAATAAAAATTACCAAATACTAACTCTTAACCAAATCAATTTTATTTAAACAACTGTAAATTGTGATTTTTCTAATTAAGAAAACTAAATTAACAATTAAAAGAAATTATTCTAAAATAAATCAAATAAACAAAACTAAGATTTGAATGAATTAAGATAGATAAAGATTAAGACTCCAATATCCCCAATTATGAACTATAAATTAATTGTCCAATTATCCCATTTATTATGCCTACTGAATTGTTAACAGGAATTCTCAAATGCCAAAAGCTCTCTCTCGAGTGATCAATTACCTTCTATTTAACCCAGATTAATTTTGTTATATCTCTATGCAAAATAATTAAATTAAACTCGTTACAAACCCAATTCCTTTTTTGTTACATGCGACAAATAGATATTCTCATTCTATTCACAAACTTAATTATTCACTGTGCAAATAACTAAGTCACATGTCACCAAGCCCAGTTCTAACCCTAGAATTCCTTTCCTAATTCCTTCTAGAGTAACAAGGTAATTATTGATCAGATAATTAATCAATAAGTTCAAAACAAGATGAACAATTCACTTCAACATAAATAATTGGAATAAATCAAATAACTAATTTATAGCCACAAAAAGTTCAATTGAAATCTTAATAAAAGAGTTAGTTCATAATTAATAAATTAAAACCAAGAATCCACAATTGAATAGACATTAAAAAATAAAAGTATGATAAGAGAAGATAATAGAATCTGTTGTCAGCAAATTTGATGCTCCACTCTTGCTCTAGCTCTTGATCTTCAATGTTCTCCAAGTTGTTTCAATCTCCAAAACTAATAAGAACTAGGGTTAATGTTTAATCTAATGGAGTGTATCTCTAATCTAAGCTATGTAATCCCCCCTCTATTTTATGCCTTACATCATGTATTTATAGATTGCAAGTCAAATTTTTAGGTTCGGAACAAACCCAATCCAATTTGGAGTCTTAAAAGTGTCAAAATTCGCCCAAAAACGCGTCCAGGCCGCACCAACCTCTTCCCCCAGCACCCCAGCGCTGGGCACAACGCTCAAACTCTGCTCCCCAGGGCCTCGGCGCTGGGCATAGGCCAAAAATGGGCGCCCCGGCACTGGTGCTTTTTTGGAAATTTTCTACTCCGACGTCCTTTGGGAAAATGGCCATAACTTCTTCGTCAGAACTCCGAGTTCGATGATTCAAGATGATCTGGAAAGAGAAGAAGTAGATCTATAACTTTCATTCTTTAAGTTTTTCGAAATAAGGTACGTAGAAATACTCAAATTGGCTCTGAAGTGACTGTTATGTAAATGGCAAGCCGAAAACGCGAATCTAGCCACCTCGAACGTCGATCCACATAACTTTTGTCCCAAATCCTACAAAACAATGTAAAACATGCATGAATGGATACAAACACTTAAAAACTATTCTAAAAGACTTGAGAATAACAATAAATTAAGCCCGAATGTATCCAATTCATGTGTATAAAACTCACTCATCAGTCCCTGGAGTCTTTAACTCTATCTCCATCCTTTGCAAGTCACACAAAATGGGCCTTTGTGTTGATAATATCGCACTCGTACTTGCATATGATCTTCTACTCAATGCGTCAGCTACCACGTTCGCTTTTTCAGGATGGTATTGAATGGTTTGATCATAATCTTTCAACAGTTCAAGCCAACGTCGTTGTCGCATGTTAAGTTCCTTTTGAGTGAAGAAATATTTGAGGCTTTTATGATCCGTAAAGATTTCCACCTTCTCCCCATACAAGTAATGCCTCCAAATTTTAAGTGCAAAGACAACAACTGCCAACTCTAGATCATGAGTAGGATAATTCCTCTCATATTCCTTGAGTTGTCTTGATGCATAGGCTATGACTTTTTCATGTTGCATGAGAACGCATCCCAACCCTTTGCTCGAAGCATCACTGTAGATGATAAATCCCTCCGAGCCAGATGGTATTGTTAGAACAGGTGCTGAAATGAGTCTTTTCTTGAGTTCTTGAAAACTCTTCTCACATTCTTCGCTCCAACTGAACTTTGTATCTTTCCGAGTCAGCTGAGTTAACGGAGTAGCGATTCGAGAAAATCCTTCCACGAATCTCCGATAATAACCAGCTAAACCAAGAAAGCTACGTACTTCGGTCACTGATTTAGGTTGCTCCCAGCTTTGAATAGCTTCAATCTTTGTCGGGTCAACAGATATTCCACGACTTGATACTACGTGCCCAAGGAATGCTACCTCCTCCAGTCAGAACTCGCATTTCTTCAACTTGGCATAAAGTTTGTATTCACGAAGCTTTTGGAGTACCAGCCTCAAGTGTTGCTCATGATCTTCACGGCTTTTGGAATAAATAAGGATGTCATCAATAAAGACGACCACAAAGTGATCCAAATATTCCTTGAATACCCGGTTCATCATATCCATGATGGCAGCAAGAGCATTAGCCAATCCAAAGGACATGACTAGGAATTCATAATGCCCATACCGAGTTCTGAAAGCCGTCTTTGGAATATCCTCAGTTCTAACCTTCAGCTGATGATATCCAGAACGAAGATCGATCTTTGAAAAGAATTGTGCTCCTTGCAACTGGTCAAACAGGTCATCAATACGTGGCAATGGGTACCTGTTTTTGATGGTGACAAGATTCAACTCCCGATAATTAATACAAAGTCGCATACTTCCATCTTTCTTCTTCACGAATAGCATAGGAGCACCCCAAGGAGAAGTACTAGGACGAATAAAGCCAATGTCTAACAATTCCTACAGTTGGATCTTTAACTCCTGAAGTTCAATAGGAGTCATTCGATATGGGGCTTTAGAAATGGGTTTTGTACCGGGTTCAAGGTCGATACAAAATTTAATTTCACGCTCTGGGAGTAGGCCAGGAAGTTCTTCAGGGAATACGTCAGGAAATTTATTAACAATAGAAATATCATTCAAAATTGACGTATTTTTGTTTAGATCCGTGACATGGGCTAAGAAAGCTTGACATCCGTTTTTCAATAAACGAATAGCTTTATGGCTTGAGATGACAGCGATTGATTTTAATGGTTTGGTTGCTTGAATTCGCATAATAGGTCGATTAGGAATATGAAAGCTAACAACCTTACGAAAATAATCAATTTTTGCATGATGAGTAGTTAACCAATCAATCCCTAGAATCACGTCAAATACAAGTATTTTTAATGAAATAAGATCGACAAGTAATGTGTGGGTACCAACTTGAACCAAACAAGACTTATAAACCGTGGATGTAATGAAGGTTTCTCCCAATGGAGTTTCAGCAGATAAGTCAAAGTCTAATTTCTCCAGAGTCAAATTTAATCGATGAGCGCAAGTAGGAGAAATAAAAGAATGGGTAGAACCGGTATCAAATAAAGTATAGACTTCGTTAGAGTTTATGATAAGCTTACCCGTGATGACCTCATTCAGGTTCCTTGCTTTCTGGGAGGTCACAACAAACGCTCTCCCTTACACTACCAGTTTTGACTTTTCTGGGACGGCCTTTGGTGTCTCCATCTTGGCTGAACTTGTTTCTGGTAAACGATAAAATCGAGCTAAATGACCTTCTCTTCCACAATTATAACATGCTTTAGACGGCATCGCGCAGTTTGGACTGATGTGCCCCTCCCCTCCGCATTTGAAACATATGATAGGTGGTCGTTCTCCTTCCTTAACAACGGGTGCTGGTGCTGACGTTTTTTCATCATTGTTGAATCTCCTCTTCTTGAAATGACCATTCTTATTATTTTGGCCCTGATTACCACCGAAGTGGTTACCATTTCTGGCCTGTTGATTCCCTCCACGCTTGTTGTCACCGCTTCAATGACTCACTAGTATTATCATTTTGCCGACTGCTCTCCTTTGGTTGCGTTGACTCGTTATCGCGCTCCACTAACTGAGCCCTATTCACAACATCTGAATACAAACACAGTTTATGAGAAATAAGATGTTGACGTATCTCAGGTTTAAAACCTCACAAAAACATTCGCGTCATTCGCTCTTCATTATCCACCAAGTAGGACGCAAACTGGGACAACTCAGCAAATTTAGCCTCATACTGCGACACGGTCATATTATTCTGCTCTAATTTGATGAACTCCACCTCCTTCATGTGACGAACACTTTCGGGAAAGTATTTGTCATTGAACAGCTCTTGGAACTTCTCACAAGACATCTTCAGTGCGGCAGGTTAAGTACGCTTAATCGATTTCCACCAGTAATCTGCCTCTCCTCACAACATAAAGGCGACAAAGGGAACCTTTTGCTCCTCGGAGCATCCCAAGATATCAAATATCTTGGTGATCTATTTTATCCATGTTTTCGTTATAAGTGATTTTGGCTCTCCCTTAAACTCCGGTGGTCCCAGCTCCTTGAACTGTTTAGCAGTGACCGTCCGAGAGTTTTCAGTGTTTCCACCTATACTTTGGACAGGAGCCGCTATCGCCTGCTGTTGCATAAACTGCATAAAGCTTCTGAACATTTCATCATTCATCATCTGGTCAGTGTTGTTGTTTGCATGAGGATTGTCACATTCCTGATGCACATTATCCTGATTATTGATATGTGGTGAATCAACAGTCGCCTGTGCTCCATTGCTATTCTCAACATTCTCATATGTCATTTTCAGATACTACCACAAAACAAAAATTAATTGATATGTCATATATTATCCTTACATTATGACCGACCAATTAAATACCATGCAAATAAACTTAGGTAGGTCATACTAGTGAAGGAATTTCCCGTCTCTCCCCTCCTAGTTCTATTCTCACATCTTAGCCAGGGATCATATCCCTAAGCTCTGATACCAACTGTGACGCCCCCAAAATTAGATATACATCACTCATCTTGGGTAGTCAGATACATGGTACAGAATACAAATACAACTTACTAATACAACTGTCGTGTACAATATGACAAAATATAACTGTGAGTTTGAATACAATTATTGTCTACTAGAGACTATACAAACTCAAAAGGAGTCCTCATTATAATTATTGTCACACTATTTAATAGAATAGTGAGGACTACTAATACTATCATCTGGTCCATCACTCCGTTCCCCGACTCGTCCCAGGTATATTCTCATTTCCTGAAGAGAACAGTGAAAGAAAGGGTGAGCTCAACTAGCCCAGTAAGAAATATTATGACTAAGATAATGCAGAATAAATTATCATTAGCCTTCAACAGTGTTAAACTGATAAAATATAACGAACATCAAGTTTAACTGCAGCGGAACAAGCAATCCATTAAAAGAGTCATGTAGAGAATAAAATCTACTATCTTCTATGATTTAAAAGGTTTTTCAACACTGTTATCGCTGGGACTCAACTTAATAAAATAATCCACATCATCGAATCACCCCTGCACTACGGCCAAGGATATTCGTGTATTCATTAATGGTCATGATCATGCCAACAACTGTCCATCAATGCACTACGGGCCAATGAGGACTTTTACCACATCATTTGTAACATTACGGTCATGATTACACCGAATAATCCCTGGTTATAATCATACCAAGTCCATCTATGCATTACATGCCATAGATGACTTTTAATATTTTATAAACATGAGGATGATGACAATGATATAAGAATTCAATAAAAACAAGTTCAAGAATTAATTTATCCAAGAATTAACAACGTCCAAATTGTCAACATGATACTGCTTTGTGGAGTAAAATTCAAGAATGCTTAGAAGAATATTTTCATGAAAAGATAATGGATGAACCGCAATTATCAAGGATATTCCACTAATTTCATGGAGTATAGAAGTTAAAACTTAATCAACTGAGTATAATAAAGAATGAAATAACAAAAGAAATCACCCGGCATGCGATAGACCGCACAGACAGGTTATTCTAACAGAATAATAAATAATAGAATCAGGTCTGGTGTAAACGCACAGACAGGATATTCCGACATAATAATAAATAATGGAACCAGGTCCGGCGTAAACGCACAGACAGGATATTCCGACAGAATATTAAATAATGGAACCAGGTCCAGTGTAAACGCACAGACAGGATGTTCCAACAGAATAATAACAAGACGGAACCAAGTCCAGTGTAAAACACACAGACAGGATGTTCCAATAGAATAATAATAAAAACGGAACCAGGTTCGGTGTAAAATACACAGACAGGATGTTCCAACAGAATAACAGAAGAATGTCACCAAGTATAGGGTAGACCGCATATACAGGTTATTCCAACAGAATAATAAGAAATGGAATAACAACAGTTCTCTTCATGAATAAGAAAGAATAACACCCCTTACCGTTTTAAAGAAGAACTGAAATAAGAAAGTAGTTAAGTAGCAGAATACTTTTCTTTTCTCTCTCTATAGTTTCTCTCTCTAGAGTTCAGTGAATTCGTAAGAAATAATGAAGGAATGAGCTGCTATTTATAGAAAAATAGAATGCATAGTAACTAATCCATGAACGGTCCAGATTGATTACTTTAATCTAACGGTCCATATTTAAAGAAAAATCTTTTAAATAAAATATAATATATTCTATCTATAGAATAACTTTAATAAAGTATTCTGTTTTATATAAAAAGATGTTTCTGTTTTATTACGTTAATAATACGAATAAAACAAAACTTCATTATCGCTAAATAATTCATATTATTAACTGACAATAATTGAATCAAACTGAGTGACTTCTCACATAAGCATTAATAATCAATATTGTGTGCTACTATGCAACCACATGTGAAACTGTACTTTTACTACCGAGTAGTTCAACAGTATTAATGGTAAAACTTCCGCCGTTATTTTTAATAAAATATTTTTGTCGTTTTCTCAATCCGACAATAATTCCGTTGTGGGGTCCACCAATGATTGTGTCGTTGTACGAATATTCCCTGTTAAAACGAATATTCCCCGACCAATCGAATATTATATAACAACTTTCGTACTTTGTAAAATTTATAAATATTACCCACAACTATAACATTATATCAAATTAACTCCATAATATTTAAAAATGATATTTATAGAAAATTCATCTTTATTTATAAAAGTTGGGGTCTTGCTTATGTGATCATGTATTGTAGAATCCTTAAAGACTCAAAAGG
Source organism: Panax notoginseng (assembly GCA_016801055.1). NCBI lineage: Eukaryota > Viridiplantae > Streptophyta > Magnoliopsida > Apiales > Araliaceae > Panax > Panax notoginseng. The sequence goes on along the minus strand of CM029022.1, from coordinate 80,912,038 downwards.
AAAGTGTGTTAAGTGTAGAAGACGTTGAAGGCAAGTATTCTGACCCTTGTCTGTATTCTATTGGACAAGCTTTGTAATTCATGTACCTTAAGCATGAATTGATGTATAATGAAGTCGAAGCCAATTCCTTCGGCTAGCCACAATGTGTTTTATGGATTTCCTTATATTCTATCAAAATATTGTCAATATTGCTATCTTTTGCCAAACTATTTTTGTAATAATTTCAAAGAAAGACTGAGTATGATAAACAAATATTTTGTTATCAAACGACAGGCACGTGAGGTTGCCAAAACTTAAACGTACATACGTTTAAACTAAGTAGTGTTGTACAACATAGAGTACTATGGGCTGATCACCTAGACGTGCTCGTAAGATATACCAGACTTATGGACTTGGTGCTGGGTTATCCTTTTCAAAGAAAGAATGGAATGCTCAAGGTCTTTAATCGAATTTTATGTTTAACTTATGTTGTTCATTGTTAAACGTTTTAAGGAAAAGAGAAGTGCTATTTTGCATTATCAATAGTACTTCATAACTATTGCTTCAGTTATTGAAGATATACGATTTATATGATTCAAGCCTCTTGTTTAAATGAAATTGTCATACTTGCTGAGCTAGTTATGCTCACCCTTGCTTGAACCATATGAATGCAGCTAAGATCGAACGGACTGAAGTATCCGGTAAAGATAAAGGGAAGGCTAAGGCGAACCAATAGGTTGCCTTTGTAATAGTATAGGATGAATGTTGTTATTATTTGATATTATGACAAAGAATATATGTAATGGTTATAAAGAACCTGGGTATGATAATATTGTTTTTAAATATATAGAAGACATTTTCACTCTTTTAAGGTATTTCAATTGAATGAATGTGTGAACTGTAGCACCGTGTAGCACCATCTGTCGGGTTGGAAGCTACCCAGATTTGGGGGCATCACAACCATCTTGGACCATCACTCCATTCTCCGACTAGTCTCAGCTATATTCTCATTTCCTGAAGTGAACAATGAAAGAAAAAGGTGAGCGCAACTAGCCCAGTAAAGAATATTATGACTAAGATAATACAGAATAAATTATCCTTAGTCTTCAACAGTATAAAAACTGATAGAATACAATAGACAACAAGTTTAACTGCAGCAGAATAAGCAATCCATTAGAAAAGTCAAGTAGAGCATGATATCTACTATCTTCTATGATTTAAAAGTTCATCATCAATATTTTATCTCTGTAACACATCTCAATAAATAATCCACATCACCAAATTATCCATGCACTACGGGCCAAGGATATTCATTAGTATCACATCTACGAATTATTCATACACTACGGGCCAAGGATATTCGTTATTATCAACAGTGGTCATGATCATGCCAAATAACTGTCCATCAATGCACTACGTGTCAATGAGGACTTTCACCACATCATTTATAATATTACAGATCATGATTATACAGATACATAATTCTTGGTCATAATCATACCAATCAACAGTCCATCTATGCACTATGGGCCAATGATGACTTTCATCACAATATAAGCATGAGGATGATGACAATGATATAATGATTCAATTAAGTGAGATCAAGGATAAATTTTAAAAATTTATAATTTAATTTATCCAGAGTTTAAGAATGTCCAAATTGTCAACATGATAACTACTTTGTGGAGTAAAATTCAAGAATAATATTCACGTATCAAAAATAATTTGGACAGAAAAGAAATTAATTTTTATCATGAATAGTACCCTGGGTGAATAGTACACGAGTGAATAGTATCCTGTGAATAGTACCGTATGTATGAATAGTATCGTATGTATGAATAGTACCCATTAATAGTACTCCGGTATGAAAATATTAAAATATAACAAGAAGGACCAGAAAAATATTTCAGTGAAACGATACTAGATGAAGCGCAAATTTCAAGGATATTCTACTACTTTCAAGGAGTATAGAAGCAATACTTAACGAAATAAGTGTAGAATTAGAAATATGAAACGAAATAATATTACTTACATACTACAGAGTATGGAAAAAAATATTATTCCTTACTAATATTGAACAAAAATAATATCCCTTACCTTAGTACTGCAATAGTGTAGTAGCAGAATACTCTTCTTCTTTCTCTCTGATTCTCTCTCTATAGTTTTCTCTTGTGAGTCTTAGTGAATTGGTGAGAATGAAAGAAGAAATAAGCTTCTATTTATAGAAGATTTCTAGCTTAGCCCTTGCAATGTGAAGAGTCAAGTGGCTTGACGATTGGTAATGTGAAAAGACAAGTGGTTTGACGTATGTAATGTGAAAATGCAAGTGGTTTGACGCCTGTAATGTGAAACAATAAGTGGTTTGACGCCTGTTATGTGAAACAACAAGTGGTTTAACGCTTGTAATGTGAAACAACAAGTGTTTCGACGTCTGGTAAAGGCAAGTACTATTGAAGAAAGTGACTCTTAGATGATGACATATGAGTCCCATAGAATAAACTAAACTTACAACAAACGTCTCATAACAGACTTCTTATTTATATCAAAGATTGAATAAATATTTACCACAAATCACTTTATCTTCAATTTTTAATCTTTCAACAATTATTCATCATTAATATTATAACTCACAATATTGACAACCATATCATTCCCAGGAAAGAGAGGGCTTTCCGATAAGGACTTCTCCTTATTGGCGCGCAATTAGGTGAACAAACCCCTTTCCTTGACAAAACTTTCTAGACATTGTCAATAATACAAAAAATAATACGAATAACTTTGTCGTCTCAATTATTGATTTAATAATATAAAATATTGTACAGGTGATACTGTGACAATAATTGAATTAATAATATGAGATACTATGCAGCAACTACTGTTGCAATAATTGAATAAAATTAAGTGACTTCTTACGTAAGCATCAATAATCAAAGATGTTGTACAATACTGTGTGCTACTATGCAACCACGCGTATTATTGTACTTTTATCACTGGTATTTCAACAGTTTAATGCTAAAAGTTTTGTCGTTAATCTATGGAAATGTTATTTGTGTCATTTTCTATATCCGATAGTTATTCCGTTGTGGGGTCCACTATTGATTGTGCCGTCGTACGGATATTCCCCGACAAAAAAAAATATTTCTCGACCAAACGAATATTTTATGACAACTTACTTACTTTATAAAATTTATAAATATTACCCACAACTATAACATTATATCAAATCCACACCCTTATTATTCAAAATAACATTTAGAGAAAATTAAATCTTTATTCATAAAAGTTGGGGTCTTACAATGGAGGCTGTAAGAAATACAATTCTTTCTCCCACTTGATTTTTTATTTTATTTTTTAAAAAATTGAGGATTTTTATTTATTTAAAAATATATAATAATATTAATATCCAATATTTATACATATAACATATAAATTAAGATCCATGTATATTCACATTTAACAATTACAACGTTATGAAATTTTAACAATTAAAATTTATAATTGTTAACTACTAATAAATATAAATGAAACTGTAAATTTTAACAAAAGGTTTGTTGGTATTATTTGTAGAATGTGTCTACTGCAATGGTAAGATCTTGAGTTCAAATCTTTGCTAAGAATCCAACAATTTTTAAGAAAAAAAAATAGTTTCGGCCTAGGCCAAACAATTTTTCTTAAAAAAAAATTCATTGCTGCCAAAAAGAATGGATCTCCTAGCGTCCCATAAACAGCTACCTTATATTCTAACAAAAGTCACTGGACCAACATAGTCATCGATGCAAAAAGTGCATCCAACAATTTTTTAAATAACAGTTTGGGCCTAGGCCTGGGTTAAACTGCTAAGCTTAAAATTTTCTAAACTAAAATGTTGCATGCAAGTATTAATCTCCTGACCTCTCCAAAATAGACAACTTAAAATAAAACCAACGCCACTATACCAACACAATCAAATATGTAATACCTTGTATAACATTAATACTTAATATATTACCTGACAGCGCCGTTTCAAATGAAAAATAATCGGCACAAGATCACAATCGCATAATACGCCATAAAGAGTAGATTTCATATCAACTTACAAAATTGTTTTTTTTTTAAACAACCCACATATTATCCATAAACAATAGTTAATTGAATTATAAAACAAATCTAATTCATGAAATTCGAAAAGCAATACTAAAAAAAATATCCATACATGCATCTTGTCATGATTTATGAAAATTATGAGTTAGCCCTGATACCAATTGTAGGAAGAAACGATTTCCAAAAAAAAATTAATAATTTTTACTTTTAAAAATTATTATCCCAAGATCTTTCTCATAATTTAGCATAATCAAAAAATTAAATAAATTATATGGTCTTCTTCGTTATGACCCTTATTTTATAATATATAGAGTCCTCAACTCCTTGATATTTATCAGGATAATTTAAAATTTTTTCTGATATATTTTATCCTACTATTTTATTATATCTTAATAAGGGCTAGAGTGAGGATCAAGTAGGATTCTACAATTCTAGCTCCAATATAATACTAATTTCTGATTAACTCTTTAATCAATTCTAATTATAACTAATTCCACTAAATAGTTATAATTGCACTCAAGAATTAATAGAATTAAAATTAATTAATTAAATCCTTCCACTATTAGTATCTTGCAAAAATACTCCTCTACAATAATATCCATAAACGCGTGTAGGAATAAAGCTGTTAACCCACTTCGTTTACTGCTTATATCCTTGACTACATAATTTATACACTTTTGATCACACACTAATTTAATAAATTAAATTAATACTTTAGTAATTTGAATTACTAAAATACTTGGCCACGATTTTGGTCATCAACTAATAAATTATATCAAGGGGATATTATAATTTAATTGTAGAATTTCATCTTGAAAAATATATGTTCCAAATTTCATAACATATATCACCCAACATATTGAGGTATTGATTGTATTTAAAATCTCACTATTTAATATATTAAAGTGACATACATTATAAAATTAAGTTTATTATTCTCTCAGGATTAAGAGTAATTGCACATTAATAGTAATTGAAAATTTATTTATAATAACAGTATTTAACAAATAATTTTTCGTAACGATCTAGTTCTATGTATTTTAAAAATATACAAATACACTAGATTAAAGTCTTCACTTTACATAACTAAGACAAATCATCCAGTCAAGTGTATTACAATTTACTAGAATGGTTTGTCCATTTCCATCTAAGATTGAGAATAATATATTTCTTTAATTATACATAACATATAATTTATGTCTTCTATATATGACACTCCTTCATATACATAAATTATAAAATGTATAATTATGGATAAAATTTATGACACATTTAATTATGCAAAATAAAATTAAATTTTATTATTAAAATAATAAAATAAATATCAACATTGGATTTTTCTGGCCTTAAAACCTTGCAGTACTACACTTCAACAACTCAACATAATACTCTATTTATAAAAGTACACACAATTCTCTTATTACTATTCAAAATAGGACACTTCTAAAGTAATACGCCTACCGAAAATAAGATTCGTTCTCATAATAAGAGTCCAACATATTATAAATATCCTATTAAAAATAGGATATTTTCCTTTCAATAATAACAATTCTTTTCTAAATAGGATTCGAGGAGTAATCAAATAATTACTTCCTCGACTCGAATCCCCAAATACTTCAACTTTATCTTTGTTACTGTCTCCGTTGTCGTCGTCAACATTATTTACACGTCTATCTCACCTGCATAATTTGCATCATCTGTATCATCCGCAAAATCCACACTATACGCAAATTCGCGTCATCTGCACCATTCGTAACATCCGTATTATACGCATCATTAACGTCATCCCCAACATTTGCAATGTGACGCCCCCAAAATAGGTTAACACAACCTATTCTGAGTCGCCAAATACATGGTACAGAATTCAAATACAAATTTCATTAATACAACTGTCGTACAAAATACGGCAACATATACGTTGTGAGTTTTAATACAAATATTGTCTTGTAGACAATATCCAAACTAAAATAAAATTTTCATTACAATTATTATCACACTATTTTACAAAATAGTAAGGACTATTAAAATAACCATCTTTGACCATCACTCCACTCCCCGATTAGTCCCAGCTACATTCTCGCCTCCTGAGAAGAACAATGGAACCAAAAGAAAAAGGGTGAGCTCAACTAGCCCCAGTAAAGAATATTATTACTAAGATAATATAGAACAAATTATCTTTAGTCCTCAACAGGGAAAAATCTGATAGAATACAATAGACAATAAGTTTTAGAATACAATTACAGCGGAAATAACAATCCATTAGAAGAGTCAAGTAGAGCATGATATCTACTATCTTCTATAATTTAAAAGTCCATCATCAATATTTTATCTCTGTAACACCATTCAATAAATATTTCAAATCAACAAATTATCCATGCACTACAGGCGAAGGATATTCGTTAGTATCACCAGTGGTCATGATCATGCCAAACACCTATCAATCTATGCACTACGGACTAAAGAGGACTTTCACCACAAACCTTATCTGTAACATTAAAGGTTATGATTATACAAATACATAATTCATGTTCATAATCATACCAATCAACAGTATATCTTTGCACTACGGGCCAAAGATGACTTCCAGTATAAGCATGAGAATGATAACAATGATATAAAGATTCAATCAAGTGAGATAAAGGATAAATATTAGAGAATTCTAATTTAATTTATCCAGAGATTAAATATGTCCAAATTGTCAACATAATAACTATATGTGAAGTAAAATTCAAAAATAATATTCATGTATTAAAAATAATTTGAACAGAAAAGAAAATTAAATTCTATTATGAATAGTACTCGTGAATAGTACCATATGTATGAATAGTACCGTATGAATAGTACCGTATGTATGAATAGTATCATATAAATAGTACCCAGACATGAAAAGTTTAAAATTTAATAAGAAAGTTCAGAACAATATTCTAGTGAAATGATATTAGGTGAAACGCAAGACTTAAGGAATTTCTAATCATTTCAAGAATTATAGAAATAATACTTACCATAGTAAGTTTAAATTTAGGAATATGAAATGAAATAATATCCCTTCCATAATATGGAGTATGAAAGAAAATAATATTTCTTACGAGTATTGAAATAAAATAATATCTTTTACCTTAGTAGAAACTGGATTTGACTAGAATATCGGATATTATTTTGAAAAAATCTTGCACAAAAAGCTACACTCAAAGTATCCTTAAACTCAAGAAAAATACTCACAATACTATAGAATAATAATTTTTGATATTATAATGGTGTGTTGAAGAAGGAGGGGTTACCCCCTATTTATAGTGCCTAACTCTGCCCAACCATTCTTGCCAACCAGTCCTGCCTAACTCATATTTTTCATAATTGAGGGCCCACAATTTGGCAATCAAGCTTTGCAAGAGGATAAGTGTGACACCCCCAAATTCGGGTACTTCAATTCCCACGGGATTTGGTCTTCACTGTCCAAACATCATGTATTTATCTACCCATAATGAATGAAAAACCATAAATAGATATAAATAAATCCTCTCCTTATGGAGTTACAACATCTGAATATAAATACATCAATCCCAGGTCATACTAACCTTAAATCTCAAATGCGGAAACATAAACAAATATTATGTCTTACACAACTTAAACATAAGTCTGAAACATAACACAACAAATAAACAACAAGTCTTCATTGCTTGTTAACTTTGACATTGCCTTTGCTAGTAGAAGGCTCGTCGGACCTTTCGTTCTTAACTGTAATGTTATTATTACGCAAGAGTGAGCACGATTGTCCACAAATATAATAACGTGTGAGTGAAACAAAGACTTATGAAATAAGAAACATGACCTTTGAATCAAGAATGAATAACAAGAAACAAAAGACTTCTGAGGGTCATAAGACCTTAAACTATGTCCTAGGTTGTCAAGCGTTTATACTCGAAACCTTTAACAGTCATAAGACTATGGACTCTTCTTCTCGTACTTAGGGGGATCAGCCCTTAGTACCATATTGTGCACAATATGTTAATGTTAAAGCATAAGTAATCCCCTAGACAGGGTTGTTCATCTCAGTTTGACATTAGAGTCCGCACCAAAGGAAGTTTGGTTTGGATAAATTCAACAAGGGTTCTGAAATTTAGAACGTTCATCAACTATGGACTAGTCGAATCAATAAGGGTTCGCTAGTCTTACAAGGTTCAACAATAATTGATATTCAATTTGAATAACAAAATTCAATATGTATACAATCGAATAAGTATTGTATAATAGGAATCATGCTTTTAAAGAATAATAGCATCTAATATGAAATCTTGATTTGAACAATAATAAACAAGATAGAATAAGGAACTTGCTTTATGTAAAGAAACAAGATTTAGAAACTTGCTTAACAACAATAATTTAGAAATAGAGGATTTGCTCAATATAAAAGTAAGGTTTAGAAACTTGCCTCTTGCACAAGCTACGATTAATTCACGTTCTTTATTAAATCCTATATATCAATACATTCACAATACCCATTAATCAATAGTTCGATATACCTATTGAATCCCAACATTGGTCTTTGAATATGTTATTGGACTTTTAAGTGTTATTAATTAATCACATAACGTACGTTAATTAACATATTATTATATGCTTGACATGTCTTCATGTTCATTACATTAGGTTTTAAAAACACATTTTCAAAATTTGAACACTTGAACAAATTTCTGAAGTTCTGCAGGTAGTGCGCGGGCGCGCTACCTTTGTTCTCTGAAGCAGCGCAGGCGCGCTTCACGGTGCAGGCGCGCTACATTTGCTCTTTAAAGAGGCGCGGGCGCACTCTATTCATTCTTTGGAGCGGCGCGGCCGCGCTACGACACAGACCCAGATTCTACAGTTCACGAAAAATGCAGAACAAGCCAAAATCTACCAAATTCTTTATTCATACATGAATTTAAACATACCCAGACATTATAATATACACATAATCATTACTCAACCTTTCTAGCATGATTTTAACAAGTTAAAACATACAATTACTTGAATCAATTCATGTAATTTTAATGTTCTTGGTGATTTTGAAAATATTGAACATGAAACAGAAAATTGGCATTATGGGTTCGTTATAACACCAAATCTGTCCATTCGAATATTGATTTCTTCGTTTTAACATACATAAGGATACACAAGTGTAAATTTATGATACAACATATGATTAACGCATTAAATTTGTACGTAAGGGTCATATGGCCATATTTTTATACTCTGTAACTTTAAAAATCTAATTACGACATATTTTTATGAAATTGATGTAATGAAAACATACAATATATAGTAAAATATGTTATGATAATATCTTATCACATATATACACATAATCGCTACTCTTTCCAATTACAAAGACCTTAAATTTTCAATTACAGAGACTTGAAAGCCATTTTTCATGAAAAGTATAAACAGCGTAATTTAAATTTGAGTTTAAGGGTTTACCCTTGATTACACCGCTTGGATTACACAAGGATGATAATACTTCTACTTTTCCACAATCTTCTTCTTTAACCTCACTGATCCTCAGTTTCTCTCTATGTGAACTTGTTTTTCCCAGACTTAGCAAAATAAAAGAAGACATATATAATTATAAAAACTGACGTTGTGTGGTCAGTTAATCCGATCATGGGTTAACTGCTCCCAACTTCCCATAGGGCCTTGTTTGGCTATTCATAACAAACTCATTTTCATTTAATTTAATTAATCCTTGTAATATAGTTTTAATCATGTCACACCCAATTACACAATAAATCAAATATCTTATTTAATTTAATTTAAATAAAATATAATAATTTCTCATTAATTTACATAGTCACATAATTAATTTTCTCATTTATTAATTATGTCAAATTGTTAATTCTCTAATTAATTATTAAAGTAATATTTGTGCTTATTAAATAATTCATTTAATTCAATAAGCTCACTTAAATATATACTTTGAATAATAAAATTCTCCATATTAATTTAATCAATATAACACATATAATTAAATTAATCTACCACAATTTCATCAATTAATTATTTAATCCAATAATTAAATCGTCAAAAAATATTTATTTAATTCAATAAATATTCAAATTAAATTACAAAATCTCATTGTCACAATAAGCATGCATTCACTTAAGAAATAATGTGCAAAATTCAAAACGTGCACGGAAGGAAAAAATAAAAATGATAACCTTCACTCCACTTTTATTCACATACTAAAAATTATATATTATTATAATAATATTACCATTTAAAAAAATTTATAATATTATATTAATATATTTGAATGAATATTTTATCAGAGAAAATAATTGCCAAACTTTTAACAAATATTTCATGCTAAATTCCTTCATTTATATCAAAATTGAACCAATATCCACCAAATAATAATTATTCAAAAATAATATTATAAGCTCACAATATTAACAACCAGATCATTCCTAGAAAAGAGGGGGCTTTTCGATACGGATTTATCCCTATTGGCGTGCAATTATATAACATAACCCCTTTCCTCGACAGAATTTTCTAGACATTGCCAATAATGCTAACTAATAATATGAATAATTGTGTCAAGTCAATTATTAATTTAATAATATAAAATATTGTACATATGATACTGTGACAATAATTGAATTAATAATATGAGATACTGTGCAACAATTACTGTGGCAATTATTGAATGAAACTGAGTGACTTCTTACGTAAGAATCCATAATCAGAAATATTGTGCAATATCATGTGCTACTGGGCACCCACGCGTATTACTATACTTTTATCACCGAGTATTTCAACAGTTAACAGTAAAAGTTTTGTCGTTATTTTTATAAAAAGGTTATTTATGTTACTTTCTATATCCGATAGTTATTCTATTATGTGGTCCACCAATGATCGTCGTCGTACGGATATTCCCCGACAAAAAGAATATTTTCCTACCAAACGAATATTTTATAACAACTTGCTTACTTTGCAAAATTTTAACATTTTACCCATAACTAAAGCATTATATCAAATCAACACCTTATTATTCAAAATAATAATTAGAGAAAATAAATTTTTATTCATAAAAAGTTGGGGTCTTACAACCTCTCATCCTTATGAAATTTCGTCCTCGAAATTAATGTACGTACTTGGTATGTCGAAAAGGTGAGGATACCTTGTTTTCATATCAAATTCTAACTCTCGGGTCATTTCCTCAATATCATGATTTTTCCATAAAATTTTGACTTGAGGTATAACCTTTTAGCGTAAAAATGCTCATTCTTATCCAAGATTTTAACAGGTACCTCTTCATACGTTAAATCTTCTGCTATCTCGTTTGGTTCTAATTCAATAATGTAGTTTGGGCCTTTCACATATTTACGTAGTATGGATATGTGAAAAACGTTATGAACATGAGACATACTTGGTGGTAAGACGAGTTTATAAGTCACAGTTCTTACTCGATCGAGGATTTCAAATAGACCAATGAATCGAGGGTTGACCTTTCCTCTCTTTTCAAATCTCGTAACTCCTTTCCATGGAGCAACATGTAATAATACATGATCTCCAATATTTAATTCCACGTCCCTTCGATGAAGATCAGCATAGCTCTTTTTTCGATCTTGTAAGGTTTGTATATGTTGCCGGATCATTTGAATCTTTTTCGTAGTCATGCGTACCATTTCTGGTCCCAACAACGTTGCTTCACCCACCTCGTCCCAGCATATTGGAGAATAACACTTTCGTCCATACAACGCCTCGAATGGAGTTATGCCTATACATGCTTGATTACTGTTGTTGTAAGAAAATTCCACCAATGAAAAGTACTTGTCTTAACTTCCTTTGAAGTCTAGGATACAGAGTCTTAATAGATCTTCAAGAGTTTGAATAGTCCTCTCTGATTGTCTGCCCGTTTGAGGATGATATGCAAAACTGAATCATAAATTAGTGCCCATAACTTTCTACAAGCTGACCCAAAATTGTGAAGTGAATCTTGGGTCTCGATCAGAAACTATGGATACTGACATACCATGCAATCTCAAAATCTCATTTATGTACATACAAGCAAGACGTTCAAGTGAATAAGTTTCTCGTATAGGCAAGAAATGAGCAGACTTAGTTAATCTATCGACAATGACCCAAATTACAGCTATGCCTTGAGAAACCTTCGGAAGACCAGTAACAAAATCGATGTTGATGTGCTCCCACTTCTATTTTGAAATTTCAAGTGGTTGTAATGGACCATTTGGTACTTAATGCTCCGCCTTAACATGTTGACAAGTTAAACACCTTGAGAAAACTCCGCGATCTCTCTCTTCATATTGCTCCACCAAAATGTATGTCGAAGATCACAATATATTTCAGTACTTCCAAGATGGATTGCAAACGGTGTGTTGTGTGCTTCCATCATGATTTTGTAATTCAAATCAGAGTCGTTAGGAATACAAAGTCTGGAGTTGACCCGAAGTATTTCTTATTCGTCGATTCTTACTTTTGGAATAACACCTTCTTGTACTTTCTCCTTCATATGCATCAGCTTCGGGTCTGTGGCTTGAGGAGCTTTAACTTTAACGATTAAAGTCAGTTCTACTCGTATATTTGACATCATCACTGTGACAACCTGAAAATTTGGACAATTTTATAAAATCTTAAAAGATTGAATTAAGGTTATAAGATGAACCTAGACAGAAAATAAGTGTATGGATTTGATATTTCTGTAAAGGAATTTTAAGGATTTCAAAATTTTTGGAGAAGAACTTGAATGATTTAATAGACTATAAGTGATAGTCTGATAATGAGGTATATGTTTAGTGTATGAGTTCAGAAGATTATGTGTATATGGTTCTAGTATTTTAAATATATACTAGTGACCTAATCTAAGAGTTGTGGACTATATTATTTTGTATGAATATGTGAGTATGTGAATTAAGAATTAAGTTATGTAACCTAATATATATATTAGGTGTGTTAAGTAAATAACCTAAGAGGTTATAATAGGTGAGAATGTTAGTATATAAAACATATACTAATTCTAAGAGATTTAATTTATATATATCAACTAATAAATTTTATAACCTAATTATAGCAAGTCTAATTGGGTTAAGGAAATAAATATGCATGAGTAAAGATTTATGTTATAATTGAGGAAATGAAACCCTAATTAAATAATTAGGGAATGATAATATTAGAAGTGTTGGAAGATGTTAGTTGTTGTAGCCAAACATTTTAATTTAGAAGCCCAAAAGAATTAATTGGGAGCCCAAAACTTAGCCCAATGGAAGAGGGGCTTTTTGGACATTTAGTAAATCAATTAAAGCATAAAAGGAAAGCCAAAAATTGGACAAACTAAGGCCACATGGCCGGCCCAAACAAGAGAGGAGAGAAGGGGAGATGAATGTGATGATTATTTACTTTAGTGGGTTATCTACTCTTCCATGTGTCATTTCCTCCTTTAGCCACAATGTTTTATTAAGTGTGCAAGCAACACTAAAATGATTAAGAAAGAGAAAGAGAGAGTGAGTGGGGGGAATGAATATTAGATATACAAATATATCTACACATTTGTTTTGTTTTTTTACTAAATCACAAAAACTCATTCCATTCCATTTCATTTCTCTCTCATCTCTTATTAGCTAACTCAAAGAAAACCAAATAGAGAGAGAAAGAAGAGAGGCAATTTTCGGCAACTCCAAGAGGTGAGAGAGAGAGGTTTTGATCTTCAAGCTAACCAAGATCATCATCTACTTTGAAGGATTAAGAAAAGCTAGCAAGATATCAAGGTATAAATCACATTTTTTCTAAGTTATTCTTAGTTGTTTAAATGAAAACTTGGATTGATGATTTCAAACTTCAAAACTCTAGATCTACATGATCTAGAGTGTGTTATGTGTGGATCTATCCATCTTGTGTGGTAAAAGTTAGATCTAAAGTATGAAATGGAAACTAGTTTTTTCAAAAGGTGGAAAACTCTAATTTTTCTTAGCCTCGATTGTGTTAATTTTGTGTTTGATGATTGTTTGATGAAGTAGATCATGTATTATGGTAGAATCATGGGTATATGAAGTATTAGTAGGTATTATGATGAGTGATTTTGGTTATTATGTGAGGACATGAAAGTTTTCTTAGAACTCACAAAGAGTTAAAAATTAGATTTTTGTGAAAACGAAGCATGAAATTCAAACAACCATATCTCCTATTGTATTTCGAATTTTTGAGTGTAGTCAAGTCCTAGAGTTAGATCTATAAGTTTTCTAACATCTCCAAGTGGAATCACTAAAAAATGAGTTGTATATTTTCGTATGGACTATTTTTAGCAAAGGACGCCAAAACTGCAAAACGCCAAAACGCTTCTGTCCAAAATTTTAAAAGGGCAATTTCCGCCACTTAATTTGCAAGAAAAATTCCGGCCTTTTGGGACATGAAAATATATGATATTAAGTACCTCCTGTCCAAAAATGAGCCAATTCCGACTTAAAATGACCAAGTTATGACCATTTCAATTTCTGTGATTTTCTGACGAAAATGGCTATAACCAGAGTTCTATAACTCCGATGGCCACGAAATTTAAACTGGAGTGTGACGTTAACACGTATAAGATTGTGTCAAGAGATAAGAATTTTTGGAGTTAAGCACGAGGTAGCTAATTTCTTAAGGAATTAACTAAAAATAATTTTTGAAAAATACTAAAGGAAGTGGGAAAATTTTGGAAAATTACTTTTTGTGTATGAAATACATGTATATAAGCATGGCCAAAATATAGAAAAACAATAAGTTGTTTTGGTATTTTCGTATAAAGGATATGGAATCCAGCTTGCTGGATTAGAAAATCTGATGAATCCAGCTTGCTGGATTGAAAAATAGTTTACTGGATTAAAAATTTGTTGAATCCAGTTTGCTGGATTGCGATCTAGTTTGCTAGATTTGGAATCCAGTTTGCTGGATTGCAGTTGGGTTTATGAATTGACCATCTAGGTTACTAGATTTGGAATCCAGCTTGCTGGATTTGAAATTCAGGTTACTGGTTTGGTATTTGACTTATTAAAGTGTTAAATCATAATGTATATGATATAGTGATTAAGGAATTATCAAAGGATGATAATAATGCTGATGGGTTAAGGTGTTATCTAATTATGTGATTAAGTGTTAGATAATTGATTGATTAAGTAATAGTATTATGAGTTAACAAGTATGTTATGCTAATTCAAAGATCAATCTTATAATTGATAGGTCTTTCATAAGAGATTACATTATATTGCTTAGCGGTAATCAGCGGTTCAGGCAAGTTTCCTAACTCAACCATGAGTTGTAATTTCAAAGCATGTTAGTGAATAGTTGTTGTTTGATTTTTCACGTCTATATTGATTATTGATTCGCACGTTGTGCATATTGTAAATGTTCTTCAGGAATGAAAGGCTGATCACCTTCATTACCATTTGGTTCAGTTAATCTGTTCATGTTTATGCTTGACCATTCATTTTCATTGACTTGGTCGTTCAGCTAAGAAAATTTGTTCATGCTCTTTCACAATGTTTATATTGTTGAAAGTTAGCTAGCTTATTGTTCAATTCTTTCAATCATGATATATCCTCAAATAAATTTAAACTTGCTGGGCAAATTTGATGCTCACCCTTGCTATATCATGATAAAATTTTCAGATTTAGAGGAAAGCTCGAGTAAAGACAGAAGTAAAGGCAAAGTGCAAGACTAAATTATGGTGCAGTTAGATTTATTAAATCTTCTGGCGAAAATAGTATTGTAAACATTTAAGATATTGAATGTATGTCTTAAGTTAAGGTTGTAGACCTTGGGAATGATGTGAAAAAGTTTAATGTATAAACAATTTATGTTTATATCTTCCGCAATAGTTATAGAAATAGTATACCAGATCCTTGGTGATTAGGACCGGGATTTGGGGATGCTACAGGTGGTATCAAAGCCGTAGGTTAGAAACCTTAGGTAGGTGTACCGTAGGCTATAACCGCAGAGATGATGATAAGGAATAAACTCATATCGAGTTTAAGCGATAAGAGATGAATTTTTAGAAATTCATTATTAAGTAAAGAGAAAGATAAATAAGATTCAAAGAAGAATCTTGAAGAGCTATAAGGATAAGAATCTGGAGTTACCTGACTCCAGTAATAAAAATGAAAAGTGAAAATAAATAGACTATGTCTATAAGATGAAAAGTGTAAAATCATAATATTATATGATTAAAGGAAAAGAAGATCGTAAAATAAAACGATCATAATACGGTTATAATATGAGATCACAACGTGATCTGATAAGGTCATAGCAAGAGAAGGATCAATCAAATGATTGAAAACTTTATAACAGAATTGTTGTACGATAGTTGTACTATGAAATGGTACTATGTAAACTCAGAAAAGAGTTGTAAATGTTAAGATACGGATTAAAGAAAATTCGTATTAAGAAAAGAGAAAGTTAGAATTGTGTAAGATTTCAATTGAGGACTCATGTCAGCAGCTGAGTTGTATGATTCTTTATATGGGCGGGGAATTTGTACTTGGTTTTAGAATCACTTAGCTTCCTGGTCGATATAGTGGTTAGGTTGACCAATTCTTTGTATGGGCGGGGAATTGTGCGCTTAGCTTCCTATATTGATTAGTGGCCGAGTTTGGTTTGACGGCCACTTAGTTTCTGATACTGATAATCATTTAAATGTCTGTGTCGCACTATTTGCTATATATCTGTTGAGAAGGTGATTCTTTTCTTAGGTGTATAACAGATAGGTAGGGTATAGTTAGATAATATAAGATTAAGTACGAGTTCTTAAAACTCATACTTATGGTACGTTCGTGACTCATAATTATATGAAATATTTATGAACCCCTTAGCGAATGGATGCCAAAGGTCTGACTAGGACAAGTTCTTAGACTCATATGATTGTGGAAAGTTCCTGAACTCATAATGTGTGGTAAGTTTGAAGAACTGGGTATAGTTAAATTGTGAATGGAGAATTGAGGATGATAGAATAGATAGACTTATTAAGCAATGGATCATTAGAGAAAGTGGAGTTGATGGTGGAAGCATTGGTATTCTAAATCTTCTAGCTATGCTAGACTTCAAAGTTTTTGACATCGAGCTAAAAAAACGCACTATGTGCTTTTTGGAAAATAAATTTTTATTCTCAACTCCTGGTGACCATTGTGTATGAGTTGACTTCGGGCCACCGACACCTCGTTACCTGTTGAGATGATAAAACAGATTTGTAATGATTTTTGAACGGTTTAAAGAATAGTTTATGCTAATTGATTCAGCTAGACAAAAATGATTTGACTTATCAAAATGTATTTTTTTTATATCATCAATGTATCATGGAACCTGATGCAGAATGATAAAAATGATGGAGTCATCAATGAAGTATTACTTAGTGTTGGATGTGATCTAAGGATCGTCAGCCCACTATAGTATGGTGTAGTATGACAAAGTCACCAAATGACGGAATCCTCAAACGAACTGTAATACAGTGTGGTATCATGACGTCATAAAATAATTTTAAGAATTTTTAAAGTAAATTATTGCCAACTGAATTTGGCCAGAAATATTTTGACTGAAATTGATTATTGATATGGGTCTAAGCTATTTGATTCGACTAGACCAACTTTTATGAAAATCCTAAGCGTTCTTTGAAAATTATCCCGAACCAAATTGTTTTGGTGCGGAACCCTATGATAAGACTGAGGTGAACTATGTTGTTTGGATAAAATAATCCAATCTAGTAGCGTAAATATTCGCTAAACATGATTGATACGTTATGCATGACGTACGCGTACGATAGGCTAATCACCTAAAGTACTAGCAACGGTAGTTTACCTTCTTTGTGATTGTAAAATTACCTAGTAATTTACTGTTTTGCGATATAAATATCGTTAAAACTACGTGTTCATGGTCTATATGACCCCTCAGCATGATTTGAAAAGTTTTAACTCCTTAGACTGAAGTTATGGAAGAATGTGATAGTTGCAGAGCTCCTCACAGTAGGAAGCAAGATGTACTCATTAAATTGAGCATGAAATCAATTAAAGGTTAGTAAGACAGCCTAGTTGTGATGAATAAAAGGATTGGTGATTAGTAAACTGAAATTTCGAGGACGAAATTCTTAGAAGAAGGGGTGAATGTGACAACCCGAAAATTTGGACAATTTTATAAAATCTTAAAAGATTGAATAAAGGTTATAAGATGAACCTAAACAGAAAATAAGTGTATGGATTTGATATTTCTGTAAAGGAATTTTAAGGATTTCAAAATTTTTGGAGAAGAACTTGAATGATTTAATAGACTATAAGTGATAGTCTGATAATGAGGTATATGTTTAGTGTATGAGTTCAGAAGATTATGTGTATATGGTTCTAGTATTTTAAATATATACTAGTGACCTAATCTAAGAGTTGTGGACTATATTATTTTGTATGAATATGTGAGTATGTGAATTAAGAATTAAGTTATGTAACCTAATATATATATATTAGGTGTGTTAAGTAAATAACCTAAGAGGTTATAATAGGTGAGAATGTTAGTATATAAAACATATACTAATTCTAAGAGATTTAATTTATATATCTCAACTAATAAATTTTATAACCTAATTATAGCAAGTCTAATTGGGTTAAGGAAATAAATGTGCATGAGTAAAGATTTATGTTATAATTGAGGAAATGAAAACCCTAATTAAATAATTAGGGAATGGTAATATTAGAAGTGTTGGAAGATGTTAGTTGTTGTAGCCAAACATTTTAATTTAGAAGCCCAAAAGAATTAATTGGGAGCCCAAAACTTAGCCCAATGGAAGAGGGACTTTTTGGACATTTAGTAAATCAATTAAAGCATAAAAGGAAAGCCAAAAATTGGACAAACTAAGGCCACATGGCCGGCCCAAACAAGAGAGGAGGGAAGGGGAGATGAATGTGATGATTATTTACTTTAGTGGGTTAATTTCCTCCTTTAGCCACAATGTTTTATTTAGTGTGCAAGCAACACTAAAATGATTAAGAAAGAAAAAGGGAGAGTGAGTGGGGGGAATGAATATTAGATATACAAATATATCTACACATTTGTTTTGTTTTTTTTACTAAATCACAAAAACCCATTCCATTCCATTTCATTTCTCTCTCATCTCTTATTAGCTAACTCAAAGAAAACCAAATAGAGAGAGAAAGAAGAGAGGCAATTTTCGACAGCTCCAAGAGGTGAGAGAGAGAGGTTTTGATCTTCAAGCTAACCAAGATCATCATCTACTTTGAAGGATTAAGAAAAGCTAACAAGATATCAAGGTATAAATCACCTTTTTTTTAAGTTATTCTTAGTTGTTTAAATGAAAACTTGGATTGATGATTTCAAACTTCAAAACTCTAGATCTACATGATCTAGAGTGTATTATGTGTTGATTTATCCATCTTGTGTGGTAAAAGTTAGATCTAAAGTATGAAATGGAAACTAGTTTTTTCAAAAGGTGGAAAACTCTAATTTTTCTTAGCCTCAATTGTGTTAATCTTGTGTTTGATGATTGTTTGATGAAGTAGATCATGTAATATGGTAGAATCATGGGTATATGAAGTATTAGTAGGTATTATGATGAGTGATGTTGGTTATTATGTAAGGACATGAAAGTTTTCTTAGAACTCACAAAGAGTTAAAAATTAGATTTTTGTGAAAACGAAGCATGAAATTCAAACGACCATATCTCCTAATGGTATTTCTAATTTTTGAGTGTATTCAAGTCCTAGAGTTAGATCTATAAGTTTTCTAACATCTCCAAGTGGAATCACTAAAAAATGAGTTGTATATTTCCGTATGGACTATTTTTAGCAAAGGATGCCAAAACTGCAAAACGCCAAAACGCTTCTGTCTAAAATTTTAAAAGGGAAATTTCCACCACTTAATTTGCCAGAAAAATTCCGGCCTTTTGGGACACGAAAATATATGGTATTAAGTACCTCCTGTCCAAAAATGAACTAATTCCGACTTAAAATGACCAAGTTATGACCATTTCAATTTCTGTGATTTTCCGACGAAAATGGCTATAACCGGAGTTCTATAACTCCGATGGCCACGAAATTTAAACTGGAGTGTCACGTTAACACTTATAAGATTGTGTCAAGAGATAAGAATTTTTGGAGTTAAGAACGAGGTAGCTAATTTCTTAAGGAATTAACTAAAAATAATTTTTGAAAAATACTAAAGGAAGTGGGAAAATTTTAGAAAATTACTTTTTGTGTATGAAATACATGTATATAAGCATGGCCAAAAGATAGAAAAATAATAAGTTGTTTTGGTATTTTCGTAAAAAGGATATGGAATTCAGCTTGCTGGATTAGAAAATCTGATGAATCCAGCTTGCTGGATTGAAAAATAGTTTACTGGATTAAAAATTTGTTGAATCCAGTTTGCTGGATTACGATCTAGTTTGCTGGATTTGGAATCCAATTTTCTGAATTGCAGTTGGGTTTGTGAATTGACCATCTGGGTTACTAGATTTGGAATCCAGCTTGCTGGATTTGAAATTCAGGTTACTGGTTTGGTATTTGACTTATTAGAGTGTTAAATCATAATGTATATGATATAGTGATTAAGGAATTATCAAAGGATGATAATAATGCTGATGGGTTAAGGTGTTATCTAATTATGTGATTAAGTGTTAGATAATTGATTGATTAAGTAATAGTATTATGAGTTAACAGGTATGTTATGTTAATTCAAAGATCAATCTTATAATTGATAGGTCTTTCATAAGAGATTACATTATATTGCTTAGCGGTAATCAGCGGTTCAGGCAAGTTTCCTAACTCAACCATGAGTTGTAATTTCAAAGCATGTTAGTGAATAGTTGTTGTTGATTATTCACGTCTATATTGATTATTGATTCGCACGTTGTGCATATTGTAAATGTTCATCACGAATGAAAGGCTGATCACCTTCATTACCATTTGGTTCAGTTAATCTGTTCATGTTTATGCTTGACCATTCATTTTCATTGACTTGGTCGTTCAGCTAAGAAAATTTGTTCATGCTCTTTCACAATGTTTATATTGTTGAAAGTTAGCTAGCTTATTGTTCAATTCTTTCAATCATGATATATCCTCAAATAAATTTAAACTTGCTGGGCAAATTTGATGCTCACCCTTGCTATATCATGATAAAATTTTTAGATTTAGAGGAAAGCTCGAGTAAAGACAGAAGTAAAGGCAAAGTGCAAGACTAAATTATGGTGCAGTTAGATTTATTAAATCTTCTGGCGAAAATAGTATTGTAAACATTTAAGATATTGAATGTATGTCTTAAGTTAAGGTTGTAGACCTTGGGAATGATGTGAAAAAGTTTAATGAATAAACAATTTATGTTTATATCTTCCGCAATACTTATAGAAATAGTATACCAGATCCTTGGTGATTAGGACCAGGATTTGGGGATGCTACAGGTGGTATCAAAGCCGTAGGTTAGAAACCTTAGGTAGGTGTACCGTAGGCTATAACCGCAGAGATGATGATAAGGAATAAACTCAGATCGAGTTTAAGCGATAAGAGATGAATTTTTAGAAATTCATTATTAAGTAAAGAGAAAGATAAATAAGATTCAAAGAAGAATCTTGAAGAGCTATAAGGATAAGAATCTGGAGTTACCTGACTCCAGTAATAAAAATGAAAAGTGAAAATAAATAGACTATGTCTATAAGATGAAAAGTGTAAAATCATAATATTATATGATTAACGGAAAAGAAGATCGTAAAATAAAACGATCACAATACGGTTATAATATGAGATCACAATGTGATCTGATAAGGTCATAGCAGGAGAAGGATCAATCAAATGATTGAAAACTTTATAACATAATTGTTGTATGACAGTTGTACTATGAAATGGTACTATGTAAACTCAGAAAAGAGTGGTAAATGTTAAGATACGGATTAAAGAAAATTCGTATTAAGAAAAGAGAAAGTTAGAATTGTGTAAAATTTCAATTGAGGACTCATGTCAGCAGCTGAGTTGTATGATTCTTTATATGGGCGGGGAATTTGTACTTGGTTTTAGAATCACTTAGCTTCCTGGTCGATATAGTGGTTAGGTTGACCAATTCTTTGTATGGGCGGGGAATTATGCGCTTAGCTTCCTATATTGATTAGTGGCCGAGTTTGGTTTGACGACCACTTAGTTTCTGATACTGATAATCATTTAAATGTCTGTGTCGCACTATTTGCTATATATCTGTTGAGAAGGTGATTCTTTTCTTAGGTGTATAACAGATAGGTAGGGTATAGTTAGATAATATAAGATTAAGTACGAGTTCTTAAAACTCATACTTATGGTACGTTCGTGACTCATAATTATATGAAATGTTTATGAACCCCTTAGCGAATGGACGCCAAAGGTCTGACTAGGACAAGTTCTTAGACTCATATGATTGTGGAAAGTTCCTGAACTCATAATGTGTGGTAAGTTTGAAGAACTGGGTATAGTTAAATTGTGAATGGAGAATTGAGGATGATAGAATAGATAGACTTATTAAGCAATGGATCATTAGAGAAAGTGAAGTTGATGGTGGAAGCATAGGTATTCTAAATCTTCTAGCTATGCTAGACTTCAAAGTTTTTGACATCAAGCTAAAAAAACGCACTATGTGCTTTTTGGAAAATAAATTTTTATTCTCAACTCCTGGTGACCATTGTGTATGAGTTGACTTCGGGCCACCGACACCTCGTTACCTGTTGAGATGATAAAACAGATTTGTAATGATTTTTGAACGGTTTAAAGAATAGTTTATGCTAATTGATTCAGCTAGACAAAAATGATTTGACTTATCAAAATGTATTTTTTTTATATCATCAATGTATCATGGAACCTGATGCAGAATGATAAAAATGATGGAATCATCAATGCAGTATTACTTAGTGTTGGATGTGATCTAAGGATCGTCAGCCCACTATAGTATGGTGTAGTATGACAAAGTCACCAAATGACGGAATCTTCAAACGAACTGTAATACAGTGCGGTATCATGACATCATAAAATAATTTTAAGAATTTTTAAAGTAAATTATTGCCAACTGAATTTGGCCAGAAATATTTTGATTGAAATTGATTATTGATATGGGTCTAAGCTATTTGATTCGGCTAGACCAACTTTTATGAAAATCCTAAGCGTTCTTTGAAAATTATCCCGAACCAAATTGTTTTGGTGCGGAACCCTATGATAAGACTGAGGTGAACTATGTTGTTTGGATAAAATAATTCAATCTAGTAGCGTAAATATTCGCTAAACATGATTGATACGTTATGCATGACGTACGCGTACGATAGGCTAATCACCTAAAGTACTAGCAACGGTAGTTTACCTTCTTTGTGATTGTAAACATACCTAGTAATTTACTGTTTTGCGATATAAATATCGTTAAAACTACGTGTTCATGGTCTATATGACCCCTCAGCATGATTTGAAAAGTTTTAACTCCTTAGACTGAAGTTATGGAAGAATGTGATAGTAGCAGAGCTCCTCATAGTAGGAAGCAAGATGTACTCATTAAATTGAGCATGAAATCAATTAAAGGTTAGTAAGACAGCCTAGTTGTGATGAATAAAAGGAGTGGTGATTAGTAAACTGAAATTTCGAGGACGAAATTCTTAGAAGAAGGGGTGAATGTGGCAACCCGAAAATTTGGACAATTTTATAAAATAATAAAAGATTGAATAAAGGTTATAAGATGAACCTAAACAGAAAATAAGTGTATGGATTTGATATTTCTGTAAAGGAATTTTAAGGATTTCAAAATTTTTGGAGAAGAACTTGAATGATTTAATAGACTATAAGTGATAGTCTGATAATGAGGTATATGTTTAGTGTATGAGTTCAGAAGATTATGTGTATATGGTTCTAGTATTTTAAATATATACTAGTGACCTAATCTAAGAGTTGTGGACAATATTATTTTGTATGAATACGTGAGTAAGTGAATTAAGAATTAAGTTATGTAACCTAATATATATATTAGGTGTGTTAAGTAAATAACCTAAGAGGTTATAATAGGTGAGAATGTTAGTATATAAAACATATACTAATTCTAAGAGATTTAATTTATATATCTCAACTAATAAATTTTATAACCTAATTATAGCAAGTCTAATTGGGTTAAGGAAATAAATGTGCATGAGTAAAGATTTATGTTATAATTGAGGAAATGAAAACCCTAATTAAATAATTAGGGAATGGTAATATTAGAAGTGTTGGAAGATGTTAGTTGTTGTAGCCAAACATTTTAATTTAGAAGCCCAAAAGAATTAATTGGGAGCCCAAAACTTAGCCCAATGGAAGAGGGGCTTTTTGGACATTTAGTAAAACAATTAAAGCATAAAAGGAAAGCCAAAAATTGGACAAACTAAGGTCACATGGCCGGCCCAAACAAGAGAGGAGAGAAGGGGAGATGAATGTGATGATTATTTACTTTAGTGGGTTATCTACTCTTCCATGTGTCAATTCCTCCTTTAGCCACAATGTTTTATTAAGATTGCAAGCAACACTAAAATGATTAAGAAAGAGAAAGAGAGAGTGAGTGGGGGGAAAGATTATTAGATATACAAATATATCTACACATTTGTTTTGTTTTTTTTACTAAATCACAAAAACCCATTCCATTCCATTTCATTTCTCTCTCATCTCTTATTAGCTAACTCAAAGAAAACCAAATAGAGAGAGAAAGAAGAGAGGCAATTTTCGACAGCTCCAAGAGGTGAGAGAGAGAGGTTTTGATCTTCAAGCTAACCAAGATCATCATCTACTTTGAAGGATTAAGAAAAGCTAGCAAGATATCAAGGTATAAATCACCTTTTTTCTAAGTTATTCTTAGTTGTTTAAATGAAAACTTGGATTGATGATTTCAAACTTCAAAACTCTAGATTTACATGATCTAGAGTGTGTTATGTGTGGATCTATCCATCTTGTGTGGTAAAAGTTAGATCTAAAATACGAAATGGAAACTAGTTTTTTCAAAAGGTGGAAAACTCTAATTTTTCTTAGCCTCGATTGTGTTAATCTTGTGTTTGATGATTGTTTGATGAAATAGATCATATATTATGGTAGAATCATGGGTATATGAAGTATTAGTAGGTATTATGATGAGTGATGTTGGTTATTATGTGAGGACATGAAAGTTTTCTTAGAACTCACAAAGAGTTAAAAATTAGATTTTTGTGAAAACGAAGCATGAAATTCAAACGACCATATCTCCTATTGTATTTCTAATTTTTGAGCGTGGTCAAGTCCTAGAGTTAGATCTATAAGTTTTCTAACATCTTCAAGTGGAATCACTGAAAAATGAGTTGTAGATTTTCGTATGGATTATTTTTAGCAAAGGACACCAAAACTGCAAAACGCCAAAATGCTTCTGTCCAAAATTTTAAAAGGGCAATTTTGGCCACTTAATTTGCCAGAAAAATTCTGGCCTTTTGGGACATGAAAATATACGGTATTAAGTACCTCCTGTCCAAAAATGAGCTAATTCCGACTTAAAATGACCAAGTTATGACCATTTCAATTTATGTGATTTTTCGACGAAAATGGCTATAACCGGAGTTTTATAACTCCGATGGCCACGAAATTTAAACTGGAGTGTCACGTTAACACGTATAAGATTGTGTCAAGAGCTAAGAATTTTTGGAGTTAAGCACGAGGTAGCTAATTTCTTAAGGAATTAACTAAAAATAATTTTTGAAAAATACTAAAGGAAATGGAAAAATTTTGGAAAAATACTTTTTGTGTATGAAATACATGTATATAAGCATGGCCAAAAGATAGAAAAACAATAAGTTGTTTTGGTATTTTCGTAAAAAAGATATGGAATCCAGCTTGCTGGATTAGAAAATCTGATGAATCCAGCTTGCTGGATTGAAAAATAGTTTACTAGATTAAAAATTTGTTGAATTTAGTTTGCTGGATTGCGATCTAGTTTGCTGGATTTGGAATCCAGTTTGTTGGATTGCAGTTGGGTTTTTGAATTGACCATCTAGGTTACTAGATTTGGAATCCAGCTTGCTGGATTTGAAATTCAGGTTACTGGTTTGGTATTTGACTTATTAGAGTGTTAAATCATAATGTATATGATATAGTGATTAAGGAATTATCAAAGGATGATAATAATACTGATGGGTTAAGGTGTTATCTAATTATGTGATTAAGTGTTAGATAATTGATTGATTAAGTAATAGTATTATGAGTTAACAGGTATGTTATGCTAATTCAAATATCAATCTTATAATTGATAGGTCTTTCATAAGAGATTATATTATATTGCTTAGCGGTAATCAGCGGTTCAGGCAAGTTTTCTAACTCAACCATGAGTTGTAATTTCAAAGCATGTTAGTGAATAGTTGTCGTTGATTATTCACGTCTATATTGATTATTGATTCGCACGTTGTGCATATTGTAAATGTTCATCAGGTATGAAAGGCTGATCACCTTCATTACCATTTGGTTCAGTTAATCTGTTCATGTTTATGCTTGACCATTCATTTTCATTGACTTGGTCGTTCAGCTAAGAAAATTTGTTCATGCTCTTTCACAATGTTTATATTGTTGAAAGTTAGCTAGCTTATTGTTCAATTCTTTCAATCATGATATATCCTCAAATAAATTTAAACTTGTTGGGCAAATTTGATGCTCACCCTTGCTATATCATGATAAAATTTTTAGATTTAGAGGAAAGCTCGAGTAAAGACAGAAGTAAAGGCAAAGTGCAAGACTAAATTATGGTGCAGTTAGATTTATTAAATCTTCTGGCGAAAATAGTATTGTAAACATTTAAGATATTGAATGTATGTATTAAGTTAAGGTTGTAGACCTTGGGAATGATGTGAAAAAGTTTAATGTATAAACAATTTGTGTTTATATCTTCCGTAATATTTATAGAAATAGTATACCAGATCCTTGGTGATTAGGACCGGAATTTGGGGATGCTACAATCACGTGGGTCCCTAGAGTTTTCAACTCTATCTCCATCCTTTGTAAGTCATACAAAATGGGTCTTTGCGTTAACAAGATCGCACTCGTACCCGCATATGATCTTCTACTCAACGCGTTAGCTACCACGTTCGCTTTTTCAAGATGGTATTGAATGGTATGGTCGTAATCTTTCAATAGCTCGAGCCAACGTCATTTCTGCATGTTGAGTTTCTTTTGGGTGAAGAAATATTTGAGATTTTTATGATCTGTATAGATCTCCACTTTCTCCCCATACAAGTAGTGCCTCTAGATCTTTAACGTGAAAACGACTGCTGCCAACTCTAGATCATGAGTAGGATAATTCCTCTCATATTCTTTGAGTTTTCATGAGGCATAGGCTATGACTTTCCCATGTTGTATGAGAACACATCCTAAACCTCTGCCTGAAGCATCGCTGTAGATGACAAATCCCTCCGAATCTGATGGTATTGTCAGAACAGATGCTGAAATGAGTCTCCTCTTGAGTTCTTAGAAGCTCTTCTCACATTCCTCGCTCCATCCAAATTTTGTATCTTTTCAAGTCATCTGAGTTAATGGAGTAGCGATTCGAGAAAATCTTTTTATGAATCTCCGATAATAACCAGCTAAGCCCAGAAAGCTACGTACTTCGGTTACTGACTTAGGTTGCTCCCAACTTTGTATTGCTTCAATCTTTGTCGGGTCAACTGATATTCCATACTTTGATATCACGTGCCCAAGAAATGCTACTTCCTCAAGCCAGAACTCGCATTTCTTCATTTTGGCGTATAGCTTGTTTTAACGAAGCTTTTGGAGTATCAGCTTCAAGTGTTGCTCATGATCTTCATGAATTTTGGAGTAGATGAGGATGTCATCAATAAAGACAACCATAAAATGATTCAAATATTCTTTGAATACTCGGTTCATCATATCCATGAAAACAGCAGGAGCATTAGTCAATCCAAAAGACATGACTAGAAATTCGTAATGCCCATACCGAGTTCTGAAAGCAGTCTTTGGAATGTCATCAGTTTTAATCTTTAACTGATAATATCAGAAACGAAGATCGATGTTTGAGAAGTATTTAGAACCTTGTAACTGGTTAAACAGGTCATCAATGTGAGGTAATGGGTACCTATTTTTTATGGTGACATGACTCAACTCTCGATAGTCAATGCAAAGCCGCATACTCCTATCTTTCTTCTTTACGAATAAAACAGGAGCATCCCAAGGAGATGTACTAGGACAAATGAAACCAATATCCAACAACTCCAGTAGTTGGGTTTTTAACTCTTAAAGTTCAATAGGAGTCATTCGATATGGAATTTTAGAAATGGGTTTTGTACTGGGTTTAAGGTCAATACAAAATTCGATTTCACGCTCTGGGGGTAGGCCAGTAAGTTCTTCAAAAAATACGTCAGGAAATTCATTAACAACAGAAATATTATTCAAATCTGACGTATTTTTGTTCAAGTTCATGACATGGGCTAAGAAAGCTTGACATCCATTTTTCAATAATAAAATGGCTTTATGGCTTGATATGACAGTGATTGACTTTAGTGATTTGGTTACTTGAATTCGCATAACAGATTGGTTAGAAATATAAAAATTAACAACCTTACGAAAACAATCGATTTTAGCATGATGAGTAGTTAACTAATCAATCCCTAAAATCACATTGAATGTAAGTATTTTCAAAGAGATTAGATCAACAGGTAATGTGATGGTGCCAATTTGAATCAAGCAAGATTTATAAACAGTGGATGTAATGAAGGTTTCTCCTAACAGAGTTTCAACAGATAAGTCAAAGTCTAATTTCTAAGGGGTGAATTTCAAACGTTGAGCACAAGCAGGAGAAATAAAAGAATAGGTAGAACTGGTATCTAATAAGGTATAGACTTCGCGAGAGTTTATGATTAGCTTACCCGTGATAACTTCATTCGGGTTCTTCGCCTTTTGGGACGTCACGACAAGCGCTCTCCCTTGAACCACCGACTTTGTTTTGTCCATAGCCGCCTTTGGTGCCACCATCCCAGCTGGACTTGACTTCACTACAGGATAAAATCGAGCTATGTTCCCATCTTTTCCACAACTAAAACATACCTTGGAAGGCTGTGAATAGTTTGGACTTATGTGTCCCTCCTCTCCGCATCTGTAGCATCTAACTGGTGGCTTTCTCCTCCCCTAGAAACTGTTGTTATTGCTGGTGCTGCTGCCGATGTCTTTCTGTCATTGTTAAATCTTCTTTTCTTGAAATTTTCACTTGAATCATTTCTTCTATTATCTTGGCCATGATTACCACCGAAGTGGTTACCATTTCTGGCACGTTCGCTATCACTACTTCGATGACTGTTGCCACTGGTATGACTATTATCTTGCTGCCGGTTGCTATCTTTTGGTTGAGCTGACTCATAATCCCGCTCCAATAACTGAGCTCTATTTACAACATCTGAATACAAACAGAGTTTATGAGAGATAGGATGTTGACGAATTTTGGGTTTCAAACCTCTTATAAACATTCGCGTCATTCGCTCCTCATTAGCTACCAAATGGGATACAAACCGGGATAACTACGCAAACTTTGCCTCGTATTACGATACAGTCATATTGTTCTACTCCAGTTTGACAAATTTCACCTCCTTCATGTGACGAATACTTTTTGAAAAGTACTTGTCGTTGAACAATTCTTGGAACCTCTCCCAAAACATCTTAAGTGCGGATAGATGAGTACGTTTTATAGATTCCCACCAGTAATCTGCCTCTCCGCGCAACATAGAAGTGGCGAAGGGAACTTTTTGTTCTTCAGTGCATCCCAAGACATCAAATATCTTGGTAATCTACTTAATCCATGCCTCTGCCTTAAGTGGCTCTGGCTTTCCCAAAAACTCCGGTTGTCCCAACTCCTTGAATTGCTTAACAGTGACCAATCGTGAGTTGCCATTATTTTTACCTACATTTTGAACAGGAGTTTCTCTCGTTTGGTGTTGCATAAATTTAAAAAGCTCATAAACATCCCATCATTCATCATTTGGTCGGTTTTGTTGTTTACATAAAGATTATTGCCTTCTTGATGCACTTTATCCTGGTTATTGATTGGCGGTGTCTCAACGGTCTCATGTACTCCATTGCTTATCTCAAAAAATTTAGACGTCATTCTCAAACAATGCCACAAAATAAGGGTTAATTAAAGAAATTCACATGCCACATATTAACCCTATATTCTGACCGACCAATAACAAATAAGCTTAGGTAGGACACTAGCGAAGGATTTATTCGTCTCTCCCCTCCTAGTTCTAATCCCAGATCTCCACCAGAGATCATATCCCTAAGCTCTGATACCAACTGTGACACCCCCAAAATAGGTTTATACAACCCATTTTGAGTCGCCAAATACATGGTACAGAACTGTCGTGCAAAATACGACAACATATACGCTGTGAGTTTTAATACAAATATTGTCTTGTATACAATATAAAAACTCAAATAAAATTATCATTACAATTACTATCACACTATTTTACAAAATAGTGAGGACTACTAAAATAACCATCTTGGACCATCAATCCACTCCCCGACTAGTCCCAGCTACATTCTCGCCTCCTGAGAAGAACAATGGAACCAAAAGAAAAAGGGTGAATTCAACTAGCCCAGTAAAGAATATTATGACTAAGATAATATAGAACAAATTATCCTTAGTCCTCAACAGGGAAAAATTTGATAAAATTCAATAGACAACAAGTTTTAGAATACAACTGCAGTGGAAACAGCAATCCATTAGAAGAGTCAAGTCGAGCATGATATATACTATCTTCTATGATTTAAAAGTCCATCATCAATATTTATTCCCTGTAACATCATTCAATAAATATTTCAAATCAACAAATTATCCATGCACTACGGGCCAAGAATATTCGTCAGTATCACCAGTGGTCATGATCATGCCAAACACCTATCCATCTATGCACTACGGGCCAAAGAAAAATTTCACCACAAACCTTATCTGTAACATTAAAGGTTATGATTATACCAATACACAATTCATGGTCATAATCATACCAATCAACAGTCCATCTTTGTACTACGGGCCAAAGATGACTTCCAGTATAAGCATGCGGATGATAACAATGATATAAAGATTCAATCAAGTGAGATAAAGGATAAATATTAAAGAATTCTAATTCAATTTATCCAGAGTTCAAATATGTCTAAATTGTCAACATGATAACTATTTGTTAAGTAAAATTCAAGAATGATATTCATGTATCAAAAATAATTTGGACAGAAAAGAAAATTAAATTATATTGTGAATAGTATCGTATGTATTAATAGTACCCAGACATTAAAAGTTTAAAATTTAATAAGAAAGTTCAAACCAATATTCTAGTAAAATGATATTAGATGAAGCGCAAAACTTAAAAAATTTCTAATCATTTCAAGAATTATAGAAGCAATACTTACCATAGTTAGTTTAAATTTTGGAATATGAAATGAAATAATATCACTTCCATAATATGGAGTATGAAAGAAAATAATATTTCTTACGAGTATTGAAATAAAATAATATCATTTACCTTAGTAGAAACTGAATTTGACTGAAATATCGGATATTATTCTGAGAAAATCTTGCACAAAAAGCTACACTCAAAGTATCCTTATACTCAAGAAAAATATTCACAATGTTATAGAATAAGAATTTCTTATATTGTAATGGTGTGTTGAGGAAGGAGGGGTTACCCCCTATTCATAGTGCAACGGAGGGAGAAAAGTTAAGCAGAGTGCCTAACTCTGCCCAACCTTTCCTGCCAACCATTCCTGCCTAACTCATATTTTTCATAATTGAGGGCCCACAATTTGGCAATCAAGCTTTGTAGGAGAATAAGCATGCATTCACTTAAGAAATAATGTGCAGAATTCAAAACGTGCACGGAAGGAAAAAATAAAAATGATAACCTTCACTCCACTTTTATTCACATGCTAAAAATAATATATTATAATAATATTACCATTTAAAACAAGTTATAATATTATAATAATATATTTGAATAAATATTTTATCGGAGAAAATAATTGTCAAACTTTCAACAAATATTTCATGCTAAATTCATTCATTTATATCAAAATTGAACCAATATCAACCGCATAATAATTATTCAAAAATAATATTATAAGCTCACAATATTAACAACCAGATCATTTTCACGAAAGAGGGGGCTTTCCGATAAGGATTTATTCTTATTGGCGCGCAATTATATAACCTAACCCCTTTCCTAGACAGAATTTTTTAGACATTGTCAATAATGCTAACTAATAATATAAATAATTGTTTCGTGTCAATTATTGATTTAATAATATAAAATATTGTGCAGATGATACTGTGACAATAATTGAATCAATAATATGAGATAATGTGCAACAATATAATTACTGTGGCAATTATTGAATGAAACTGAGTGATTTCTTACATAAGAATCAATAATCAAAAATATTGTGCAATACCGTGTGCTACTGGGCATCCACGCGTATTACTGTACTTTTATCACCGGATATTTTAACAGTTAACGGCAAAAGTTTTGCCGTTATTTTTATAAAAAGGTTATTTCTATCGCTTTCTATATTCGACAGTTATTCCGTTATGTGGTTCACCAATGATTACGTCGTCGTACGAATATTCCCCGACCAAATGAATATTTTATAACAACTTGCTTACTTTGTAAAATTTGAACATTTCACCCATAACTAAAGTATTATATCAAATCAACACCTTATTATTCAAAATAATAATTAGAGAAATTAAATCTTTATTCATAAAAAGTTGGGGGTCTTACATGCAATATCCGCATTATCTTTGTCAACCACACTATCCGCAACATCTTTGTCTTATTCATC
The DNA here is from genome assembly GCA_016801055.1 of Panax notoginseng. NCBI lineage: Eukaryota > Viridiplantae > Streptophyta > Magnoliopsida > Apiales > Araliaceae > Panax > Panax notoginseng. Next base: position 80,879,159 of record CM029022.1, on the reverse strand, counting down.
ATCTAGTGACTGCAACGATTATCCTCCATAAGCACAAAAACTCAATTCTAGGTCCTTCAATCTACACTCTTTATTTATTACACCAATGCGACTAATTCCCCTCTACCTTGGATCTAATCAACCTAGCTCCGATATTAGAGGTGGCAAATGGGTCGGGCTATGGCCGGGCCTGGCCTTTGGCGGGCGGGGCCAAAAAATACATGCCCAAAGTCCGCTATTTCGCGGGCGGCCCGGCCCGGCTCTGCCCGGCCCGCGGGTCGAGATGGTTTTATACCTATTTTTTGACATTTTTTTGCGCGTAAACTAAACGGGCCGGGCCGAGCTTTCAACGGGCCGGACCAAAAAGGCCCGGGTTTCTGTGGGCCGAAAATATACGGCCCGAAGCCCGCTTTTTGATGGGCGGGCCGGGCCGGCCCGCGGGCTTTGGGCCCGTTTGCCAGGTCTATCTGATATCATTTGTTCTCTTTTCCTTAATATTTAGTGTATTAGTAAAAGTCTAAAATGTGAAGTTATATGAGGTCATTATAATTTGTTTGGTTTCGAATTATCAAAAATTAGACAAAATTTAAAATCCAAAATGTATATAATTTTTTTAGAAAAAGAAACACTTACATTATCATAACCTTACGAATACATGGATAGAGTTTTAATCACAACAACAGACAAAGCAACAAAAATAACAAAAGAAAACACAGATTAGGAATGACAATTTGTCCCGTTCTCACAACTATCTCCACGCCCCACCCCGAATGGATACAGTGATTTTGACTCTGACCAGAGATGGGGTTGGAGAATCATCGAATGTTATTTATGGGGATGTGGAGCGGATGGTAGTTGCTTCCCCCGACCCAATCCCTAACTCATACCCACCCCCGAATAGTTATGTACTAATTAAATTAATATTTATATTATTATATAGCAAAAATTATATATACACAGCTGTGTAGTACACAGTAACTTATGGCGACTTTTTTTTGGGCTATAGCGACGGTTCACCCGTCACTATAGCTATTCTGGTCTATGGTGACGGGTACCGTCGCTATAGCTCAAAAAAATCGTCGTTATAGGCGACTATGTACTACATAGTTATATATATACATATAGCCCTATTATATATTACATAATTAAAATATATGTCCTTGTGTGTGTATATATTATTATTTATTTATTCTTAATTTTATCATGTATGTTCTAAAATATGACTAATTTTTATGCACATATTATTATAAATATAACTAAATTATTTTTTTATTTAAAAAAATCACAAAATATTAATCCTTGATATAAATTCGTTGTGGGAATGGGGATGGTTATTAAATTTTTAATTCCCATAGGATGTGTAATTCCCCGCCTTGCCCCCATTGCTATATATATAGGGCAATGATCCATAGCATCTATTTGCTATGGATCAAAAAGTGGCATATAACATCTTAACCTTCCATTATAAAAAACAAGGGTTGTGATTCAAATATTGACGTCTTAACCTTCCATTATAAAAAACAAGGGTTGTGATTCAAATATTGACCACGTCGTCCGCTAGAAATTCTAGCTTTCTAGTGAACTGGTTTAAAATTAATTTTGGACAATTATGCCCCCAAGCTAAGACAAGGCAGTAAAGTCAGGATTTTTAACAGGTCCGAGATGACAAATATGAGATCTTTTTAATAATAGCCAGCTCATGCTAATGTTTTAACAGTCAGCATGACCAACATTGATCAACAAATTGAATAAACCATGTAAAGCTGTAAACTTAAAAACAATAACGGAATTGAGATATTAGCAAAAACGAATTCCACATTAAAGATACACAAATTTCTTATGATGAAGAGTCACAAGTTGGTTCTCATTGAAATGTCTTCTGGTCCAGAAGTCATATTAACACATGAAATTACATCTTTAATCTACTAATACATCGTTTCTTGGATGAGGAAACTTAGAATGTAGTCTTTGCTATTCATGCAGAGGTTGCCTACACTTTGAATAATTTTAATTCTAAGAAGTAATATTAATTCAAAACAAGCTCTAATAATATGTATGTCATTCCATGAATCTCCTCTTAACTTGAAGTTACAAACTAGAGAAATTATACTATAGACAAGCTACACACGTCATACTTGTACTGAGCTCTTGACTGTAGATCAATTTCAACTGTAACATTAAGCAAGCAAAAAAGGGTCAGCAAGTATACAATTTCAAATAGCATAAAGCAAACCTGACCTAAAAATAGTGATCTTACAGTTTCCATGATCAATATATGCAATAGAAAATAATAAATAACAAATAACATCATTAAGGGTGTGCGATGCATATAAAACTAAAAACGATTATTCATGTGCATGCGCAGGGAGTTGCTAGAAGATAGTCCTTTATTTGAGCTCCCATATATGAAAGAAAAGTATAGAAAAGAAAACTGCACAATCCAAACATAAACAATAGTACAGATCATGGTTGCAAATAATCATAACTTAATAAATTATGCAGAAATTGAAACTGAACTGACCCATAGCAATACACAACAGCTTTGTGGCAATGAAAACCATACACAAGAAAAAAATGGATTAGCCATGATAAGAAACCAGAAAAAAATTATGCCAAGTTGCAAGAACCTGACCTGTTGGCGTTTTGCTTGAAGGAATAGATGCTGCAGGTTTTTCAGGTTCCTTATAATCAAGGGGAGGAGCAAAGTCCACCTCACAGTAAGTCTAAATGATACTTATGGCATTAGAAGGCTTTGATTCAACGATATCTATGTAATACTTTTTATTGTTGTAGGCCACCATAATACTATCCCCTATGGTTAAGCATGAAAAGTTCCTCAGTGTTGTCTCCAAGCTGCACGATAAAATAAATATAACAGCAAGTTGATCTCTCTCTGAATAGTGGATGACGTAAGCACATGCTCATTTTTTCAATCTTACATCATCAGGTACTGGCACTTTACAAAAGGAAAATGAACCAAATTACATTGCAATTACATTGCTAAACTGACTTAAATGAAGCAAACACAAGATGCCTACCCAGTATGTCATATATATCATGTTTTCTTCCTCAATAAACTCCAAAACCCCACAATGAGAAATGCGCTCAGTAGCAGCATTCTGAAGCTCAAACAACATTGGATAATCAATGTCCAGAGACGCTGCAGGATTAAATTTTGATTCAACAAATTATATTATAAGATAAACAGAGAAATTTTGTCCTTTTCTATTTTGGGACGAGTTTGCTAAATATATTAGAATCATAAAAAGACAGTTGAACATGAAATTCTACATATTCAGGTATTCAGAAATGCTTTACAGAAGCATATTGTTTCTAAATAATGCATTCATTTTCTTAAGAGACGGGCAAAATCAGGAAAAGAGCAAAATTTTCTTCTGAAACCATATCTGCAGCAAATTAGTACCGTAATAAAATAAGGCAATACCTTGGTCATGATTGTAAGACCCCAACTTATATGAAAAAAGATTTAATTTTCTCTAAATATTATTTTGAATAGTATGGTGTTGATTTGATATGATGCTATAGTTATAGGTGATATGTGCAAATTTCTGCAAAGTAAGCAAGTGGTCATAAAATATTCGTTTGGTCGGGGAATATTCTTTTTGTCAAAAAATATTCATACGACGGCACAATCATTGGTGGACCACATAACGGATTAACTGTCGGATATAGAACGCGACAGAAATAACATTTTCATAAAATAACGACAAAACTTTAACGGTTAAACTGTTGAAATACCCAGTGGTAAAAGTACAATAATACGCGTTGTTGCACAGTAGAACACGGTATTGTACAGTATCTCTGATTATTGATGCTTACGTAAGAAGTCATTCAATAATTGTCACAGCAGTTGCTGCATAATATCTCATATTATTAATTTCATTATTGTCACATGAGTATCATATGCATAATATTTTATATTATTAAATCAATAATTGAGACGACACAGTCATTCATATTATTATTTACATTATTGACAATGTCTAGAAGGTTCTGTCGAGGAAAGGGGTTAGGTTATTTAATTACGCGCCAATAAGGAGAAATCCTTATCGAAAAGCCTCCTCTTTCCTGGGAAGGATCTGGTTGTCAATATTGTGAGGAATAATTGTTGATAAAAATATTTTCAGTGTGTTGGGAATATTAGTGTTAATGAAAATCGATATTTATTTTGATAATAGTTGATTTTTGGATGTTAAATTAACCAAACGGATAATTAATCGAATAAATGAGCAATTAATTGTTATTGGTTCACATGCAAGGAACTATTGATTCACATGCAAGTACTATTAGGGGAGGTTATGCAAGATTGATAATACTTGAGGGATTAAATTAAAAATAGATGCAAAGATGAAGGTACTAAAGTATAATTAACCTTGTAATTTACCACCTCTTCCTAGCCTATAAATACTCCTCCATCCATTCATTATTTCCTACCAATTTGAAGAGCAAAGTTATAATCACAAGTTATAGTGAGAGAAACTATAGAGAGAAAGAAGAAGAGTATTCTGCTACTACACTATTGCAGTATCCAATCTCCTACTACGTTAAGGGTATTATTTCTTTCGTATACGTAAAAAGTGTTATTTTCTTCATATTCATAAGGATTGTCATTCTATTCCCTATTAATCTACGGGAGTAACATGTCTACGCTGATTATCGCATATATGGTGAATGACCCGTCGTATTCATTCTTTATTAATCTGCGAGAGTAACCTGTCTACGCGGATTACCGCATGCATGGTGAATGACCCTTCATTTTCATTCTTTATTAATCTGCGGGAGTAACCTGTCTACGCTGATTACCGCATGCATGGTGAATAATCATTCGTATTCATTCTTTATTAATATGCGAAAGTAACCTGTCTACGCGGATTATCGCATGCATGGTGCATAACCCTTCGTATTCATTCTTTATTAAATTGTGAAAATGATCTGTCTACGCGGATTACCGCATGACGGGTGAAAATTCATTTGCAGTTTCGTATATTCTTTTATAATCGTATAAGATATCATTTCTTTTGTACTCATCAAAGGATATCGTCTTCTGTCATATTTCTCCATTTATGGTACGAAATTATTGTTTGTTTTCATAACCTTATTATTAAATGGTGAAAACCCTTAAAATTAGTAGAATATTCTTAATAGTTTGTGCTTCATCTAGTATCATTTCACTATTGGTCTGAACTTTCTTATTGATTGACGGGATACTATTTATGTTAGAGTACTATTTATTTGGAATATTATTCATTCAGGATACTATTCATTCGGGGTACTATTTATTCGGGATACTTTTCATTCGACTTCTATTCATTCGGGGTACTATTCATGAAAAAATTGATTTCGTTTCGGTCCAAATTATTTTTGATACAAGAATATCATTATTGAATTTTACTCCACAATTAGTGATCATGTTGACAATTTGGACATTCCTGAACTCTGGATAAATTAAATTATAAATCTCTAATATTTATCCTTGATATCACTTGATTGATTCTTTATGTCATTGTCATTATCCTCGTGCATATATTGTGTTAGAAGTTATCTTTGGCCCATAGTGCAAAGATGGACCGTTGATTGGTATGATTATGACCAGAAATTGTGTATTGATATAATCATGACCTTTAATGTTACAGATAAAAGTTTATGGTGAAAGTCATCTTTGGCCCGTAGTGCATACATGGACATGTGTTTGACATGATCATGACCACTGGTGATACATAAGAATATCCTTAGCCTGTAGTGCATGGATAATTTATTGATCTGAAATGATTATTGATTGGTGTTACAGTGATAAAATATTGATGATGGACTTTTAAATTATAGAAGATAGTAGACATCATTCTCTACTTGTCTCTTCTAATGGATTGTTGTTTCCGCTACAGTTGTTGATCTAAAACTTGTTGTCTATTTTATTCTATCAGATTTTTTCCTGTTGAGGACTAATGATAATTTGTTCTACATTATCTTAGTCATAATATTTTTTTTACTGGCCTAGTTGAGATCACCCTTTTCATTTTGGTTTCATTGTTCTTTTCATGAGGCGAGAATGTAGCTGGGACTAGTCGGAGAGTGGAGTAATGATCCGAGATAGTTACTATAGAAGTCTTCACTATGTTGTAAAATAGTGTGATAATAATTATAATGAAGACTTAATTTGAGTTTGGATATTGTCTACGAGACAATATTTGTATTAAAACTCACAACTTATGTGTTATCGTATTTTGCACGACAGTTCAATAGTTGTATAAATAAAGTTTGTATTTGGATTCTGTACCATGTATTTGGCAACTCAGAATGGGTTGTGTGGACCTATTTTGAGGGCGTCACAATGATACTTAGAATAAGTTGAGGCTAAACTTTCTCAATCACAAACCTGATTCCCATTGTTATTATCAAAACCTTCTTTACAAAATAAAAATCAATTTGTTACCGATCAACATTCAATTGCGAACTAGGGTTCATGAGAAATCATGAAAAATCACAACAACTTTATATTTGGAAGAGAAAGAAACAAACTTACCTATTAAATGTTGTTTATTTTGGTGTAGATTACAAATTTTGGACGCATAAGGTTTCTGGCATACACAACTTGTTGTCGATATACAACTACTCAGGTAGATACGATTCATGCCCCAAATAGCTGCAGATGATGCTATCCTGAGTTTTGTTTCCTTTTCCCCCCAAATCGTTTTCACATCCAAGGATATTTAGACGCACAAGTCGTAATTTGCACCCCTAATTGTCGATCTACAGTCGATTTGGAGCTAGGGTTCATGAGGAAAAGAGGAAAAGCTACAGATTTAGCTATTTGAGTTTGTTACCTTTTCTAGTTAATATGTGTCTGCCAGAAATTCTAGCGGACTGGGTGTTTTTTTTTACTGGCCACTCGGCTAATTAGGGGCAATTAGGGACATAATCGACCTAAACATGTTTTAAAACTGTCTACTAGAATTACTAGCGGACGACGAATTTCCTTTTATAATTTGGGCCGTTTATTTTTTTAATGAAAGGTTAAGATGTTATATGCCACTTTTTGATCCATAGCAAATAGATGTTATGGATCATTGCCCATATATATATATATATATATATGCAGTCCGGATCTTAAGCTCACCCCTTATCTAACATACCTTGTTCACCCCCCTTTAGCGACGGACCGAAGAGACGGACCAGGCGACGATTCGGTCCGTCGTTAAAAGCTAAGACGACGATTCTATATATAGCGATGGACCGAATCGTCGTCCGGTCCGTCGCTAAAGGGGGGTGAGCAAAGTATGTTAGATAAGGAATGAGCTTAAGATCCGGACCGTGTATATATATATATAACTCTTACATGGGTGACATAATAAGATTGGGGATTAGCCTGACCAAAAATACACTTCTAAAGTAAACACATGAAATATCAAAGGAATTCAATACAAAGCAAAAACAAATGATCTCGAAAAGATATTTCAGGAAACATCTTAATTACATGCACTAAAGAGTTAAACCTAAACTTCAATTTCAAATCTAAATTACAAATAGCGATACATATATAACATCAATATCTCTAACATATACACAACTAAGGGAGCATTTGATAAAAACTGAATGAATCTGAATCCAAATCTCAATGAAAAAAGTTGTTTGATAATTGATATGTCTTAAATATCTTAATAACAGATTTTTATTATTTTACACTTTTAAAAAAATTCAAAATTATTGTCTATTGACCGATTCTATCATTCATTCCTAAACAAACAACCTCTATCTCTACAGAGATACTAGGACCATGTTTGTTTCTAAGGAATAGACTCTCGGGATTATAATCCATGAGATTATAATTCCAAGACTATTAATCTTAGGATTAAATAGTCATACTCACATGTTTGTTTTTTATGTGATTACTCATGGGATAACTTAAAATAATCTCATGTTATATTTGTTTTTTAGGATTAATTAAATAATTGAATAAAAAAAGTATTGTTTGGACTATTATACCCTTACTAATAATAACATATTTTAAACTTGTTTATACATAAAAAATAATAATAATAAATTAGCAAAAAAAATGATAGTAATAACTTATGGGCATTATTAAACTATAATAAGAAACAAGTCATAATATAATTCCATTTGCAAAAACTGTATTCAATGTTCAACTTTGTATTCATTATATTTATTAGACAAAAAAATAAAAAAAAAATGAACATACAGTAATACTGTATTCAATGTTCAAACATAATAGTTATTATGTGATTTACTGTTATTACTGTATGCTCGTAATAGTAACATATTGTATCATAGCAAATAACCTTAATAACATCAATAAACTGTATATATATAAAATAATTACAATTTAAAGGTATGTTTAGTCATATACTAGCTATAAACCAGCGCGTTGCGGTGGGATTATTCAATTTTTTAATAATAAATGTGTACGTACAATTAATAAATTAAAATATACTAAAAAGAGTAAATTATTGTGCGATGATCAAATTTTACACAGAAAAATAAATAAATATACATTGTAGGGGGTAGTTGTAAGACCTCAAGTTTTATAAATAAAGATTAATTTTTCTCGAATTATATTTTTTAATATTATGGTGTGGATTTGATATAATGTTATAGTTGTGGATAATATTTACAAATTTTACAAAGTAAGCAAGTGGTTTTAAAATATTCAATTGATCGGGGAATATTTGTTTTAATAGGAAATATTCATACGATGACACAATCATTAGTGGACTCCACAACGGAAGTATTATCGTAGTTAGAAAACGACATAATTATCTTTTTATAAAAATAACGGCGAAAGTTTTACCGTTAAACTGTTGAAATACCCGGTGTTAAAAGAACAGTAATACGCGTGATTGCATAGTAGCACACGGTATTGATTATTGATGCTTATGTGAGAAATCACTCAGTTATACTCAATTATTGTTACAGTAATTGCTATATAGTATCTCACGTTATTTGATTCAATTATTGTCACAGTATCATCTGCATAATATTTTATATTACTAAATCAATAATTGAGACGACAAAGTTATTCATATTATTATTTACAATATTGACGATGTCTAGAAAGTTCTGTCGAGGAGAGATTTGGTCACCTAATTGCGCGCCAATAGGGAGAAATCCTTATCGGAAAGCCCCTCTTTCATGGGAATGATCAGGTTGTTAAATATTGTGAGTTATAATATTAATGATGAATAATTGTTAATAGATTAAAAATATGTTTATTAAAGATAAGTGATTTGTGGTAAATATTTATTCAATTTTTGATATAAATAGAGGGGTTTGTTATGAGGTATTTGTTATAAGTTTGTCTTATTATTCCATGAAAAGATGTGCTAATTTTTCAGACCGTTGGTTGAAGTTATAATAGTAAATCAATATGGATCGATGATTTAAAGTTTTAATAGTAAATCAGTATGGAATGTTGCTTTAAGTTTTAATAGTAAATCAATATGGACCGTCCGTTTAAAAGTGAATTAATCTAGACCATTCATGAATTAGTTACTATTCAATCCTTTTTCCTATAAATAGAAGCTCATTCCTTCATTATTTTTTACAAATTCACTGAAACTCTAAAGAGAGAAACTATAGAGAGCTAGAAGAAGAGTATTCTGCTACTACCCTACTACAGTATTCACTCTTCTATTCCTAGGGGTATTATTTCTTTCGTATTCATGAATAGAGTTATTTTCTTTCAATACTCGTAAGGGTTGTTATTTCATTCTTTATTATTCTGTTGGAATAACCTGTCTACACGGACTACCGCATGCATGGTGAAATCTTTTCGTTATTCCATTATTTATTATTCTGTTGGAATAATCTGTCTACGCGGACTACTGCATGCATGGTGAAATCCTTTTGTTATTCCATTCTTTATTATTCTGTGGGAATAACCTGTCTATGCGGACTACCGCATGCCTGGTGAATAACCCTTCGTATTCAATTGTTATTAAATTGTGAAAATGATCTGTCTACGCGGACTGTTGAATGACAGGTGAAAATTCATTTGCAGTTTCGTATATTATTTCTTTTTATATTCTTAAATCTAAACTTGTTATGGTAAGTATTGCTTCTATAATTCCTGAAATTAGTAGAATATCCTTGAGTTTTACGCATCATCCAGTATCGTTTCATGGGAATATTAATCTGAAATTTCTTATTAAATATCAATATTTTCACCCGGGGGTATTATTCACGGGTTACTATTCACTCGGTTACTATTCACTCGAATATTATTCACCTAAGGATTCGGGGTACTTTTCATACCGAGTTACTATTCACGGGTTACTATTTACTCAGGTACTATTCACTCGGAGTACTATTCATGACAAAAATTAATTTTATTTAGATCCAAATTATTTTTGATACAATATTATTCTTGAATTTTACTCCACAAAGCAGTATCATATTGACAATTTGGACATTATTGAATTCTGGATAAATTAAATTATAAGTATTTAAAATTTTATCCTTTGCTTTCTTTTAATTGAATTCTTATATCATTGTCATCATCCTCATGCTTATATTGTGATAAAAGTCATATGTGGCTTACGTGCATAGATGTACTATTGATTGGTAATGACCCAAGAATATTCGGTATAATCATGACTGTAATGTTATAAATGATGTGGTAAAAGTCCTCATTGTCCCGTAGTGCATTGATGGACAGTTGTTGGTATGATCATGACCATTGATGATTACATGAATATCATTGGCCCGTATTGCAAGGATGATTCAATGATATGGTTTATTTATTAAGCTGAGTCTCAGCAATAAAGTTGATGAAAAATATTTTAAATCATAGAAGATAGTAGATATCATGCTCTACTTGACTCTTCTAATGGATTATTTGTTCCGCTGCAGTTAAACTTTATGTTTATTATTTTTTATCATTTTAATATTGTTGAAGGCTAACAATAATTTATTCTGCATTATCTTAGTCATAATATTTCTTTCTAGGCTAGTTGAGCTCACCCTTTGCTTTCATTGTTCTCTTCAGGAAATGAGAATATAGCTGGGACTAGTCGGGGAACGGAGTGACGGTCCAGATGTTTGCATTAGTAGTTCTCACTATTTTGTGAAATAGTGTGATAATAATTGTAATGAGGACTTATTTTTGAGTTTGAATACTGTCTAGAAGACAATATTTGTATTAAAACTCATAGCTTATGTTTTGTCGTATTTTACACGACACTTATCAGTTATATAAATTAAGTTTGTATTTGAATTATGTATCATGTATTTGGCGACCCAATATGGGTGATGTATACCTATTTTGGGGGCGTCACAGTTAGTATCAAAGCTTAGGAATATGATCTCTGACTAAGATGTGATACTAGAACTAGGAGGGGAGAGACGGGAAATTCCTTCGCTAGTATGACCTACCTAAATTTATTTGGTATTTATTTGGTCGGTCAGAGTATAGGGATAATATGTGACATGTCAATTAACCCTTGTTTTGTGGCAGTGTTTGAAAATGGCATCCGAAAATGTGGAGATAAGCAATGAAGCACATGAGACCGTTGAGTCACCAACGATCAATACCAAGGATAATGTGCGTCGAGATGGCAATAATCCTCGGGAAAATAACAACGCAGACCAAATGTTGAACGATGGGATGTTCAGAGGCTTTATGCAATTCATGCAACATCAGGCAAGAACGACTCCTGTTCAAAATGCAGGTGGAAACACTGGCAACTCTCGAACGGTCACAGCTAAACAGTTCAAGGATTGGGACCACCGGAGTTTATTGGAGAGCAAAAACCACTTAAGGCGGAGACGTGGATAAAGCAGATCACCAAGATATTTGATGTCTTGGGATGTTCCGAGGAGCAAAAGGTTCCCTTTGCCACTTTCATATTGCGAGGAGAGGCAAATTACTAGTGGAAATCTGTAAAGTGTACTCAACCTGCCGCACTGAAGATGTCTTAGGACAAGTTCCAAGAACTGTTCAACGATAAGTACTTTTTCGAAAGTACTTTTCTGAAAGTATTCGTCAGCTGGGATGGAGGCATCATAGGCCGTCCCAACCAAGATAAAATTGGTAGTTCAAGGAAGAGCGTTTGTCGTAACCTCCCAAAAAGCGAGGAATCTGAACGAGGTGATCACGGGTAAGCTAATCATAAACTCTAGCGAAGTCTATACCTTATTTGATACCGGTTCTACCCATTCTTTTATTTCTCCTACTTGCGTTCAACGTTTAAATTTGACTCCGAAATTAGACTTTGACTTATCTGTTGAAACTCCATTGGGAGAAAACTTCATTACATCCACTGTTTATAAGTCTTGTTTGATCCAAATAGGTACTCGCACATTACCTGTCGACCTTATTTCTTTGAAATACTTTCGATTGATGTGATTTTAGGGATTGATTGGTTAACTACTCATCATGTAAAAATTGATTATTTTCGTAAGGTTGTTAGCTTTCATATTCCTAACCAACCTATTATGCGAATTCAAGTAACCAAACCACTAAAGTCAATCAATGTCATATCAAGCCATAAAGCTATTCGTTTATTGAAAAACAAATGTCAAGCTTTCTTAGCCCATGTCACATATTTAAACAAAAATACGTTAGATTTAAATGATATTTCTATTGTTAATAAAATTCCTACCGTATTCCCTGAAGAACTTCCTGTCCTACCCCTAGAACGTGAAATCGAGTTTGGTATTGACCTTGAACCCGGTACAAAACTCATTTCCAAAGCCCCATATCGAATGACTCCTATTGAACTTCAGGAGTTAAAACCCCAACTACAGGAATTGTTAGATATCGGTTTCATTCATCCCAGTACGTCTCCTTGGGGTGCTCCTGTTCTATTTGTGAAGAAGAAGGATGGAAGTATGCGACTTTGTATTGACTATCGGGAGTTGAATCATGTCATCATCAAAAATAAGTACCTGTTGCCTCGCATTAATGACCTTTTTGACCAGTTACAAAGCGCCAAATTCTTTTCAAAGATCGATATTCGTTCTGAATATCATTAAACCAATGACATCCCAAAGACTACTTTTAGAACTTGGTACGGGCATTATAAATTCCTAGTCATGTTTTTTGGATTGACTAATGCTCCTGCGGCCTTCATGGATATGATGAACCAAGTATTCAAGGAATATTTGGATCATTTCAGGGTTGTCTTTATTGATGACATCCTCATATACTCCAAATGCCGTGAAGATCATGAGCAACACTTGAGTCTGATACTCCAAAAGCTTCGTAAAAACAAGCTATATGTCAAGTTGAAGAAATGCGAGTTTTGGCTTGAGGAAGTAGCATTCCTTGGGCACGTGATATCAAATCATGGAATATCTATTGACCCAGTAAAGATTGAAGCAATTCAAAGCTGGGAGCAACCTAAATCAATGACAGAAGTACGTAGCTTTCTCGGCTTAGCTTGTAAGACCCCAACTTATTCATAAATAAAATTGAATTTCATCTAATTATTATTTTGAATAATAAGGTGTTAATTTGATATAATGTTTTGGTTATGGATGAAATGTGCAAATTTTACAAAATAAGTGGTTATAAAATATTCATTGTTGTCGGGGAATATTCGTTTGGTCGTGGAATATTCTTGTTGTCGGGGAATATTCGTAGGATGACGCAGTCATCCCATAACGAAAAACGGTTGGATGAAGAAAACGACAAGTTTGAGTTTTTATAAATAACGGCGTAGTTGTTACCGTTAACACTGTTGGAATACCCGGTGGTTAAAATATAGTAATACGCGTGGGTGCACAGTAGCACACGGTATTGCACAGTATTGTTGAATTATTAATCCTTACGTAAGAAGGCACTACTCAATAATTGTTACAGTAATTACTGTTCAATATTTTATTTTATTGATTCAATAATTACTACGTTGATATTTTATATTATTGTTGTTTCAATAATTGTCACTGCATAGTATCTCCATTATCAGATCAATAATTCATATTATTTGAATAATATTGTTAGATAGCATTATTGGCAATGTCTAACGAAGTTCTAACTAAGGAGAGGTTTGGTCACCTAATTGCGCGCCAGTAAGGAGAAATCCTTATCAGAAAGCCCCATCTTTCTTGGGAACAACCTGGTTGTCATAATTGATCTTCTGTAATATTATTTGTGAATAATTAATTATTGATTTATATGATAAGGAAATATATATTTTTTTATGTGGATTTAAATGAAGGAATTAATGCTGAGGTATTTTATTGGTATTTTGTCATAATGAAGGTATTAAAAATCGTCCGTATGTGAATTTCAGTCATTTTTTGATTGGAATTTGGAAAAACTTTCTTTTACAAAGTTGTAGAGAATTAAATTTCTTATGGAATAGACATGAGACTCGAATTTTTCTAATAAAAGGGTTATTTATTATGAATTATTAAAGTTGCTGATTATTGTTTAAATTTAAAATATTTTGGAAATTTCTAAAATGGGTGGGCCCCACTTTTGATTGGTGAGAAATGTGCTGAAATATTATTTCAAAAGTGGTGGACGTGAATAGTAGGAGGTAAAGTCATTAGGTAGCAGGTTAGTCTGCTTTGGCGTTCTAAGCATTTTCCTATAAATAGGGTGCTTAGTTAGAATTGAAAATCACACCAGAAACAAATTTTCTCTCTTTCTCTCTATATATTATCGAGCGTATTTTTGTGAGTATTTAGATACTTTGAGAGTTGATATTCAGTACAAGTTTCCTTCAGCTTTATACCTAATATTTCAGCCGGAAGTACTGTTCTTTTGAGGTAAGGGATGCTATTTTCTTCGTAAATGATATTATTTCCTTCAATATCATTATGCCGAAATATTGATATAAATTGTATTGTGGAATTTCTACCTTTTTGTGTTGGAGTTACTATTCACGTATTAGGCACTATTCACGAATACGGCACTATTCACAGAAAAATAAAAGTTTCTCTTCTTTGTCCAAGATGTCTATTATGGTCACTATCTTTGATTGTATCCATGTTTTGATCTTCATCTTTGAATTGTACTCCACTATAGTTTATTACTAAGCGTTTTTGAACTTGGATAAACTGTAGTACGAATATCTAATATTTGTCCTTTTGTCTCATTGGATTCGTTTTCTTTAAGGTATTTTTCATCATTCTCAGTCCTAAATGATGATATTACTGAATATCTTTGGCCTGTAGTGCAAAGATGAATGATTAAATGATGAATATCTTTGGCTCGTAGTGCAAAGATGAACAGGTGTTTAGATGAACATAATCAACTGGTGATACAAATGAATATCTTTGGCCTGTAGTGCAAAGATGAATATTTGATTCAAGATGTATATTGATTGTTGTTACATAGATAAAATATTGATGATAGACTTTTAAATCTTAGAAGATAGAAGAATTCATTCTCTACTTGACTCTTCTAATGGATTGTTGTTTCCGCTGCAGTTGTTGATCTAAAACTTGTTGTCTATTATATTCTATCAGATTTTTTCCTGTAGAAGACTAATGATAATTTGTTATATATTATCTTAGTTATAATATTCTTTACTGGGCTTGTTGAGCTCACCCTTTTCTTTTTTGTTCTCTTTTTCTCAGGAGGTGAGAATATAGCGAGAACTAGTCGGGGTGTGGAGTGATGTTTCCAGTCAGTTGTGTTAGCAGTCCTCACTATTTTATAAAATAGTGTTTCAATAATTGTAATGAGGACTTATTTGAGTGTGAATATTGTCTAGAAGATAATATTTGTATTTAAACTCACAGTATATGTGATGTCGTATTTTGCACGATAATTGTATTATTAAAGTTGTATTTGTTTCTGTACCATGTATTTGGCGACTCAGAATGGGTGATGTATACCTATTTTGGGGGCGTCACATAGCTGGTTATTATAGGAGATTCGTTGAAGGGTTTTCTCAAATCGCTACTCCATTAACTCAGCTGACTCGGAAAGATACAAAATTCGGTTGGAGCGAATAATGTGAGAAGAGTTTTCAAGAACTCAAGAGGAGACTCATTTCAGCACCTGTTCTGACAATACCATCTGGCTCGGAGGGATTTGTCATCTACAGTGATGCTTCAGGCAAAGGGTTAGGATGTGTTCTCATTCAACATGGAAAAGTCATAGCCTATACCTCACGATAACTCAAAGAATAAGAGAAAAATTATCCTACTCATGATCAAGAGTTGGCATCTGTCATTTTTGCGCTTGAGACTTGGAGGCATTACCTGTATAGAGAAAAGGTGGAGATCTATACGGATCATAAAAGCCTCAAATATTTCTTCACTCAAAAGGAACTCAACATGCGGCAACGACGATGGCTTGAGCTGTTGAAAGATTACAGCCATACTATTCAGTACCATCCTAGAAAAGCGAACGTGGTAGCTGACACATTGAGTAGAAGATCATATGCGGGTACGAGTGCGATATTGTCAACGCAAAGACCCATTTTGTATAACTTACAAAGGATGGAGATAAAGTTAAAGAATCTAGGGACCCACGTGATGATGACAAATATACGAGTTAATCGATAAAGTTAAAGCTGCTCAAGCTACAGACCTGGATCTGATGCGTATGAGGAAGAAAGTACAAGAAGGTGTTATTCCGGAAGCAAGAATTAATGAAGAGGGAATACTTCGAGTCAACTCCAGACTTTGTGTTCCTAACGACCCTAATTTAAAGTATAAAATCATGATGGAGGCGCACAACACACCGTTTGAAATCCATCCTGGAAGTACCAAGATGTATCGTGATCTTCGACATATATTTTGGTGGAGCAATATGAAGAGAGAGATAGCGGGGTTTATCTCAAGGTGTCTAACTTGTCAACGAGTCATAGCGGAGCATCAAGTGCCAAAAGGTCCATTGCAACCACTTGAAATTTCAGAATGAAAGTGGGAGCACATTACCATGGATTTCGTTACTGGTCTTCCCAAGGTTTCTCAAGGCATAGATACGATTTGGGTCATTGTTGATAGATTGACCAAGTCTGCTCATTTCATACCGATATAAGAAACTTATACACTTGAACGTCTTGCTTGTATGTACATAAACGAGATTGTAAGATTGCATGGTATGCTGGTATCCATAGTTTCTGATCGAGACCCAAGATTCACTTCACGATTTTGGGTTAGTTTACAAAAAGCTATGGGCAAGGATTTACGATTTAGTTTGGTATATCATCCTCAAATAGACGGGCAGTCGGAGAGGACTATTCAAACTCTTGAAGATTTATTAACACTCTGTGTCCTTGACTTCAAAGGAAGTTAGGACAAGTTCTTACCATTGGTGGAGTTTTTCTACAACAACAGTTATCAAGCAAGTATTGACATGGCTCCATTTGAGGCGTTGTATGGAAGAAAGTGTCGTTCTCCAGTATGCTGGGATGAGGTGGGTGAAGCAACGTTATTAGGACCAGATTTGGTACGTATGACTACGAAAAAGATTCAAACGATCCGACAACGTATAAAAACCTCGCAAGATCGACAAAAGAGTTGTGCTGATCTTCATCGAAAGGACGTAGAATTCAATATTAGAGATCATGTGTTGTTACGTGTTGGTCCATGGAAAGGAGTTACGAGATTTGGAAAGAGAGGAAAGCTCAATCCTCGATTCATTGGCCCATTTGTAATCCTCGATCGAGTAGGAATAGTGGCCTATAGACTCGCCTTACCGCCAAGTATGTCTCTTGTTCATAACGTTTTTCATATATCTATGTTACGTAAATATATGAAAGACCCAAACCACATTATTAAATTAGAACCGGACGAGATAGCAGAAGATTTAACGTATGAATAGCTACCTGTTAATATCTTGGATAAGAAGGATCATATTCTATGCTCCAAGGTTATACCTCAAATCAAAGTTTTGTGGAGAAACAACAATGTTGAGGAAATGACCTGGGAGTTAGAATCTGAAATGAAGTCAAGGTGTCCTCACCTCTTCAATATACCAGGTACGTACCCTAATTTTGAGGACGAAATTTCATAAGAAGAGGAGGTTGTAAGACCCCAAGTTTTATGAATAAAGATTAATTTTTCTCGAATTATATTTTTGGATATTATGGTGTGGATTTGATATAATGTTATAGTTGTGGGTAATATTTATAAATTTTGCAAAGTAAGCAAGTGGTTTTAAATATTCGATTGGTCGGGAAATATTCGTTTTAATAGAAAATATTCGTACGACGACACAATCATTAGTGGACCCCACAACGGAAGTATTGTCGTAGTTAGAAAACGACATAATTATCTTTTTATAAAAATAATGGCAAAAGTTTTATCGTTAAACTGCTGAAATACCAGGTGGTAAAAGAACAGTAATACGCGTGGTTGCATAGTAGCACACGGTATTAATAATTGATGCTTATGTGAGAAGTCACTCAGTTATACTCAATTATTACTACAGTAATTGCTACATAGTATCTCACGTTATTTGATTCAATTATTGTCAAAGTACCATCTGCATAATATTTTATATTACTAAATCAATAATTGAGATGACAAAGTTATTCATATTATTATTTACAATATTGACGATGTCTAGAAAGTTCTGTCGAGGAGAGTTTGGTTACCTAATTGCGCGCCAATAGGGAGAAATCCTTATCGGAAAGCCCCCTCTTTCCTGGGAATGATATGGTTGTTAAATATTGTGAGTTATAATATTAATGATGAATAATTGTTATTAGATTAAAAATGTGTTTATTAAAGATAAGTGATTTATGGTAAATATTTATTCAATTTTTTATATAAATAGAGGGGCTTGTTATGAGGTATTTGTTATAAGTTTGGCTTATAATTCCATGAGAAGATGTGCTAATTTTTCAGACCGTTGGTTGAAGTTATAATAGTAAATCAATATGGATCGCTGGGTTTAAAGTTTTAATAGTAAATCAGTATGGACCGTTGCTTTAAGTTTTAATACTAAATCAATACGGACCGTCCGTTTAAAAGTGAATTAATTTGACCCGTTCATGAATTAGTTACTATTCAATCCTTTTTCCTATAAATAGAAGCTCATTCCTTCATTATTTCTTACGAATTCACTGAAACTCTAGATAAAGAAATTATAGAGAGCCAGAAGAAGAGTATTCTGCTACTACCCTACTTCAGTATTCACTCTTCTATTAAGGTAAGGGGTATTATTTCTTTCGTATTCATGAAGAGAGTTATTTTCTTTCAATACTCGTAAGAGTTGTTATTCCATTCTTTATTATTCTGTTGGAATAACCTGTATACGCGGACTACCGCATGCATGGTGTAATCTTTTCGTTATTCAATTCTTTATTATTCTGTTGGAATAACCTGTCTACGCGGACTACCGCATGCATGGTGAAATCCTTTTGTTATTCCATTCTTTATTATTCTATGGGAATAACCTGTCTACGCCGACTACCGCATGCCTGGTGAATAACCCTTCGTATTCAATTGTTATTAAATTGTGGTAATGATCTGTCTATGCAGACTACCGCATGACAAGTGAAAATCCATTTGTAGTTTCGTATATTATTTCTTTTCATATTCTTTAATCTAAACTTACTATAGTAAGTATTACTTCTATAATTCCTAAAATTAGTGGAATATCCTTGAGTTTTACGCTTCATCCAGTATCGTTTCATGGGAATATTGATCTGAACTTTCTTATTAAATATCAATATTTTCACCCGAGGGTACTATTCACGGGTTACTATTCACTCGGTTACTATTCACTCGAATATTATTCACCCGAGGATTCGGGGTACTTTTCATACCAAGTTATTATTCACAGGTTACTATTCACGGGTTACTATTCACTCGGTTACTATTCACTTAGAGTACTATTCATGACAAAAATTGATTTCATTTCGATCCAAATCATTTTTGGTACAATATTATTCTTGAATTTTAATTGAATTCTTATATCATTGTCATCATCCTCATGCTTATATTGTGATAAAAGTCATATGTGGCTTACGTGCATAGATATACTATTGATTGGTATGATTATGACCCAGGAATATTCGGTATAATCATGACCGTAATGTTATAAATGATGTGGTAAAAGTCCTCATTGGCCCGTAGTGCATTGATGGACAGTTGTTGGTATGATCATGACCATTGATGATTACATGAATATCATTGGCCCATAGTGCAGGGATGATTCAATGATATAGTTTATTTATTAAGTTGAGTCTCAGCGATAAAGTTGATGAAAAATGTTTTAAATCATAGAAGATAGTAGATATCATGCTCTACTTGACTCTTCTAATGGATTGCTTGTTCCGCTGCAGTTAAACTTAATGTTTATTATATTTTATCAGTTTAACACTGTTGAAGGCTAACGATAATTTATTCTGCATTATCTTAGTAATAATATTTCTTACTGGGCTAGTGGAGCTCACCCTTTGCTTTCATTGTTGTCTTCAGAAAATGAGAATATAGTTGGGACTAGTCGGGGAACAGAGTGACGGTCCAGATGTTTGCATTAGTAGTCCTCATTATTCTGTAAAATAGTGTGATAATAATTGTAATGAGGACTTATTTTTGAGTTTGAATACTGCCTAGAAGACAATATTTGTATTAAAACTCACAGCTTATTTTTTGTCATATTCTACACGACACTTATCAGTTGTATAAATTAAATTTGTATTTGAATTATGTACCATGTATTTGGCGACCCAAGATGAGTGATGTATACCTATTTTGGGGGCGTCACAGTAGTGGTGAGAGTTTACCTGTCTGTGCATTACACTATAAGTATGTGACTATTGTTTTTAGGCTAGTGGCAAAGTAAGTGACCTCAACTTATGGACAAATCATTTTTTCTACTATTCCCTTTTTCTATTTTTTTCAATTTTTCTTGACCAAAGTGTAGCCAACTGATTTATTTTCCCCGTTCTTAACTACATTTGTAATTTGTTTACTATAAAAAAGGTACCTCAACTTAACTTTTTACAATCCATAACAAAAAGAGAATAAAAGGGTATGCCAAGGTTTAAAAAATCTCTTAACAATACAATTAGAAAGCCAATGCTCAAACTATTTAGCCCAAGCATATAGCAAAATATATGGGCAAACTACAAGCTTAGAACCTTCATTCAAGAAACAGCCATCAATCGCAATGGCCTGAAAACAAAGTCAGTGTTCAAATTAGTAGTGCCTCATTGTGAGGTAATTTTGAGTAAAGTGTGTATGAAACGCAGTACATGGCACAATAGCTTGAAAATATCTACCTCTAACCATTCCCTTATAAATAATGTAGTAAACATCAAGCTCATAACTATTCAAAATGTCAAAAAACTAACTATCTAATAGTTTTCCTAATGTAAGCATGTGAAATGAACTTTTAACGGTTTCCTTTCCTTGGTTAGCTGCACAGAAACTTGCAAATAACAATAAGCTTGCTCCTAACATGAACAAAGCATAACACAACATATTAGGTGACAATGTAGCTACTACTTTTAGCAACAGATGTCCAAATATTAGCATAGTCTAAATACCTATGCTACTTAATAAGAACATTCAGTAGAAATACTTAATCCATGATCGTTTACATTCTCATATATTAAAACTACTTCCTAGACTGTATACCCAATAACACGTGTGAGACATTTGAGAAGGTGAGGATTCCAAATCACAGAGCACATTAATTAGACAAAAGAAGAACCAAAAAAATTAAAAATTTAAGTGATGAGGTCACAAAGAAGGAAGTAGAGGACAAACTTTTCTAAATGTCATTTTGAAAATTCAACAGGTGGAGTGACATCAATGGATGGATTCCTTCGACAATTCTTCAATAATGTATATGAAAATAAGATGCACGCTCATAAAAACAACTACTGCAAGTACAACAACCAAAGGCTCACAACATTTATCTTTGACAGCTCAAAGTTGCGATTAGAAAACAAAAAAACAATTTTA
The DNA here is from genome assembly GCA_016801055.1 of Panax notoginseng. Lineage (NCBI taxonomy): Eukaryota > Viridiplantae > Streptophyta > Magnoliopsida > Apiales > Araliaceae > Panax > Panax notoginseng. The sequence goes on along the minus strand of CM029022.1, from coordinate 80,857,316 downwards.
AGATAATCAAAACATATTTAACAAACTCTGCTATTCAAATTAACTTCAACTAAAACCAATAAAATCAAAAATTTCAGAACTGATTATTAAGAAGCATAAAAACTATTTCCCCCCCCCCCCCCAATTCCTAAACAATATACCAAATTAATCTATAAAAATCAAGCAACAAAAATGCAAAAGAATGAGCCAAAAGTTAATACCTCAGGGGCGAGATACTCTAGGACAGAGGACAGAGAACAGATAGATAGTAGCTCTGGCACCATAATATGTGCTCTATTTGTCACTCGATAAATATTATAATTATGGTGGGGCAGATGATCAAGAATTAGATATGATCCTGCCACACAAAATGGTAGTAGAATGGATGACTTCAACTAAAGAACACTGCAAGGGCATTCAAAACATTAATCAGTCAAGAATATGGTATGTTCTAGCCTATAACATTGAGTACACAACATCTTATACTAAAACCCTCAGCAGAAATTAAATGTTTAATTGGTTTTCAAGTAACAGAATGAATCAATTGATGGCCTGGATACACCACGAAATAAAAGTAGAAAGAGCACAACATCACCTTCACAGCTGGGGAACCAATTAAACATTTAATTTCTGAATACCAGATAGTAAAGGTTTTTAATGGAACACCAGAGAAGCCCCTTCCCAATGCTTTAACGTATGCCTCCTAGAAGTGTTTTTCCTTTTTAAGGTTAAAGAAAAGCTAAAAGCATAAAGTATGATTTACATATATCAACCATGAAAGTTATGCATAACAACATAACCTAATAACTTTTTAATTCATTAATATATAAATATATCTAGCCGCCTTTTGATCTCTCTCACACACACAAAGAGAGACATATATATCCAAAATAATGCCCCAGCATACAAGAATCATGCTCCAAAATGGTGGGAATGAATTATGAAACATAATTTTAAAAGGATAAAAGGGCATGAGAGTATAAGATTTTTCCCATGCAGGATGATAAAAGTAAATAATATCTAAAATATCCCTTTCATCTCACAAATATGGAAAAAACTCCTTTTCTCAAATATCTTTCACTTACTCGTATATTTGTAGTGAACGTGCTTTTACTTAAAATAAGGAAAAAAATAGCTGAATATTGGAATTGATTGCCCTTAATCCCAGAGGGTGTTTTCCAGATCAAGCTTCAATTAATCTAAGTTAACATATAAAATAAGTTGATCTTCAATATTTTGGATTATTTCTCGATTTGTGAGTGTTGACTCCCTGCGCACGTTCAAATTTTATCAGGAGTCCCCTAAGGGCCAAAACATACGATACCAACAATTGAACCAAAAATGCTAGACTTCTATTCTTTTTTTCTTTTCTTTTTTGAAATAATAAGTCCATGCTTTGATGGTGAATAACATAGCCAATAACATAGCCAAACAGAACATGGTGAGTTACTCAGGAAATCTAGCTGACCTTGAGTGTCCATAATTTTATAAACTCCTGGCGCTGAAGTTCTTGGTCTGAAATAGAATTTAATAGTTGCACCTCTTGTCGAGAAAAGTATCTTGAAGCGAACGATGAGATATTGTGTTTTAACTTTCGTTGCTTTTCTTCTACATCAATGCCAATCTATAATCAAAAAGGTAACTATAATCAGTTCAAACTCAATTAAGTAAAAATAGCAGCACCAAAACAATAAATGTCAATTATTTAAGAGATTAGCTAACTGGATAATCCATTGTCACTCCACATGCTACCAAAGATGCAGTGTGTGAAATGTTGAAATGCAATTGTGGTGGGTACCAATCATTGCTCTGTAGCCACTCTACCTATCAACATATTTCAGAAAAAGTTTAAAGTGCATACCACTCAGAAACATGACAATGGAAAGAGCTAAGGTACAATTTAAAGCAAACCAACCTCAAGTTTCCCATGGATGTTCTTCCTGAATTTCAAAGACCTTGGAATAACTTGATTTATCTGATCTAGTAATAAATAATATTGTTAAAGGCTTTAATCTATCAAATATCTTTTCATAAATTAATGACAGACCAATAATAATAATAATAATAATAATAATAATAAATAATAATAATAATAATAATAATAATAATAATAAAAAGACCAAAATAAAATATTTATGTGGAATGCTTCAGCAAATTATGACCGTTCGCTTGTCAATGAAGTACAAAGAATATACAGTCTCACAACATTAATAGCAACATGCCATTTATAATGGGCCTTACTTCCAATCTCCAGCAGGTATAATTACCAGACATGCTGACCTCAGAGGCTAAGACAGGAACAAAATCCTAAAATGTTTATAATCACATTTATGCTATTTGGAAAATTCTTAGATTTCTTAAAAAATTAAAATTTTACGTCAAAATGTTATTACCTCCGTTTCTAAAAGATTGTCGTTTAAGGTTTTGGCACATGGATTAAGAAAGTATCATTTACCAAGTAAAATTTATTTGAAATTCCATCACTACTCCTTTATGGGAAATTGAAAACTATTAATACAAGGAAAATAATTTCTTGGGACAATGAGAAAAGGTAGGGGTAATATACGAAAGTAAATAATGTATTCTCCTCGAAAGTTGTAAACGACAAACTTTTTGGAACAAATTTTTTCTTCTAAAACGACAATCGTTTAGGAACGGAGGGAGTACTATACTCAATCATATAGAGTTTTCAAAATCTCAAAAAAAATTAGGAGTCTCTGTGTGCTAACTGTACCAACATATATGTTAATATGTATATTTTGGGAGTGTCACAATCATTTGACGAACATTATATACTCAAGTGGTGGCTAACATCTTTAAAAAAAATTATGTTTACATTTACAAAAATTAGGGAAATTCCCCTTTAGGCTGATAGTACTCACACATTAACGCATGTGGGAAGGTGGTGCAACTTATGTGTCTTTGATACAACACTACCTCACACGCTTCAGTTTCATATTATTCTTCAAGCAAAGAAAACAACATATTATGAATATAGATAATGAGAAGAACAGGAGATTTAAGGTGAAAGAAGAAAGGGTGTAACAACCCTGCAGTCAACTTGTTATTTTCGTTAATTAGTGCTCTGAATATGAACACACAAATATACACTTGGAGATTATCACATAATCCAACATGCCAAATAAATACTTGTATCATCATTTCACTGCAAGCATTTAAAAGCAAATAATTAGGCAAAAGCATGTAATGACCCCAAGAAAGAAAAATGTGACAATAAAACTCTTACCAAAGTAACTAATATCCATTACCAATAAGATAATCATTAAGCTTTTCAACAACAATGTTGCATTGTCCTAAAGTAAGCCAAGAAAAAGAAAAGATTAAAGGAAATATGGCTTAATATAAAGCTTAATGGTCAGCAAATATTCATTGCAATTGTTTGGTTTTTCCTTTTTCTTTAAATTTTACCAAAAGGATTACTCTCTACATCTGAATTTTAATTACATTATTTCTAGCAGTTATGTGGACTTGATCATTATTACTATGTATTGTCCGCATCGTGGGACTGAATCGTGGGACTGAAATTAGCCAATTTGAAAGTGCCATAGAATTCAAAGCCCAAACTTAACTTTGCACGTAAATTCTACACAGAAACTGCACAGCCAGGAATCAGACGTAGTAATTCAAGACGAATCAAATTAAATTCGACAGAAATCAAAAACTTAAAAAGTGCAAGTAAATTGCTCTCATCTCTGTTTGAGCTGATTGTTGCTACTGTAGCAAAAACCATGGATTTAACACATTCTATAAAATATTTGTTTCTGACACTTGTGCACATTGAGAAAATGCAGGAAGCAATTCCATGGAAAAGGTGCAATAAAATTGCACCATATATTTATTCAATGTTTTCAAGTTATAATTAAGGCATAAGATAAGTTATAACAGAAACAGTGGTCAATTGAAGATATGATTTAAACAGCAGTACTTCATTAACAGCATCAAAGTAAATTCCGTATACATAATTATGAAGCTACAAAATCCCAACAACTGTATGTTAATAAATTCAACATGAAAAATTAAGGTGAATAACAATATATTCTTTATCCAAAAAATACTTGGTTCCAAGGTCCATCCAAATATAATAAAGAAGTCCCAATTCGATGCCCTGACAAATGCTTAGATTCAAAGTTTTCAGGGGACCAATTTACAATAGAAAAATCAAAGACTTGGTGATATTATTAACAGTGATACCTCCAAGACCCTGAAACAAAAGTTAAATATATGTAGTAGAAAGAGTGTTTATATATGTAGTAGTGATTTAGGAGATTATAATAATCAATAAAACAGTTGATATAATTAAATTACAAAGATAATATCAAGATAGTTGATATAATTAAAAATTATTTATATCTGTAGTAGTGATTTAGGAGATTATAATAATCAATAAATTAAAAGGTAACAATTAAATTTCAAATGATAAATTATTATCAAGATCAGCAAAGGGTTGTAAATCTAAGAGTTCACCCAAATGAATTTCTTGCTACGGTGTACCCTGCCATCTAAGTTTCACGAGTGGACAATTAAAGGAATTTATTACAAAACATTATTCAAATTTTGGGAGAGAATAATTCACCAAGTATTTTAAAAATAAACTTCAGATCAATACTGATAGCAATATTGGACAAATCATGATACAATCAAAATAAAAATCAGTCTTACAAATCGAAGGTGTGCTTTTTCTTCGCCGTGGTGTGCCTTTTCTTCGCCTTCTTGGCCTTCATCCGTCGTTTTTTCTAATTGGCATCAACCCAGGTGTAATCGTATGGTATGTCTTCATTCTTGCTATGGGTTGTGCACCACGGCTCTGCTTCTTTAGACTTGGCGTCTTTAGTATATATAATAGATAAATATAATAGATAATAGATAACAACGTCCTGTTCTCAAGCCATAACCATGGGCCATATTCAGAAATCTTCCCCAAAATCAAAAGCCCTCCATCTCCAATTGCTGAAGGCCCAAATTAATTTAGCTTCTAACATTTTTATTTAATTTAGGGTTTCTGAAACACCCAATCTAAGCTAAGCCAGTGTTTCATTTTTGCTTTCTCATTTCATCTCTCGCCGAAAATCCAATCATGGTTTATATCTCCATCTTTATTTTATATCTGCAGTATCTCTCTATGATAAATCTGAATTTTTGTAATTTAAACATTTGCTCTGCTCCAGATTATTCTAGAGAAGAATCGGAGGGAGATCTCGAAATACATATTCCAGGAGGGAGTATGCTACGCAAAGAAAGATTACAACTTGGCACAACATCTAGATATAAACGTGCCGAATCTGCAAGTGATAAAGCTGATGCAGAGACAGATGTAAATAGGAGCATTAATTAGGATGGATATGCGGTGATTTCTTAGAATGACAGATGTCAACTAATTGTGATATGTAACATTAATTAGGATGGATAGGTGGTGATTTTTTAGAATGACTGATGTCAACTAATTGTGCTATGTACTGTGTTTTAGTATATATAACTAGATACAAATCCCCCGCGTTGGTGCGAGATTATTCAAAATTTTAATAATAAATGTGTGCATACAATTAATAAATTAAAATATAATAAGAAAATAGTATATTATTGTACGATGATCAAATTTTATACATAAAAACAAATGAATATATATATTTCAAATCCTGGTGCTAGTAGGTAGCAGCATTCTATAATCAATTAATAAAAGGAAAAGTATATATTTTTATTTTGTGAAGTAAACAATCATGTTTACTACAAAAGTTTTACTGCAAAATGTGTGAGGGAAGCTTGAATCAAAATAAATAAACATTGACATAATCATATTGCTCTGTCCCGCAACAAGTGCGAAGTAGGACATTGATCCCAAAAATTCTGTAAGGAAAATTCACACTTCCAAAGCCTTAATATCCTTAATCTTATCAAACCCTTAAATCTGATCAAACACACTTGTTTATGTGACTTAAAATGAAGATACTAACTAATCAAATTAAGAAATAAACTCAGTTCCTTACTGTTGATATAAGAAAAGTGAAGCTCTATTCTAAACACAAACTTTCCTATCGAAAATCCAACAAAATTTTCAATTAAACACGATTGACAACACAAACATCAGATCAATCAAATCAATTGTAAACATTATTTCGCATACCAGTAACTAAATGCAAATGCAATAATCTCAAATTTTAGCACATAATATCTAAAAATTTAGAAAATAGGCAAAATTAATGAAATAATTCCAACTGCTTCTGGGTTATGTTTCACACTCCTGCATATAGCTGTAACCTGTAAGTAATAATGTGTGTATATATCTGTAACTTGTAAGTAATAATGTGTGTATATAATAGAAGAAAGATAGAGAGACAAAACAGAAAAGAAGAGAAAAATTGACCGTGAAGAAGAAGAAGCCATGGTTGCTATTCAGTTATGAGAATAAATAATTAGCCTGATTAATATACGTATATATATGTATGTATATGCAGGGAGGATTAGGTTAGGTGATCGTTAATATTATTTCAAACTCTAATTCAGTTAGAAAGTTTTATCCATATAAAATTTTGCTCATTGGTTGTTGAAGAGATTAAATTCTACTTGATTTGTTATTATTTATCCATAATTTAAAAAAGGATATGATATAATTAAGATAATTGGTTTGTTATTATTTTTTCATAATTTTAAAAAGGATAGGATATAATTAAGATAATTAGGACATAATTAAAATTATTTAAGATGAAAATGTGTTGAATTTGTAGAAGGACATATGTCAATATATGGTGCCATGTACTGAGATTTAGTATATATAATAGATAATAGATATTATAAAAAGTAAAGGGTAGTTTTGTCCAAAAAATTTTAATCCTTCAAGGTAGGATTATAATACCTAGTTAAATATGGTATTAAATAATCCCTCATTTTAAGTAATTTTATTATCTCAGGACTAAATTTAAAATCTAATTTTAAAAACAAATAAATTAATTAAAATTAATAGTCAAATTCCAAATATTATCCCGGTAAACAAACATGGACTTGAGTTTTTCAAAACATTTCCCTTCCCGATCAAAAGATAGGTAATCAGCCACAAATGTATACTTTCAACTAGTTAATTATAGTTTTGCAAGTAAAACTAGTGTTTTAAAATTTTATGTATATAGACGTGCTTAAGTCCCACCCAAGCGTTAGACGGTTTTCTATTGCATCTATTTATTAGGCACTTGCAAGTACCGACTTAATAAAGGTTTTGAATATGTACAATTCTAGAAATGAATTTGTTATTTTTTATAAGATTTTTTTTTTGATAATGTTCATATAAAATTTAAAAAAATCACTATCTACTACTACATCCGTCCTATCCTAAGCTAAATGCTTAATTTGGATTTTTTTAAAGTTAAATTGATATTTTTTAAAATTAATAATTAAGCATTATATTTTTTAAAATTATAAAAATTAGAGTTAGTAATACTTTCTTTTCATTATAATCGCTTCATTTTACAAAAATGATAGAAAAATTAATTTTAAAAATAATTAATTTGATTTTAAAAAAATCAAAATTGAGTATTTAATTTGGGATAGATTGAGCCCATCACGCAACGGCTGAACACAATTACAGAACACATAAGTGTGATCATGTATATAGAAATACAGAAGAGACAACTACAAGAGGGTCAGCTGGTCAGTGTATCACACTAAAATAGTGAATAATTTTCCATTTGTCAGCCTTTTGAAACCATAATAAAAGACTGAAGAAAAGATTCGCGCCATTTCCTCCATTTTCAGCTAATAGCCAAAACTACTCCTACGCTGGCAAGCACAATAATCACTTAATCGATCAACGGCAATTAATGTTACTATTTTATCACAATCCCATCTCATCCCTCTCACACTAATCACAGTGTCAGTCATAAGATAAACCCTAGACCAAAAAACCCTAAAACCTGAAATTCTCTAGTTTCACATGTGTTTTTTGTATGTACATTTGATCGATTGTTTGTGTAAAAGGTTCGGAAGATGATGAATTCATCAGCATCATCATCAGCATCGTTGGAGGACGTCGGGCTGATCGGTCCCGCTGAAGATGTATATCAAGCATTGTTACAGCATTTGGTTGCTCCTCTTTTACCCTTGAAATCCTCTGGGAAGCAAATTCCTTCAATTTCTCAGCAGCAGGATGTTGCTAAGGAGGTATTTTTTGTGTGCTCGTTTCTCATTTTTTTTAAAAAATTTCCTTTTCAGTTTGAATTACATGTATCCGGTTAGAAGGGTGTAAATGTGAGTATGACATAAAGAAGACGGCGCACAGAATTTGAAATGAGAACCCATTACCTAAAATCGGCTCAATCAGGGAAATTAGAAGGTTTAGTATTTTATTTATTTATTTATCTTTTTGCGACAGGAGGAATTTCTCAAATTGTAATCATAGAATAATTTTAGCATCTGATTTCTTAAAACTATATTTTGATTGCAGTTGTGTAGACTTTTTTCTTTTTCTTTCTTTCTTATTTTAATTTTCATTTTTTCCCCTTCCCTTTTACCTCATTATTTTTTAGTTCCAAAAAAGTCTTTTCTGTATTTCATGGCCTGTGATAAAATCTTCTTTTCATGTTTTTTTGGATAAGTTGAGTTTTTACTTTAATTAAAATGTTGTAGATTTCAGCATAAATTTTGAGGTGACTATTAATTTCTTAAATGGGTTTTGTTCACTGATATAGATTACTAATGTGAGATCTAACTTGAAGCGCTCACCGGCAAGGATAAATATACATTACTCGTTTTGCTAATGCTTCACCAATATGACTTTTATCTATTTCTTGTTTAGTATTCTAGTGTTGGCACTAAATTTTGTTTTGGTACTTCCTCTTTTGAATCCTTTGTTGGCATATGCTTATATTGGCTCTTTTGCTTTTTGTGTAAAGTAACTCATACTCTGAAAATGTCCGTGACTAAATAATCTTAATTTAATTATAGACAAATGCTTCAGTTTAATCCTATCCAAATCTTTAGAATTCTCAAAATGAGGAAATTAAATTAGGAGCAAAGTTTCCAAATACGAAGGACAATAAAAGTCTCCAAATTTGAAGAACAATAAAGTGTCGTTAAAAGAAAACCCTAACAAATGACATGAGAGATGCTACGCCACTGTGTATTAAATCAATAAGTTGGAATGCATTTCGCCACTCTGCAGGCACATTGGAGAGATATTAAGAGACAAGGCTTTAGTGGCATGTGCTTGCTTCATTTTTTAGTACGATCCAAAGACAAAATAAATCCTTGATCTTAGAGGGAGTTGTTGCCTTCCAAAGGAAAACATTCAAGGGTCGGGTATCAATTAGGGAAGCAATATATGATCCCCAAGTAAATGCTTGTTTGAGAATCTTAATGGTTAGAAAGATTAAAAAGTCAAGGAAAAGCTGTAGGAAAAAAAAACTCTTCAGACCATACGTCTAACCTGTTTGTTTGTATTGGGCTGTTCACTGTCTTAGAGAAACGAGATATATGATCTGTATGGTGAATTACTTGTTTTGTCATTTCATGTCTAGGAGGTTTTATTACACAAGCATATGCTTTTTAAGGCTTGGGTACATGCATACGTAATTGTAGGTGTGAAGCCAATAATCATACTGTCCACGCTTTTGATGTTCTGTTTTCTTTTCAATACTGATCCGCTGCAGATGCATGCTGTTGTGTTACTCTATAACTACTATCATAGGAAACATCATCCAGCTTTAGAGTTACTAGGTTTCGAGTCATGTTGCAAGTTAGCTGTAATTTTGAAACCAACTCTGATGGCACATATGAAGCTCATGCATCGATCTGATTATGCTGAGGTGGATGACCTCGAAAGTCAGTTGTCACTAACAGAGAAAGCAATTATGGATGCATGTGATATATCTTCTGCTCTGGATGCGACTAAAGATGTTCCAAGCATGGATGGATGGCCAATATCGAAAGTCACAGTTCTATTAGTCGACTCTAGGAAGGAGAACTGCTTGCTGTTATTTAGTTCCATCACCAGCGGAATCTGGTCAGTAATTGAAAAAGATGTTGATACCTCCAATATCAATTCAGGTAGTTCCATGAACCAAAAATCCACAAGCTATAGGAGAAAAGCCAGTAGAATGCTTCATAGGGACGAATTGCATGCTAATGAAGCTGCTCTTCAGCAGCTTGCAATTTCAGGTGTTGAAGAAATCACAGGTATGCTTTTCTTTCATTCAGACTAATAAATGATTTGATGAGTACTTCAATTTGGACAATAGTGGTGTGAAAATTTCAATTTTTTGGCCTCATGTTTATGTAATTTTGTTCATGCTATGTTCTTTCTTTGCATACAATACCCCAGGGCAGTCCATCGTGCACCGTCCACCCACAAGAAGGAAAAATGGTGAAATATAGGATTTTCAAAATTTTGATTTAATCCTAAACTATGAAAATAGTGTACGACTTCAGTTGAAACCCATATTTAGGGTTGTGAGAAAACAAAGAAATTGGTTAATATGAGAGATCAAATCCTTCTTATCATTTCATTGTATATATATTACATTCTGTTACAATCAAACAACAATTAAGGCTCTAATTAGAGCTGTAATCAAGGTTAAATACTACCTTCCCTAAATAGCTAGATTCTAATAATATTCTAACATATTTACAAAATATTGTACATTCTAACACGCCCTCTCAAGTTGGTGCGTGGATGTCTTGCAAGCTTAACTTGAAGCATAAGGGATGAAACGTTGAACTACTGAGACCTTTGGTCAACATATCAACAAGCTGATGATTTGTTTTGACAGAAGGTATGCAAATGAGACCAGTAGTTAACTTTTCCTTGATGAAATGTCTGTCAATATCAATGTGCTTTGTTGTATCAGGTTGTATAAGATCATTTGCAATACTGATAGTTACTTTATTGTCACAAAACAATCTCATTGGTTTATTAGTTATGATTCCCAAGTCTTCTAACAATGTTCGCAACCACAATAATTCACACACCCAAGGCAATAGCTCGATATTCGGCTTCAACACTAGATCTAGCCACAACCGATTGTTTTTTGCTGCACCAAGTAACAAGGTTGCCGCCTATAAATGAACAATATCCAGATGTGGAATGACGATCATTAATACAACCAACCCAATCTACATTGATAAAACCTTCAATCCTCGTATGGCCATGATGTGAGAATAATATTATTCCCTTTCCATGAATAGATTTTAGATATCTTAGAATTCTATTTAACAACTTCCATGTGACAATCTCGTGAATCATGCATATATTTACTTACTACTCTCATAACATTGGAAATATCAGGTCTAGAGAGGTAAATTATTCTTCCCACTAATCGTTGATATCTCTACTTATCAACAGTGGGTCCTATGCCACTTGTAAGATGATGATTAACCTCAATGGGAAAATCAGCTGGTTTGCATCCTCCTAACATGTCCGTCTCTGTTAATAGATCAAGTACATACTTCCGTTGGGACAGGAAGATGCCACTAGAAGATTTTGCAACTTCTATGCCAAGAAAATATTTCATGGGGCCAAGGTCCTTGATTTCAAATTCATTGGCAAGTTGAGATTAACCATCTCTTTATTATTTCCGGTTACTCGATGACAAAGACAATTAGAATGGTAATCTTGTCATTTCCATGTTTGACGAACATAGTGTTATCCGCTCGGCTTTACTTGTACCCAAATCTCATTATGGCTTTATAGAACCTGTCAAACCATGATCTAGGAGACTGTACCCATACAGAGCTTTTAGTAATTTATAGACCTTTCCATTAGTTGCTATGTATACTTCCTCCTTAAGGTCCCCATGAGGAAATGCATTCTTCACATCAAGTTGATGGAGGTTCCACCCAAAGTTTGTTGCATAAGATATAATGGTACGGATGAAATTCATTTTTGCCACTGGAGTGAATGTCTCCTCATAATCAATTCCACGAGTTTGAGTGTATCCTTTTACAACTAGTCTGGCTTTGAGTCTCTCAACCAACCCATCGAACTTTTGCTTCATTGTATACACCCATTTACACCTAACCGGGGAAGAGGAACTAACTCCCATGTCTCATTCTTTCTCAAGGCATTTATTTTCTCTATCATAGGTTTCCTCCATTTTTCATCTTGGATTGCTTCCTTCCACCCCCTGAGGAACATAAATAAAGGTCTTTCAGGACTTGGTGACGGGACAGAAGATTGGCAGTGGTAGTGCAGTTGGTGGCCTTTACTATCTAGATGTTCCTCAGACTAGTCTACCTTTGGTTGAGAAATGGACTTCCACTCAGGCTTTTCAATCTATTTAAGATTTCAATCTAGCCTCCTTTCATCAATTAGCTAAACACAAACTATAGTGCTATTCATACTAGTCCATTTTGAACCATTTGTTGTTATTCATTCTGATGTTTGGGGACCTTCTCGAGTTATTTCTCATACTGGTCATTGTTGGTTTGTTACATTTATTGATTGTCATTCTCGTATAACTTGACTATATCTTCTTTGTTCCAAAAATGAAGTTTTTTCCTATTTTCGAGAATTTCATAAAATGATACAAACACAATTTGATGCTTAGGTCAAAATTTTACATAGTGACAATGGTCGTGAATATATCGATGGTGCTTTTGGTTCCTATCTTACTAACCATGGCCTATTATTCTTCATACTTCTTGTGTTAAAACTCCAGAACAAAATGGCGTTGTCGAGAGAAAAACCGTCACTTACTAGAAGTTGCCCGCACACTCATGTTCACCATGAAAACACCCAAATCTTTTTGAGGTGATGCTATTCTTACTACTACCTTTCTCATCAATCTACTTCCTTCTAGAGTTCTCGGTAATCAGAGCCCAATCTCACTTCTCAAACATTTTCTTGGCCCTTCACTTTCTCCACGGGTTTTTGGTTGTTCTTTGTCCATGATAAAAATCATACTCGGGGTAAACTTGATCCCAAATATTTTCGTCGTCTTCATTGGGTACTCTCCCACACAAAAAATACATAAATATTTTCATCCTCCTAACCGAGTTTATATTACTCGTGATGTCACCTTCTAGGAATCTGAATCATTCTATCTTGCTCGAGAAATCTACTAGTGCAGAGGAGTTGATGGACTTTAAGCCTAGTTGTGTCATTCCTTCTACTATCACTTATCCTATAGTCACTGATATTTCTTCACAGGGGCAGTCATGTGATAGATGGAATAGGCTTGATTTGAAGACATATTCCTGAGAAGATAAGGAACCAGTCCCGTCTGTACTACAAGCTCAAATTCTAGTTCTTCATCTTGTTTTATTGATCCTAATGGTAAACTCAAATATCCCTACTAAAAATTGTGATATCAATCTTCCTATTGCCCTTATGAAAGGAGTTAGATCATGTACTCAATATCCTATTTCTAACTTCGTCTCTTATAGTAATTTATCTACCTCCTATCGTGCCTTTGTTTCCTCAAAGTGACTAAGCAAGTTAGAGACTTGGTGAGACATGGAACAAATAATAAATTTACAGAAAAAGAAGGTACATAAAGAACAAAGGATAAAGATATAGTGGGAGTACAAACTACAGAGCCACTCCATTGACTATTAGCACTTTATCTTTGTCGGAGTATGGAGTATAAGTGGTAAAAAGTAATTTGGATGAACCTGTCATGTGTTTTGTAGCACCTGAATCAATAATCCAAGAAGTACATGCAAAAGAAACATTAAGTGCATGAGAAAATATACGTGATTGGACATGATGAGTGGAGCTAGGAGTGGACAAGACTGTCCAAAAAGTTAATATTTCCATAGGAGTGAGACCATTAGGATCACCAAACAACACACGATTACTGTAGATGAGCAGAGGAGAGAGAGGTGAGCACTTAGGAACTTATCACAAACCGATGAACAGTAATTTGCTACATTACCGATCAACCAGACTCTGATACCAAATTAAAACCCATATTTAAGACTTGAGAAAACAAAGAAATGGGTAAAAATGAGAGGTCAAATCGTTCTCATCATTTCATTTTATATATATTACATTCTATTACAATCAGACTACAATTAAGGCTCTAATTAGAGCTGTAATCAAGGTTAAATACTACATTCCCTAAATAGCTAGATTCTAATAATATTCTAACAGATTTACAAAATATTCTACATTTTAACAACTTCCTTTAATAAGTCTTTTCTATTTTGGATTACAACAACCTTCAGAATTCAGTGGCTCACTAAATCCAGGTTTGAGAATTAGGAATTCCCTTTCTTTATCAATTCCCAGTAGAATTAATTTGCTTTTTCTGGTTATTTCTGTGTGACAATATTATAGTATAAAGTTAGACTCTTTTCAAATTACTCGGTTGATTTTTAAAACAAGGCTGTATGTGAAACAGGCATCAATCAGACTGATCTTATGGTTTTGGAGAGCCATATTGTATATTCGTTAAGCAAGGAAAAGACAGCTGCTCGCTTTTTCATAGTGCAATCCTCTCAATTGATTAGTGAGGATCTTCAAGTTCCCATCAAAGATCTTATTGGAAGGTAAGTAGTAAAGGTCTAAATTGGACTCCACAGATAAGTCAGTCCTCTTATCTTAAACCCATTTCAAAATTTTAATGAAAATGCACTCACAGGCGAACAACAAGTGTGCATGGTGAGCTAAACTATATTACCCACTGCAGCCAGTGGAGGATGCAGAAATTTTGCCAAGGGTGGGCGTTGTTTTCATATTTAAATAATTATTCTAAAATAATTTAAAAAATTAAATGACAATACATATCAATATTACAAAACATAAATTTCCACTATTTAAAATTTCATAAAAGTCACTACAAAAACATTATTGAAGGTCTCATATATTGAACTTGTTTTATACTCAACAAGTGAAATCTAAGTCCACTAAAAACACAAACAAACAAAAATCTTATATCCGATGAGCAATTATAGAGAATTAATAAAAGTCGTTCATCAACCAAGTGAAATAAACAATTAGACAAAAGTTCTCAATTATCTGAAATTCTCTATCAACCAGGTGATATTGATATAAACAATTAGCCAATTGAAATCAAAATAGCACAATTCATAATATCATAAATATAGCTATTTAATATAATTTGATTTAAATTTGTCCTTATTTTACCTTTTTAATCTTATACTTTCAAAAATTTCAACTTAATGGTGGTCAACTTTTAATTTATTACGAACTAGCTCCTATTTACTAAAAAGAAATCCAAAATCAAGGGTGGTTACTTGCCCACCCTTGCCCAAGGGTGGGTCAGCCCATGCCTGCAGGTAGCTGCTAAATACCTTTACACTTGTGAATATGTCGTATTAGTTTTTTCTACGCTGAATCTTTTTAATCTTTCAGTTCAGGTGTTGACGTAAGTGGATTTAAATTCAATACTGAATTTAGTCTCGGGGTCTTGACTTATCCATTTAACCACTTTTTTGAAAGGTCAGACTGGCATACAGGTCTAGCGTTTTCTTTGCTAGTTTCCTTGGGTACTAATACTGAAATTACTATTACCAACTATATTTTTGGCTTTACTCTAATGTACTCTTGAATGTTATATGGCCGGTTTTGATGGGTTTATGACTTTATTCTGTGTCCTACTACTTTTAATAATACATGCTTGCTTGAATTTGACTGTTCAAGTTGAGTTATTCATTGTCCGATGACCAAGGAGCTTTCTGATTGACATTACTTTTGGAATGTTGAACTGATTTTTATTTTTTCATTCTTTTTGATTAAGTTAGGCTAATTGTTTTTTTCCCAAGAAACAAGTAGTCCTAACTTATATTAGTAATACTGAGTAGTGACAATAGTTATTACTTATTATAATGATGGAAAGCTTTATGCACTGTGTCTTTCTAACCAAGCATGATGATAATACTATTTGAGTAGCTTGCAAGGCCCTCTGGTCCAAAAGAGTTCCTGCGGTTGGAGGGTGACCCCGGTCGTTGAGTATTTTCACGTTCTTCCTTATGCTGGGATCTTGTCAAACTGGATTTCTAGGTACAGCAATGTTGTTTGGTGGGTTCTTTCTTTTTTGTTTTCTTTCTCTTGTATTGATCAGTGTATTCTTTCTTTTTGTTTTCTTTCTCGTGTGTTATTTTTGTTCTATGCTTGATACTTTGAAGTTCACAAATTCATCTGCACAGGTTCTGGTGAAGCTTTGACAAGTTCATAAGATATTGCTATCTGTTCAAGCATTCTTTCATCTGTATTTAGATTATTATGTTTCTTTTTTCTTGACTAATGTATGCAAGTAATTCAAATAATTATAAAATTGAGTCAATGTTTTATTTATTTTATTTTCTTCGTTTGACATGAAGGCGTTATAAAAGCGGAGCATCAAACAAATCTAGAAAGTAGGATTTGAGGCATCTTGCTGTTGACAAACAAAAACATATCGTCATTTTTGTAATTGTAAGATATCATATGAAGGTTGTTAGAAATGAACTCTCTTTGTTAATTTTTTCAGATTGCAAGTTACAAAATTTATACACAAAGGTTATCCTAATTCTAGGAGTAAAACAAGGAAACATGTTGGATAAAACAAGGAAACATGTTAGCCTAATTCTAAGAGTATAACAAGGAAACATGTTTAGGAGAAATAAAAGGAAACATGTTTTTCCTAGTAAAAGGAATCATGTTTTCCAACACTTCCCCTCAAGTTGGTGAATGAATGTTTTTCATTCCCAACTAGGATACAAAACTCTAAAATACTGAGCTACTTAACCCCTTAGTAAGTACATCCACAAGTTGACCATGTGTAGACACATAAGGGGTACAAATCAACCCACTCTCCAGTTTCTCCTTGATGAAGTGTCTGTAAATTTCGATGTGCTTCGTGCGATCATGTTGGAGCTACTTAACCCCTTAGTAAGTACATCCACAAGTTGACCATGTGTAGACACATAAGGGGTACAAATCAACCCACTCTCCAGTTTCTCCTTGATGAAGTGTCTGTAAATTTCGATGTGCTTCGTGCGATCATGTTGCACCGGGTTGTGAGCTATACTAATTATTGTCACAATAAAGTCTCATTGGGCCATCTCACTTGATTTTCAAGTCTTTTAAGATGATCTTCAACCAAAGCAGTTCACACACACCTTGGACCATTGCTCGAAATTCTGCCTCTGCACTAGACCGTGCCATCACATGTTTCTTGCTCCTCCATCTTATGAGATTACCGCCAAGAAATGTACAATATCTTATTGTTGACCTCATGTCAACTATTGACCCAGCATAATCAGCATCCGTATATGCTTCAAGCACCAAACCTTCGTTTCTTTTGAACATAACACCTTTTCCCGGTTTCCCTTTGAGATATTATAACACTCGGTGTGCTGCTTACAAATGAACTTCCTTTGGGCTATGCATTGACTAATCACACTCACTGCGTATGCTATGTCCGGTCGTGTATGAGATAGATAAATGAGTTTTCCTACCAGCTACTGATACATTTCTTTATTTATTGCAGCGTCTTCCTCTGCTATTTCAAGTCTAAGATTTTGGTCTATTGGAGTACTTGCTGGTTTGCTTGCTATCTTGCCTGTTTGTTTGAGGAGATCCGTAACATACTTCTGTTGGGAGATAACAAGAAAATATTTAAGCTTTCCTAATGCTTTGATTTCAAATTCCTTAGTCAAACGCTGACTTAGAAGTTGTCTCTCATTATCATCATTCCCCATTACTATTATGTCATCAATATAAACTAATAATGTTGTGACTCCCCCTGAAGGTGAGTGTTTAATGAACAACATGTGATCCCCTTGGCTTTGTTTATACCCCATGATAATCATAACTCTCGCAAATTTGCCAAACCATGCCCGTGGCGATTGCTCAAGTCCATACAAGGTTTTCTTCAATTTACACACAGTATGAACACCCAAGTTATTCCCATAACCCGATGGGACATCCATATAAATTTCTTCTAGTTTTCCGTAACAAAATGCATTATTGACATCAAATTGCTGTAACTCCCAACCATAATTAGCTGCTAATGATAGTAGGATTCTAACAGTATTCATCTTTGCAACCATAATTAGGTAGTCAATCCCATATGTTTGAGTATAACCCTTGGCTACCAACCTTGTCTTGTATCTCTTTATTGACCCATCTGCTCTATATTTCACTGTATAGACCCATTTACACCCTACGGGTTTCTTTCCGACATGCAACTTCATTAACTCCCATGTTTTATTCTTCTCCAAAGCTTCCATTTCTACATTCAGGGCTTGTCTCCATTTTTCATTGGTCAAAGACTCGAATAAGGTGGTAAGGATGGTAATGGTGTTTAAGTTAACAAGGAAGGCTCTATGTGATGGTGAAAAATGTTTAAAGGAAAGAAAGTGTGCAAGAGAATATAAAGGTCGTTTTGTGCACTCTCTAGTTCCTTTTCTAATAGCAATGGGAATGTCCTGGTCATTATTGTTAACATGGGATTTAGTTTCAGCTTATAATGAAGAATTAGAAATTGTTACCTCATTCTCAGGATCTGGGTTGGATTCTTGGACTTGCACTGATTTCGAGACAATTGTCTTTTTCTTCGAATACACCTTGACTTTGTCAAATCTCACATTTTCAAGGGCAGAGTTGGGAGTTTCTGAAATTTCCGGCACGGATTCAGACACAAGATTTGGCATGGAATCAAATATTGGCTTAGACACATTACTCGGATTACTAGAAACTGGTTTAGACACAAGATTTGGCATGGACTCAGACACTGACTCAGACACATGACTTGGATTACTAGAAACTGGTTTAGCAAGTGATAACAGATCGAAAAAGAAATCCATGTCCTTATCTTCAAGTATTGAATTCTCTCCCTGAAGATAAGGTGAGGTGAAGTAAGTGTTTGTTCATTGAAAGTAACATCTACCGAGACATAAAATTTCTTCGATGGAGGGTGATAACACTTGTACCTTTTTTGAGTTGAGGAATAACCCACAAATATGCATTTTAACGCCCTTGGGCCTAGTTTCCCTCTATTTTGACTATGAACATGGACAAATGATACGCACCCAAATATCTTAGGGACAATATTATTTGTAGTGTATGTTTGGATAGAATGTTGAGAGTATATCCATTGGACTCTTGAATCCCAAGGCAATCGATTTATAAGATGAGTAGCTGTAAGAACTGTTTCTCCTCAAAAAGATTTAGACACATTTTTTTAAAATAAGAAGGCTCGGGTCGACTGAAGGAGATGCCATTTTTTCTTTCTGCGACTCCGTTTTGTTGTGGCGTATTGACACAGGATGACTCGTGTACAATTCCTTCCTTTTGAAAATAAGGAGTTAGTACTTGATTGAAATAATCCCTGACATTATGTGACCGAAACCTTTTGATAGCAACCCCAAATTGATTCTTAATCATGGAATTTAAGTAAGAAAAACCAAGTAACACGAGTACAATTATCAATGACTGACACAAACCATGTTGCCCCAGAAACATTAGGAATAGTAGATGGACCCCAAATATCACTGTGAATGAGATAAAAGGGAAGAGAGCTTCTTTTATCACTACCTAGAAAAGGTACACGATTGTGTTTGACAAGTTTACATACTTCACAATGAAAGTTTTCAACATCTAGACCTTGAAATAAAGACGGAAACAAAATTTTAATGACTCTAAAAGACGGATGTCCAAGTCAGCGGCGGTGAAGCCAAACTTTTTCTTCATTGGATGAATAAAATTCTGAAACAAAAGAAGAAGGTAATTTTCCCTTGGTAATATTTGACAGGCTCGATGCTTCTAAGTAATAGAGCCCGTCCCGTTTTCTAGCATGTCCAATCATCTTCCCCGAATTCTGGTCCTGAAATACATAATAATTATGATGAAAGATCACTCTGCAACATAAATCTTGAGTAAGCTTTTGTATGGAGACAAGGTTTGTGCAAAGTTCTAAAAGGCGCTAGGCGGGCGGCTGGGGGGCCTGGGCGAGGCCTAGGCGAGATTTTTTATTTTAAGCCAATTTTAATATTTTATCTTACATTTATCTAAACAAAACAATAATATAAAACAAAACAATCTATAATAAAGATAATAAAGACATTTGCTTAAAGTTCAAACATATATCCATATTGCTAATGTCAAAGTTCAAACACAAACATACAATTGTTCAAAGTTCAAACATATTTTTAACGTAGTATTTTTATTCATAAACAAGATTGCTATTAAATAATAAAATTTAAAATTTCAAGAATTTAATTCAATATTAAAACTTAAGAAACTAAACATAAATTTAAGAATTATATTGAATTAAACTAAATATTACAAATGTATCATCATCATCATTTATATAATTTGAAGTTGGTACAAGTTCAACAAATTACAACTATAATAAAATTATCTATTTTGACTTGATATTGTTCACTTCTTGTTGTGATTTAATATGCTACAACCTGTATTATGAATATGGTAAATCATTAGAAAAATAAATATATCAAGATCTGGTTTGGGTAATTATTAAAATAAAAAAAAACCTCCCTGCCTAGACACTGCCTAGGCTCCGCTTAATTTTCGGGAGGAATTTTTTGGCTCCTTGGGCCTAGGTGAGGCCTCAGGGGGGACGAAGCGCCTAGGCGAGGTGCCAAGGGGGGGCCTAGCACCTAGGCGGGGCGCCAAGGGGGGCCTAACGCCTAGGCGGGGCCTAGGCGGATCTAGACGGGGATTTTTAGAACACTGGGTTTGTGGATAATCTAGGGGCATAAAGAACATTTTTTAAAGTCAATGATGAGTTTATTTTAACATCTCCTACACTTGCTACAGTGGTCAAAGAACCATCAGTTGTGGATATTTTTCTACTGCTTGGGCAGGGTAAGTATGTGGAAAAGTCATTTGGCGAGTAGGTCATCGGTAGCTCCTGAATCCATGATCTAGGAGCCGACAAAGGTTGTATTCGAGACATTTAGTGCAACAGAGGATGGAGACTTACCTGAATATGCCGATGAACAAGTACCTAAAGGTTTGTCAAGGTTGCCAATTAGAGATCTCACCTTTCGGTTGAGACTATCCGACTCCTTTGGTGAGGCTATTTCTATGACTTCTGACATCTTCCACCAGTCACAATCAAGTCCAATCACTAACAGAATTGCAAAGGTTCTTTGATACCAAGAAGAGGTTTTTGGTTTATGCAAAGTTGCTTTGATTCACAGAATGTTGAAATTCATTTGTAGAATTACAAATCTGCAGAATTTGTAGAATTAATATAATGCAGAATCACAGAATTTAAAAAACTGTAGAAAAATGAACAAAGGAATGGAAAAATCTGTTAGAATAACCTTAGCTTTGATACGATGTTAGAAATGAACTCTCTTTGTTAGTTTTTCAGATTGTAAGTTACTGAATTTATATACAAAGGTTTGCCTAATTCTAGGAGTAAAACAAGGAAACATGTTTTCCCTAATAAAAGGAACCATGTTTTCCCTAATAAAAGGAACCATGTTTTCCAACAAAGGCTATTACATGTAGAGGAATCATCCATTCCAGAAGGCCCAGATTTGAACCTTTAAAACTACAACTTTTTATCATTTTCACCAACTGACAAGTATTAGTTGAAATTAGTTCTAGAAAGCTTCACTTTTATTTAGGACAGGATTGCATCGTATTTGGTATTTTAGCATTCACCTACCTGTTTCGAAGATTGGAGTTCCATACTGCAACTGACAGGATTTCCCTTTAGAGATTTTAGCTACACCTGCCCAATTTTTCAACTTTACTGATTTTGTATCAATGGGTTAGCTTTTCAGTATATATCTTTAAGGAAATCTGCAAGATATTGTTAGTTCCTTTGATATGTTCAACTTTGAAAGTATAAAAAGAGATTTTAGTATTACCCCACTTCAGTCTTATCCCATCTGTATTTTTTTTTCCTTCTATCGACTAAAACGTCATTTTGGGATAAAAGGCGTAGTTGAGTTGACTTGACTAAAATATCTCTTATTGTCTGATTATCAATTCTAACAATAAAATCTTAAGGGTAAGATAAATGTGAAGTCTTTTAATTGCTTACTTTATAGTTACATTCCTTTTCAATATGTTTGGTTCGTTTGGGCTAACTACCAGATTTATATCCACAAATTGATTCTCTTTCTGCAATCTTTTTGATATAGGATACTTTTTTAGCTCTTACTTGTTAGATTCTTGTGCAGGTATTGCATTTAAGATACAACCCCAACTTAAGTCAGAGGCATCCCTTTCAAATTAGTTTATCTCCTTGTTTAGGAAATAAACAGTTGACACATTTTAAATACTACACAGAGAGATCTAAGATCTTTAAATATTCCATCAATCCTTCTTTTGAATGCTTGTGGGTTATTTTTAGTCTGGAGGACATTACCGTCCATTGATATGTCCTCTTAGTGTACTACAGATGTTAGTTGGTTTGACTCTCCTTTCAATTGTGTTTATCGAAATCTTGACTTGACAATATATTTTTTTTGAAGATTTTAGTTCCTCTAGCTTGATTCACATCATTTTTTCTTGGAATATAAAGCCATTTATCATTTAAATTGTTCTTTAATCTTTTCTGATTGATAACTATTCTAGTTTTTTCTTTTTCCTTGTTAGTCTCACTATGGTTTCCTACCATAAAAGCAGGACTAGAATATTGACTTGTCTACGTCTTGTCTCAACTCAACAAAGCCTTTTATCCCAAGCTAGTTGGGATAAACTTAACATGAACTCCATATATCTGTTATATAATGGGAGAGGTAATAAGAATAAAGTGCAAGGTTAAAATTAAAATAAAACAACATCAACCTATATAAGAAAGCTTACCTACATATACTATAGATAAAATGTTTAAAAGAAAACACAGGGAAAAAGAAAGAGAGAGGGATTAAGAGAAAGGAAAAGATAATTTTTTTTAAAAAATATATAGAATAACAATACTAAATAAAAATAAGAGAAAAGTAAAAAAAATTATAATAATGATAATGATAATCATAGAACATCAAAAGGTGTTTCAACCTATTCAATATGTGATGCGATTACCCTCTTCCACTCGCTCTTATCAAGGCCACGTTGTCAGTTATTTTCCTCTCCTGCATCTCTTAGTACAACTTTCTCCCAAATAATTCTTGGTATCCCCCTCTCCTATATTCCTCCTGCTACATTATTGATTTGGAGCAAAAGAAGAATTAACTCCTGTTTTTCAATTAATTATTTGTTAGGTCCTTGTAGAGTTAAAAACAAAAGCCAGTCAAGTAAATGAATGTTTTATAATTCTGGTATGTTTGAACTGCAGCTTTTTAACATTTTCACCAACTGACAAGTATTAGTTGAAATTAGTTCTAGAAATGGGTTTTGAAAACTGTTTTTGGCTTCACTTTTATTTAGGACAGGATTGCAACTTATTTGGTATTTTAGGATTAACCTATCTGTTTTGAAGATTAAATTTCCATACTTCCAACTGACTGAGTGACAGGACTGTCCTTTAGAGTTTTTAGCTACACCTGCCCAATTTTTCGACTTACTGCAAAAAATATTCTATTAATGGGTTAATTTTTCAATATAAATATGCTATGGAAAATTGGAAATCTGCAGGATAGTATTAGCTCCTTTATTATATTCAACTTTGAAAGTATAAAAAGAGATTTAAGTATACCACTTGTGTCTTATTTTGTCTGTATTTATTTTCCTTCCTGTTAGCTAAAAAGTCGTTTTGGGATAAAAGGTGTAGTTGAGTTGTGTTGACTAAAATATCTCTTATTGTTTGATTATCAATTCTAACGATAAAATCTTAAGGGCCAAATAAATGTGAAATCTTTTAATTGCTAACTTTATAGCTAGCATTCCTTTTCAAAATGTTCGGCTTCGTTTGGCTCAACTTACATAAATGTGAAATCTTTTAATTGCTAACTTTATAGCTAGCATTCCTTTTCAAAATGTTCGGTTTCGTTTGGCTCAACTTAACAGAATTATAGCTCCAATTTTTTTTCCATGGTCCTATATTGAAAAATAGTAGGGAGATTAGTTAGCACGAGTATAGATTTATATTATATTGACAAGTTTTGTGAACTTGGCAACGCATCAATTCCTTTTCTAAGAATCTGTAAAATAAACTTTTTTTTAGATAAATAACAATTTTACTAGAAAGACAGGAAGGAGAAAGGAAGGAGAAAAGGAATCCTCCAAAATGAAATACGAGAAAAATAAAGAAAAATTATTGAATTAATGCCCTCCAATCTAGGCCATCATTTGATATAGTAATTCCTATGAAAACTCTCATATCCCCACTACAATGCTAGAAATGAAACCTTATCCCCAAGAAGGGAAAGAGATAAAATGGCAAAACAGCACCACTTCAAATGATCTTAGCCATCCTTATGCTTCCCAAAACCCCCAAAATCTTAACTGAATCACACTCTACAAGGAGTAAGGGGGACACCCAAACCTCCTCAAATTCCCTCCCAAAGATATTTGTCACTTTGCAGTACAATCCAATTTTTTTTAAACGAACCATTTTTCTATATTTGGTCCATTTATATAAAAATTAGGCTTTTTAAGTTTAAACCAAACTATTCTATTTACCCTGTAGATTGAATTCCTATTATAATAGGATTTCAAATCATGAATCTATTACCAAGGCTAAGATGTGTGTATGATGTATCTACCCTTTGTCTAAATAAAGCTTATACTGTATTTGTATTAATCAAATATGTATATATCGCACCACTAGTTATTTATATATATATATATATATATTTTTTTTCTTTGTCAAAAACTTTTCAACAGTTTCTTCTTATGCCAACATAGTGTTTGCGTTTCAGCTAAATTGTTTAAAAACTCTGGCTGAAATCACTTTAAATTTTGATATTTAGATATGTTTTCCTTATGTACTTGTTATTTTTTTGACTCCATCTATTTCCTTCAGTGATAGACATTTATTCACACATTACTTCTTTGAGATTTAAGTTATTTTTAAGGTTTTCCTTTTATATTTCATTAAGCACAGAAACATATTCACCTTCTGATTCATCCTCGCTTTCTACTTCATAAAATATTTCTTCTGTAAACAAAATCTCTAAATCTTGCTTTGTAGTTTATAATGACCTTTTTATTACAAATAAAGGATCTATACTTTTTATGAAGGGCATTTTGGGTCTTTTCTTTGTTTTTCCAATATATTTCTTATATTTTTCAAAATGATTTCTTTTTCCCCCAAGGTTTATATATAGATTTTTTAGCCTTATATTTCTTGTTCCATTCCAATTCATGACCCAAGCTCACGAACCTGCCCATCACATGCAAAGTTATCCAACAGACCAACGCACAACCCACACAATTACTTAGTGGGTTATGCCATGATAGATAAACCATCAATGACCCACTTAATTTGCAGTTATTTGTAGGTTGATCTGCGGTATGTGCAAAGTCGTCATCTTTTAGAAAATAAGTGCCAACAAAAGATGTCAAGTTGCCAACAATAGGTCACCTCCTAGTAAACCACTGACGAATAGGACTCAGATTCAAATTCGTTAATAATATGATCCAAATACGAGTATAGAAAAGAGTTTGAAATAAAAATACGACTAGAATTTGAGCAAACTTATGCTCGACTCGTTTAGGGTATAAGCTACTTGAATTTTCAAATAGGGATACTCATTTGATACATATTCAAATTGATGCTCTAAAATATATATATATATATATATATTATCTTTTAAATATTATAATTTCAATTGTAGTTGTAACTCTATACTTGTAGAGTGTAATTATAAATATATCTTCTCATTTTCTAAGTCAAATAATAAGTTTGATTTGATAATAATATGTATTATAAAGCCAGGTTATAGGCCCGTTGGTTTGAGTAGTTTGTAATAAGAGATTTTATAACCCAAACCAATGACAACGGTTAAGGAGCATAATTGTCACGGCGCTACGGCGAGTCACGACAGTAGTTGACTGCCTATGCGATAAGGCGCCAGCCTAGGCGTCCATAAGGTGATAAGTCGTTAATAATAAATAATTTATACATTTATAATTATGAAATTATTCTCATATATATTAAGACTATTAAATATTATTAAAAACAAAATATACTTTAATTATTTAATAAAAAAGAATGTGTATGAATTAGTACATTTAATTATTAAAAACAAACAAAAGAATAAAAGAAAAAAATAAATATATCAACAAAGATAGGTATTAGTACTCTTTTAAGTTATTAAAGGTCATTGCCAAATAGCCAAACATGCCCTAAGATAAGTAAGTGGCAGCTTGCTATCTTCCATCAGAAGTCATTTGTTAAAGTAACCAAGCCTTGTTAACATACAAGGCACCACAATACACAAACTTCATCACCCACGTGTAGTATTAGTGTTGCTCTCCACTAACCAGACACCCAAATACGAAGTAAAACAAAACAATACACAACTCTCTCACGTTAACACATAAGTCAGCTAACTGCTAAACAAAAACCCAACTAGTTGCTAAACGAATATGCTATGTTCACCAGGAGAGGTTGGTGGTTGGTTCGCCGACATGGAAGAACCACCCACGCAAGGACGTGAAACAGCATAAAGGTCGTCGGCGATGCACGCGCCTCCTCGCCGGCGCGTGAGATCTCCGATCGTCACCGAACTTCTTCTATTGCACTCGGATTTCTTGGACCATTTATGGGTTCCGTGAGTATTGTTAACCAAGGTTCTCAGAACTGAACTGTTCATCGAACCAGAAAAGGTACCGGGTGGATGGATCACTAGTCCAACCAGTGGTCGAACCGTTATTGACCCAGTGACGTCATTAATATATAAAAATATATATTATTAGTAATTAATAAAAATTTTAAAAATCTCGTTTTTCATGAACTAAAACATAATAAATATGAGTTACAATATTAATAAAAATGGTTAATTTTAATATTAAAATTTTTTTGGTAAAACAATAAATTAAAAACTTGGTCAACTGGGTCAATTAACCGGATTTACCGGTTGGACCGGTAGTCAACGGGTCAACTCGGGTTTTGACCAAAACCGGGTCACTGGGCCAAACCGGACCGGAATGCAGACCGGTTACGATTTTTACCAACCGGAACCGATCCGGGTTTTAAAACATTGTTGTACATTATTTGGTGATATTTTTGGACAGTTCTCATATGTTGAGCTAACTGTCACCAAGGCATGATCTCGCCTTGCGATTTGTCCAGCGCCTGGACGACAAGTCGTCGCCTAGGCTTGATTCGGGTTGGGCTGATCAATGTAAATACCTTAATAACGTAGTAAAAAATAACTTTAAGAAAGAAATTTATAAGCACAACAGAACAACAAAATCATTTATATTCTCAAGATACAAGCATAAATATAACCTACCCAACAAGTAGCATCAATTCACAATAAAGCTCTCCCAATTCAAAAAAGAAATCAAGAATGGGAAAAAATAAATAAAATTATAAACAAACCTGGATAGAACTTAAGAAATCAATTTGGATTATATGATAACTTTTTTGGTGTTTAGAGAAATAGAATGGAGAAACCATAAATCT
Organism: Panax notoginseng; assembly: GCA_016801055.1. Taxonomy (NCBI): domain Eukaryota; kingdom Viridiplantae; phylum Streptophyta; class Magnoliopsida; order Apiales; family Araliaceae; genus Panax; species Panax notoginseng. The sequence continues at coordinate 80,829,888 of CM029022.1, read as the reverse complement.
GGAAAAGAAAAACAATAAATCATGAATTAAGATACCAAAATATCCGTAAAAGAAGAAGAAACCATAAAAAAAAATCATAAATGAACACTCAAATAGGTGAATAACTGAAAATCTTACCAAAAAGTGCGTGTTAGAACAATGAAAGAAGGAGTGAGAGACAACTACGTGTAACCTCGACGTAAAATTGCTGGGGATCAAGGGTGAAAGATCGTGAAAATTGTGGAGATTGAAGGAAGAGAGAGGCATTAGATTGAGAGTGAGAAAGGGGTAGCTGAGGTATAACTTAGGAGGCTAGGTTTAATTTAGGTTTGTTATATATATTGTATATACATATAGTTATACTTAATTATATAATGCTTGCTAGGTTTGGACCTATAACTTTTCTCCTCATACCGTAGTCGATCGAGTATTATCGGGCTGCTTAAATTTTAGGCCGAGCTAACCCAATTAAAGAATAAAACCACCGAGAAGCCTATGGTTTGGGCTAGATTGGTCAGGTTGGTCATGGTCGATTTATAAACAGTCCTCCTAGGTGTCATGTGAAGGCTTAAATTTGAGCTTGAGTTCGAAACTCGCGAGTAGTTTGAAAATAATTCGATCCGAGTCAAATCGAATCCGGGTAATGAATATTCGATCCGAGCCAGATTTTTCAAATAAAATTTGAATTTGAGTAAGAGTTTAATCTTTTGAGTGGAATCCGAGCTGCCCTCTATTCAGTTCAATTTAGCTTGTTTTCAGCCGTAGAGACTATTGATGTTATTAAGAATGACTTCTATAATTAGTATTATACTCTCAAATGTTTACCTATATTATAAATATCAAATGTTTCAAAGCCTTGGCTGAAATTTCACTCCTTTATATTTCCGTATTATTTTTGAGTTTCTTTATTTGGCTACATTTATTCTTTCAAAATATTTTATTCATTTTAGTAGAGTAATTATTATATTTTAATTATGATGATAATATTATATACTTATAAGGATTACTCTATATAATTTAAATTATATTTATGTATATCTAATGATTAACATTCTGATATTTGAAAATTTTCATAATAAATAACGATATGTAACTGTAAAATATCAAACTTTATGTTCAATTTCAGAAATCTATTTTGGTCGCCTCTGTGTACTAGCCTACTACTTTGTGGTATTGAAGAGTATTTAGTATTTATACCATATTGTTTCTGTGATATGCTGTTACTACTTCACAATATTATTTGACACCTCAGCCTACATGGCAGGGAATTCACGTCAAAGAGTTTAGGGGTGAAAATCGAAAATGTAGATTTCGACAGTTCATACAAGGCAGAGGACCAACAGATCGATGAAGTTAATGAAGACGGAAATATATCTAATGAAGATTTTGGTGTAACAGATGCTATAGGGAATGAAGCATTTACTGGAAATAGTGAATCTCCAAGGCAAAAAGATAATAACGGGTGCCGGATTACTTGCTTGTCCAATTCTTGCAGGCCAGTCAAAGTGGATACCTTCAATGCAGTTACAGTCCATGATCACTTAAAGAAGACGGCAAATTCTTTGGACAATGATAAAGATGCCTCAACAAGAAGTATATCTAATGAAAATATTGGTGGTAGTAGTGAATGTCCAAAGGAGAAGAACAATAATGGATGCCAGATGGCTTGCTTCTCCAATTCTGGTAATGGGCCGGGCACAATAGATGTGGGTAACTCTTCATTGGTTTGCACCCAGAATGAAGACAAAATCAAGGATACCTCTAATGCAGTCAAAATCAACAATCACAAAAAGAAAAAGACGGCTTCTATGGACATTGATAAAGATGCTGCAACAAGTGGTGTCAAGTTGACGGTAAGATATATTCCCTAGATGTTATGACCATTGCATTTTGAATCTAACTCGTTTTAACTTCGCTGTGGAAGTCCATAGTCCTGAATCCTGATATTTTGATAACTTAAACAAGTACTTATTATTTATAGAAACAAATGCCTGCCAGTTATTATTCTAAATTTATTCAAAGAGGGGAATTTAACTGAGCAAGTTTATATTTTTCCTTTAATGAAATTGCTGTTGCTGTATATCTTAACTATTTACCATTGTAATTGAGTCTTATGAATGTCTAAGAAATTACACTTTGTGGAGCTAAATTAAGTTAAAATCTATTTGTCGTTTTCTGAAGTTGAAAGGGACTTAATTATGAGAGTGATGCAGTGCAATAATGAGGTAAAAAGAAATTTGGTCTAGTTCCATGAAACTCTAGTCATCAGTAACCACTGTGAAATTACCGTAACCTTCTCTACAAAAGTATAAATGGCGCACTGAGGCATTAATAACTAGACTCATAGACCTTTCCAATGGTGCCTAATTTGGATGAAAATTATCAGTGGAACAGTCCAAATTCGTCCAGGAACATTGGGCAAGTTTGGAGACTGCACAACTTCCCATATTAGCGTCATTACTTGGGTTATTTTTTGAATTGCTTTAGGGGTCTTGAAACTTGAAATCTAGTTATTGTTGTTCATGTACTCAGCCTATAAAATGGTTGGTGTTGTGCTGGAGATGACAGACTTGTTATTTTGATTGTATGAAAATATGTAAGTTGAGCATTGCTCCTTTACCCATTCTCCTTTTCTTGTGTCGTTCTGAGTTTTCATAATTTCTCCATCTTCCTCTTTCCTCTCCCGCATTAGAATGCTTTCTTGACCTTCAAATTTCGTATCAAGATCTGCTGCAAGTAAACTTTGTACCTGCATGTTGATCATATTAATCAGAGGGTTCTCTGTTACAAATCATATAATTCTTAAATTATTTCCTTGGAAAATTTTCTGTCACTTTGTTGGCCTGGGGTTTTATAATAATTGCTAGGATACATTCTTCAGTTGTATTGCTGTACACAAATTAATTTTAATGGAGGCCTTTTTTTGGGTATGTAGAAAAACTCAAATTTTTAGGGATTGTTTGGTAATTATTGGATAAGTATTGATATTTTACTTGATTAGCATATTAAGAACTGTAGCACCTTGTATGAGGCTTACATCTCTGTAAAGGATTTTGAGTGTCTGTTTGCTACATCAATTTATTTTTGTCTATCATGCAATAGCTTTAATGGATGGCACTTGGGATTTTGAGTGTCTGTATGCTACATCAATTTATTTTTGTCTATCATGCAATAGCTTTAATGGATGGCACTTGGCAGTCGGAGATGATCGACTCCCTGATGGAGTTTTCGCATAACAGATAACCAAGCTCAACTAAACATACAAAATAAAAAGTGCAGAACTAGTTTATCTGGTGGAGATTTTAAGGCCTTGGGGGATCGTTCTTTTGTCCCTCATCAATTAAACTCCAAATATACTGAAAACCTAATGGTTATACAGGCTTCAAAAGAGAATGCATTGTCACAGACTGCCCTGAAAGTTCTTCTCCAAAAAAGAGAGAAATTGGTATGAACTCTTCTCCTATAACTTGTGCCTCGGGGGCAGTGGCTCTACCTTCTTCAGCTTGTTCCTTGTGTCATTTTGTTCTTCTACTATACTGTTTCTGAATTTGATATGTTGTCTGCTCTTTGAATTTGTTTGTAGTCTCTTAAGCAACGCACTGTGGAAGATGAGCTCGCTTTGTGTGATAAACATATCCAGCAAATTTTAAATGGTATGATCTTTTCTACCCACCCTGTCTTGCAGTACAAGCTTATATATTGTATAATATTGAAAGTCACATGGCTTGAAAATGTACCGATTAAGAAGGTTATTATGATCATCTTTTCTAGAGCATTTGTTGGATTAAAGTGATAAAGTCTCAAGCTATATGCTCTCCATTGCTTTCAGATACCTTGGAGTCACTACTTTCTAAGTTGAGGCATGAGAACCTGTTACCTTGCTACTTTTGTTGTGGGCTTTGTTCTTCTATATAAAAGTATCTTAGTCGTTCAATTGTTTAGGTATTATGTGTTCTGGTTAAAAGTAGAGGTGTTATCATCTTAAAGGGGAATTATGGCTTTATGAAGTGTCTGTCTATGATACTTAGGCATTTAACTTGCTAGTTCCATTTTCTTTGACATCTAATACGATAAATTTAAGAGTATATGAAAGATAAGCCTTTAGAAGAAAAATACTAATTGATCAATCAGTAGTTGGGATAAAAGTAGCATCAAATATGACAATCAACTACTATAACAACTACCAACCACAATATAAATCCACAGGACATGAAATCGCCATCAATCACATCAAAACCAACAGTTTGATATGAGCTCCTAAAAGTAAATGGATAGGAACTGGTGATAATGATCAACCACCCATGCCTGCAGTCCTGAGCTTGAGGACCCAAATGAGATCTGAAATCCTCAGCATGGCAGAAGAGTCACAACAGTAACTGAATATCAGATCATAGTAGCCTGATGATTCAGATTTTGGGGTAAACAAGTTGGGACTTGTTGGAGTACAGTGAACAGTATTGGCTGTTGACTAATAGCTTAAGCTTTTAGGGCAATCAACTTAACCATTATCATGTTATCAGAGCTCTGCATTTGCAAGGTCTTTTGAATTTTGATTCAAGTCCTTGTTTACATTTGGTTCCCTCATGGTTGAAGAAAAATGCACACTATGTTTTGTACATTATTATGCACCTTGATTGTCTCTCCACATGAAAGTGGAAATTTCATGTAAGGGGAGTGTTGAACTGTGATATATTTTCTTGGCTCATTGTTTGGTAGCTTTTAGCTAAGTTATTGGTAAATTGAGAACTCAAGAGAGCAAAAAGCTATCGTTTTGTATAAAAAGTGTCAAAACAAAAATTAGTTTTGCTTGGAGATGTATCAAAGAATAGAAGCAGATGTATTGAGCGCACGCCGGGGGGAGGGAGTTGTTGGTTTCCGTTTATATAATGTACACTGTATTTGAGTGAGCATATATGTACATAATGTTTTGTATTGTGATTCTTAACCTCTTAATAGAAGCAGTAATTTTATAACCGGGTACTATCAAGTTTTATTTTCAATTCTTCTGCTGCTGGCAGGTAGTGAAGATGATTTGGCCCTCAAAGTACAAGCCATGATTGATGGGTGTAATGATGTTTGCCTAGAAGGAAAAAGTGAACCTCAATACAAGGCTTGTCAATGTTTTGAAGAACAATCAGTTCTGTGTACGAAGAGGAAGAGATTGTCAGATGCCATCCTCACTGTGCAAACTCCTTGTCAGGCAAGTTTTAGGATCTACATTTAATGCTATCTTGGATTAAGGAATTATTAAGATGACATAAGGTGCAAATTGGCCCAAGAAAGAAAAGAAGAAAATAAAAGGACATCAGGTGCAAAAGTTTTATTTATTTATTATTATTATTATTATTTTTTCCTTCCTATATTTAAACAATATGGATATAATGTCACGCTGGACAAGTAATCCTTACATTTTAATGTAAACCCTGGGGCCTACTCCACCTATTGTTAATTAGCCTTTGGTTGGATACTTCCGTAATGTATATTAACTCTAGTTGTTAAGATTTAAGGAAATATACAAGCTTGGAGGTGTATTGAATGAATATCAGGTCTCTTAAAAGATGATGATGTTTTCCTTTAAAACTAGTAAATGAATTTGGTCTTTTGGAATAAAATTTGTGAAGTGGGTGGTTTACCTTGACTATATTGCCAAGGGAGTTATTTTAGGTTTTATGTATAACCATTCAATGCATCAAGTAATTATGATTTAAACTATTTAATTACTTGTTAAGTTGCTTGAGCGACTGTCATGCTTAAATAAACATAGTGCCATGGTGTCACATATTGTTACAAGTGTCTAACTGGTGGCATTCTAGTGCTTTTGTTTCTTATTCTGTAATCTATCTTTGAGACTGGATATGCTGTCCAATATGGCATTATTTGTTATGCTATGTGTTTATACTTGCTAATTAAAAGAAGTATTTTCTTGCATTAGGAATTGGATGCTATATGTTGTATGAACAAATGGATCTTACCAACATATTCTTTGTCTCCATCAAATGGTAAGATTTCTAAAGTTGATAGTTGAATGTGCAATATGGCTCTTATTTTTGGTACTTTCTTATGCACTATGTGATAAAGCCTTTAGGTGGTCTTTGTTTAGAGCTGAATGGCTGAATCGGTCAGTGCTTTTGTTTTGGTCTGAATGGCTGAATCGGTAAGATGGACTAGCTGAATGACTAAATCAGATTTTTTTAGCTGAATGAAGCAATGTTCTAAAAGGCGCTAGGCGAAAGACGGGCGGCCGAGGGAGGCCTAGCGCCTAGGAGGCTAGGCGGGATTTTTTATTTTAAACAAATTTTAATATTTTATCTTACATTTATCCAAACAAAACAATAATATAAAGCAAAACAATCTATAATAAAGGCATTTGCTTAAAGTTCAAACACATCCATATTGCTAATATCAAAGGTCAAACACAAATATGCAATTGTTCAAAGTTCAAATATATTTTTTAACGTATTAGTTTTATTCATAAACAAGATTGCTATTAAATAATAAAATTTAAAATTTCAAGAATTTAATTCAATATTAAAACTTAAGAAATTAAACATAAATTTAAGAATTATATTGAATTAAACTAAATATTACAAATGTATCATCATATATATAATTTGAAGTTCGTACAAGTTCAAGAAATTACAACTATAATAAAATTATTCATTTTGATTTGATATTGTTCACTTGTTGTAATTTGATATACTACAACTTGTATTATGAATATGATAAATCATTAGAAAAATAAATATATCAAGATCTGGTTTGTGTAGTTATTAAAATAAAAAAAACTCTCTGCTTAGGCCCCGTTTAATTTTATGGAGAATTTTTTTGCTGCCTTAGGCCTAAGTGAGGCGCCAGCGGAGGCCTAGTTGAGGTGCCAGGAGGGCCTAGCGCCTAGGCGGGGCCTAGGTGGACTTAGGCAGGGATTTTTAGAATATTGGAATGAAGTAAAAAAAATTAAAAAATTAAAAAAAATATTAATTATTATATTAAGTAATAGTAAATAAATTTACAATAATTTTGAATTTTTTCAGAGTGGTAAAATAATAAAGTTTTGTCATTTAGATGTTTTAGACATGTCAATGATCAAACAATTTTTTTTATTCAGATTCAGATTTAACTTATTCAGATTCAGATTCAGCTGATTCAGATTCAGATTCATTCAGTTTTTATCAAACACCCCTTTAGTCTGGAAGGGGGATATTTTTGTACTCCCGGTCCAAAATATAGGATCAATATTGACTTTTTGAAGTTAATTTGAGATATTTTCAATTCAAAATTAATATGAATTAAATTTTTTTAGACAATACAATTATGAAAATCGTAGACTATTTAAATAGAAATTACAAGATTTGTTGTTCTCAAAATTTCAGTGAATCACTTCAATTTTAAATTTTAAAATATCTCAAGTAAACTTTTGAAAGTCAAATTTGATCCTATATTTTGGAACAGTGAGAACTATATTAATCATCGAAGTGTCCAAAACCTTGATCATGTATCACATCTCTCTGCTACCCAAGCACTCGGTCTGGCATATTACATTATTGAACCAAATGCATATGGTATATTACTTGATTTATGTCCCAGAAAAGATAAATAGATAAAGATAGGAAGTGGATGGTGATACAACACAACTCCTGCCTAATCAACAAGAATATGTGCACATCCAGTGTCAAATTCAAAGACACACACAACGGTAAAATAGTAAAGAGAGGAGGGAGTAAGTGTTGTTGAAAGAGGAGAGAAAAATACTTTATTATATTACCTTTGTGTGTAAAGATGTGACACTGAATTTGCACATATATATATAATCAATCATGGCACATTATTGCCTTCTCTTTTTGCATTGCTCATGTAATGTTTTTTCCTGGTGCAATGTGGAGGAGGTACCATTTTCCAAGAACAGCATGAAATTGGAATACTTCAACTATTTGTGGCCAATAAAAACTTTGCGAAGTGGAAACTTTCAAGTTTCAAAGTTTATTTCCTTTTTTTTTAAATTAAAACAAAACAGAGAGCATCACTTGTTGGGGATAAGTTGAATTGCACCTGTGGCAATACTATATTCTGACAGAAGATTCTTTTCTCTTATTCATTTCATTTAAATTCCCTAGTTTTGAGAATTTTCAATTGATGTACTAGCTGAATGGATGACTTTAAAAGAAAATTATGTAGAGATGGTCAGCTCATATTATAATGAATCTGTGTCCAACACTCGGGTCAATAAATTTGTGCTCTATCTTGTTGTTACCACAATCTCAGCACTCTGTTCTACCTTAGATTATAACCTTCAGAATTTTTCTACAAAGATTGTTGAGGATTCTCATGTATCACAATGAAGTGGTGAATTAACTAATTTTGTTAATATCTTTTACAGAAGGATTTCTGGCTAGCATAAATGTTAAAGGGATGGATTTTGACGTGTCAGAACAGAGTGACTTAAAGTCCTCTCCTCATGAGGCAAGAGAGTCGGCTGCAGATAAGATTATTGGTAAACTTAAAGGTATTGCATAGAAGTAATATGATCTTACAAGTATGTCTTTCACTAATCTTCACATTTCTTTGAGATGAAGAGATGATAGTGTATTCATCCAATCTCTTATAAATTTCTTATATTGTTCCCGTTGAAAAAGTACAGATCAAACAAAACATTACAATCTGAACTTTAATCTTTGATGTTATTTTGAACTGTTAGTTAGTTATCTTATTCCAGTGCTCAATTCTCTAGCGTACCTTTTTTTTTTCTTCTTTCCCCCCCATTCCCCCCCCACCACCTTGTATATCTGAGGATTATGTTAGCTGCTAGTACGATGGTGTGGATTCAAGGGATTCATATTTAAGTTTTTAACAAACTGCTGAATATAATCAGTCTCGGAACAATCTGTTCGCATATTGAGTGAGGCTCAAAGGGAATTTATTATTGTACATTTTAGCATTATACTTGATTTTTAGATTTTATGAAAGTGTTCAGATATGTATTGCTTTCAACCTGAGAACTAGGGGCCTAGTCAGGAAATTGAGCGAGGGAGGGCGAATTTATATAAAAATTTTTATAAGCTCTCAAGCGAATCATAGGGAGCGAATTAAAAACGAACCGGTTATAACTACGATTTTTCCGTCGCTACAACATAAAAAACGGGCTTTCTATGCTATAGCGACGCCAGTTCGTTTTTAATTTGCTCCATATGGTTCGTTAGAGAGACGGACCCTATATATATATATATATATATATATATATATATATATATACACACACACACACACACAGACGCACACTCTTTGTTTCAAAATATAACATCCTTATTGACTATTAAAGTAAACTTAAGATATTTTTAAACTCAAAATTAACATGCATTTCATTAATTTTGATCAGTACAATGATGACTAAGGTATCTAAAATGTACTACTTATTATAAGATTTATTGTTTAAGAGTTTTTAATGAATTATTTCAATTTTGAGTTTGAAAATTTATCAAATTGATTTTTAAAAATTTAATATTGATCTTATAATTTGGAATGGAGCAAGTTATGGAAAAAGGGTGTATGTGTCTTACACACACTTCTGTGTGCTTCTTTGTCTTATTATTTTAAAAAATTATTAATGATACTTTTGACATTTTACCATTATTGTTAATAGCTGGATATTGTTATATTAATAGATTCTAATTGTACTATGTTATTTCTCAGAGGCACTTATAAATCTAAAAAGGGGGTTGAATAGATCTTTAACTTTTTTGATTATTAGAAGATATTACCAAATAATTTGTTAATCAGATTGATTAAGCACAACACTATAATTTTTGATAATCCCCTTAAAGATTAGAAAAAAAAATCTCAGTTCTGAATTTAGTTAGGTAAGCAACCCTAAGTAAGAAAAAACCTGACAAAAAGTAAGAATTGGAAAAGTAAAAGACAACAAAGTTTAAGTGGTTCAGACACTGAATAATTCCTAATCCACTTTTCTACTCTACGAGTAGAAAATTCATTAAAGATCAAGATCACTAAGATCTATTACACATGAACCACTTAGGTTCCTTCGACTCACTAATTCTCGAAATCACCACTGAACTACTTCGGTTCCTACGAGTCACTTAGTCTCAGAATCTGGGTCAATAAGTCTCAGAATTTGGGTCACTAAGTACCACATTGAACATTTGTTTGAATGATGATGAGATGTGCTGCTAGGTTGACATACTTTTCTTCTGAAGTACTTAGCAGCTTGATCTGGATGTTCAAAATCATAGAGTTTGTTCTTTAAACTTTGGCAGAGCTTAGGCTTTTTGATCAGAGTTCATCTCTTTGAAATTTGAATCTTTGTTGCCTTTTATAGTCTACTAAAATCCTTCCTATTGTTAGGTGCCCGTTGGTGCATTTAATCCTCAGATACTCTGAGTTCCTTGATGTAGACATTTTAAACTTATATGTCAACTCCTTTTTAGCTTGCCTGTCACATCAGTTTGCTTTCTCACCTAACATCATTGAAATGTCACTTTCAGCCACCTAGCTGATAGACATTTTTTCTGATCTTCAATTTCAACTAAGAATGTTTGGTGAATGCATTGGGACCTCCAATCAGCAACGTTCTAATGTCAGCAATATTGTCAGACTTAACTTACTCTAAGAAGATGATGGATCATAATGTTTACTCTACGTCTTGTTCTTCTGCGATGATTGCTCTACGATGGAATGCCACTCTACGAATGACCTTTACGATCAGCTCGGTGAAAGTAGCTTTGCAACTTTGAAGCTGACTTAACATTCTTGTTTTATTGAACGATCCTTGAGATACTTTAATCTGTCTTTTTCTCAGTGATTGCGCTTGGAGTACTATATGTTCAATTCTTACTCAACGAGCGTTGTTTGACTTTGCGAATCTTTGTTCACTTTACGAACCGGTGTTAACTTTACAATTGGAAGTTAACTTTACGATAAATCCAAATGCTCTGCGATCCATCTGATATACTACGATCATGCGTTTATTCTGTGATCCATCTTCACAATACGAACCAGCAGTGTAACTTTATGATTAATGAAATCCTATCAGCTATACATCAGATCAACTCAATAAGATTAACTTAACATTATTTTTCTAAGTCCTTGTACATCGAATCAAATATTATTAAGGGCTTTACAAAACTTACTGATACAAATATACATTACTCACATTCATCATCAAATTTAAATATGCAGGTTCTAACAATCTCTTCCTATTTGATGATGACAAAACCAATAGTTTCATAACATACATCAAGACTAAGATGCAGTTGATTGAAAATAAATATGCCTTAAGATACAGTAAGCCACTGTATTGTTTAGATCAAAAGTATGAATTTATTGATGTACGAAGAATGTTCGAAAGAGATTTTTAATTTTTTTTACAAGTTATAAATTTTATATACCTACTTAATTCTACCTCCTTGACCTGTTCTCCTTTGAGAGCCACTTCTTCTCTGATTCTACTCTGCGAAAACATCTGGCTTTGTCTTCAATCACTTTTCTTTTGATTTCTTCAGCAGAATCTCTTGGGCCAAGATTGAGCATGTTTATTCTCTCTTGTCATACGACATAAGTTCCTTGAAGGTTTCTATTATGATAAGCAGGATCACCAGAGGGAACTCGAATACCAGTAGAGGAAACTCTACTCGACGATTCCTGCCGTGAGGAGGAGTGACCATGCTCTAGAGGAATAACTGATAGAGGAGGAGGATATCTAAAAATTGGAGGGGTAATGAATATTTGCTTTTGATTTCTTTTTTGTTTTCTCCCCCTGAATCTGATATCTCTCCCCCTGCTTTTCACCTTTCCTTGACTTTTCCCCCTTTTTGTCATCATGATCTCCAGAAAGTTTTCTGACAGCATCGACAAGTTCCTGTAGCTGGCAGGAAGACATGGCAATATCAACTCAAATTTCATTTTGGCGAGCAGTTGCTTGATCACTTTGGTGCACAACTAAGGCCATAATGTTGTCTGCATTTAGTGCCATAGAGTTTTAAAATTCGGAGAAAGAAGTGTTGAGCTCGAAGAGTTTGTTTGTCAAGGGTTTGATAGAGTTCTCATTCTGTTGTTGAAGAACTAAAATAGTCTACTTATGATCAGCAAGAGTTTGGAAGAAAATTTTGTCGCGATCATGAAGACGGTCATACATATCTTTGAACATGGACTTCATCAAAAGTATGAATTTATTGATGTACGAAGAATGTTCGAAAGAGATTTTTAATTTTTTTTACAAGTTATAAATTTTATATACCTACTTAATTCTACCTCCTTGACCTGTTCTCCTTTGAGAGCCACTTCTTCTCTGATTCTACTCTGCGATAACATCTGGCTTTGTCTTCAATCACTTTTCTTTTGATTTCTTCAGCAGAATCTCTTGGGCCAAGATTGAGCATGTTTATTCTCTCGTCATACGACATAAGTTCCTTGAAGGTTTCTATTATGATAAGCAGGATCACCAGAGGGAACTCGAATACCAGTAGAGGAAACTCTACTCGACGATTCCTGCCGTGAAGAGGAGTGACCATGCTCTAGAGGAATAACTGATAGAGGAGGAGGATATCTAAAAATTGGAGGGGTAATGAATATTTGCTTTTGATTTCTTTTTTGTTTTCTCCCCCTGAATCTGATATCTCTCCCCCTGCTTTTCACCTTTCCTTGACTTCCCCCCCTTTTTTTCATTATGATCTCCAGAAAGTTTTCTGACAGCATCGACAAGTTCCTGTAGCTGGCAGGAAGACATGGCAATATCAACTCAACTTTCATTTTGGCGAGCAGTTGCTTGATCACTTTGGTGCACAACTAAGGCCATAATGTTGTCTGCATTTAGTGCCATAGAGTTTTTAAATTCGGAGAAAGAAGTGTTGAGCTCGAAGAGTTTGTTTGTCAAGGGTTTGATAGAGTTCTCATTCTGTTGTTGAAGAACTAAAATAGTCTACTTATGATCAGCAAGAGTTTGGAAGAAAATTTTGTCGCGATCATGAAGACGGTCATACATATCTTTGAACATGGACTTCAATTGCTTCTTTATTTCTTTGCTCATATCGCCAGGTAGATAGCCTACAACAGTAGTGATCTTATCCATTCGATCTTAAAGGTCAATGGTATTTTGTTCAAGTTTGTCATCAATGTCTCTAGACATCTGTGTAGTTAGATCAGTCATTTGTTCATTAGTGGGAAGGACTGCCAAACGCTCCATGACTTGAGCAAGGGATACTTCAGAACTACCCTGATTTCCTTGAGATAGATTGATTAGAGCTAAAGGTAAATCTAAGAATTCATTTTGTGAAGAGGAGGGGATATCAGATGGGATAGAAGGTTTTGAGTCTTGTTTGAATGCTTGTAGGGGGGATGGAAGATGTACATGTGTATCTTCAAATGGGACAAGTATAAAGGCTTTAGTTTTATTAACATCAAACATTGGGTTTTGAGACTACGTCTGGTGAAGACTATGGTGAGGAAGAATTTGAATGAATAGGTGAATTTTGAGGTGTAGCTAGTATGCTTGAAAATTGAATGGGAGATGGTGAATCTACATTTTGTAAAGGGGAATGGTCAGGAGAACTGTACATCGATCGTAGGGTTTGGATACTCTACGATCGGAGAGTGTGATTCACTTACATAGTCAATAGAGGGATGAAGCTCTACGATGGGAAGACTAGTGTTATTTACAACGCCCATAGAGTGTTGGGACCCGTCTAGCGGAGAATCAGTGAAAGATTCTCCAAAACAAAGTGAAGTAGAAGGTCGCTCAGAGATCGTAGAGGGTGACTCTATGATGTCGTCATCATAAACAAAAATTGAGAAATCAGATGAAGGTAAAAATGAGAACATAGGGAGAATTGCCTGGATTTTGCGAGGGTCAGGATTGAAGGATTCAGAACAGATCGTTCTAGTGACATATTTGAGAACTCTTGGAATATTTTGAGCCAACAACTTTAGATTTGGATATATGGAATAAGTCCATTTTACGAAACTTTGATCTCTTTGAACAATTGCTCTGACCAGGGGCATGAGTGACATGAAGTAGAATAATTGATCACTATTTGGTTCATAAACCGTTGGACTTCTGTCTATCTCCAAATTGTAGAAGAGAGTATATAGAGGATTCGTGGAGTGCAACACTCATCTTGTCTGACCCTATCCCTTCAAATTCATTTGGAAGTAGATAAGTAGTTTCTGGAATTTCTCGACCAGTAAGTATTACTCTATGAAGAGTTGGTTGATATGCCCTTTGTAGAGGTAACCAGATCTCAACTAGCTCTTGTTGAGAAGTAGATGGAAGAGAGAGAGGAGGGACATGATAGCCAATTGGTTGCTCCACCTCAGAGGTAGGATCCTTTGACTTTATGATCGCAGGGTTGAAACCCGTGTTGATATCCTTTACTACATTTTTGATAACTTGAGTCAGTTGTAGAGAAGTATCTGATGAATGAACTGATCGTTGAACTGGATAAGGTTCGCATTCTTTCCTCTTCCTTTTTTCTTCTATCCTCTTTTGCTTGTCTTCTTCCTTTTTCTTTTTCCTTTCCTCTTCCTTCTTTTTGGCTTTCCTTTTTCTCCTATCGTTCTTCTCTACCATCTTGCTCAATTTTCTGTTCTTCTTTTTCTCCTTAGGATCAGGACTTGAAACCTTCACAACCTAATCAACATTATCATCATCAAGAGGCTCTGGTTCATCAGTCATCACAACCAATTCTTCCACATTTTGTGGCTCAGGCATAGAAGCCTTCATAGCCGGAGTATCAATTTCCCTTGACTCAGGCACAGTGGCCGTCTCAGCCATTAATTGATCAACATCTTGAGGCTCAGATATAGAACCTAATACAACCATATCGTCTCCGTTCCTTGGTTTAGATGAACTAGGTTTACTTTTTCCCTGATTCTTCTTCTTTGGTTGGTCGGCAATAGAGTCGGAAGCTCTACGAACATTAGGAGCAACTGGACCCTTGAGAAATTTTTTCTTCAATTGTTTAATTTTCAAGTAGTTTAGGGTGATCTTCTTGTTGACATTCAGGGGTTCTCCTTCATCATCAGCGATTCTATTCTTCAAACTCGTCTTTAGAATAATGTTTATTAGCCTCCCATGGAACATCTTGGGAGCAGGTTTACCTAACACATTCTTCTTACTAAAATCCTCAATCCATTTGACCAGCCAATTGATGAATATATCGCTAAAATTGATTTCTTTCTTCTGAAGGATTGCAGTCATGAACTTTAGCTACAGTTCACTTATTGAATCATGAGGAGTGTCTTTGCAAAGTATACACTTGCCCACAATTTTAGCAAGAAACTCAAATTCTTGAGGAAATTCCTTTTTTGCAGCCCCTTGAGCTTGGGATTCTTCTTGTGACCCATTATCTTTAGTTCTTCTTTCGTATCAACTTCATTTAATGAAGTAAGAAATTAACTAAGAAAAACCAGACAATGATTGATTTCATCAGTTCCTATCTGCAGTACAACTCCTTTGACTTTAGTAACCAAGACACCATCACCAAATACAACATTCAGATAGAATTCCTTGACTAGCTTTGTGTAAATCTTGGTGTTGGAGTTAGACACTCAGAGAAACTAGCCTGATGAACAATTTTGAGAATGTCTTTGAATTTCTTCTCTTGATCAACGAACTTTGCGGAGCATATTTGAATACCGGTCATAACTTGGAAACTTGCCATTTGGATGGGTTTGTACTGAAAAGATTTGCAAAAGTGTTTAAGTTTTATGAGGAATTTAAGAACTAGGGTTCGAGAGCTCTTTGAAAATTTGAAAGCTCTAAAACTCAAATTGCAATATGAAATCATAAAGGTCAGAAAACGAATTTGAAAAGATTTTATATTACTTCCCTCTAATATTGAGGAGTGGGACACGTGGTATAATGTGATAGGTTGCATGTTGTTTTAGTTCCGCGTTTTTACAGTTGTAGGGCAATAACTTTATAGTCCACTCGCTTCCCTAAAAGTGAGCTATACACGCCTTTTACTTTAACCGCCTTAGATTTATCTATCATAGAGTAACCTTTTTAACTGTTGTAAACTCTACGAAAGTCCTTCAGCTTTGCGAACTGCTTTCATTTTACGATCGTTGAACAACTCTACGATCTTGTCCATTTCTTAGACAACTCTACGACTCTCTTTCTTGCACTTGTGAGTAACATCTAGAAACATAGGACTATGGATGCAAGTTGAGCTACCTAACTCATTTATCAACTTGTTAAATCTAGATTCGTCTAATTGTTTAGTAAACAGATCTGTTAGTTGATTTTTAGTTGAGATTAAATGTAAAGAGATATCTCCATTTTGTACATGATCTCTAATGAAGTGATATTGGATGTCTATATGTTTAGTTCTAGAATGCATGATAGGATTATGAGTGATTGAGATAACACTAGTATTATATCAAAAGATGGGGTTATACTTGAAATCAAACCTGTGACGCCCCCAAATTCAGGTACTTGAAACCCGAACTCGGTGCTTCACGATACCATTTCTATGAGCGGAATAATACTAATAATAATAACAATAATATAAATACCAAACTTAATTTACATATATCAGAGTCTAATCCCAGTTTCTCAACCTTTACTACATTACATTACATGATAGATAATAAATATTATCATCTTAATATAGACTAACTATTACATAGGATACCATAAAATTTATTCTGTTAGCTTTCCCTTTCCTTTGCCTTTGTCTGAACCTTCAAGTTGATCATACTTAGCTGAAAACATTTACATTTAAAACAAGAATGAGCATTCGGGTGCCCAACAAGTAATAACAGACAATAAACGTTAGCTGAAAGAAGTAAATATTTTCTGTGAATGACACTTCTACAACGAATCAACAGTTGTGAACTACGTACTGATTATAAATGGAGAGCAGTCAACAGAGTATGAACTTTGTTTTCGATTTTTCGTTATTCAACTGAATCACAAGAATTAATATATACGCAATAACAAAATGGAATATCTTCCAGAGTTTTATGCTAAGTGATCCGTAAGGATCTTGAACTTAATTCTCGAGTAACTATCAAAGATTTGCTTTGATATACCCAGGTGTATCAGATAACCATAAAGATTAAGTCATACCCCTCTGCAAGTATAACAAGTGATCAGCTTAATTATACCTTATATTATGCATAATACTTAACTGTGCGCAATAGCCGAATATACGACCAATAGTTTTCTCTTTGTATTAAAGGTTGTTCTTTTCAGTCTTACAATCAGAATTTTGAATTATAACAATGAAATACTATGATTTCAATATCTAATCACTTTTTTGATCTAGCCGAAACAATTGGCATTGACCTGACAATAATAATTGAGTTCTTTTCTCGAACCTATCAAGTTCTAATAAATATTCGTCTAGCCAGAATAATTAGCTAAGACATATCTCAACGCTATCTGTAAATCTATGTCTAGCCAAATCAAATATCTTAGACTGCTTTTAATTAACATATATATACTGGAAAACAATAAGTATGTATCAACATATGATTAAATACAATGATTATTCAAGTGAGGTCACTTGTTTAATAAATTTTAGAAATTAACAAATAGAATATTTATCTGGATTGTACAATAATACTGAATTGATAACCAATGATTGGATAGAATTCAAGAATTGACATATCGACAAAAGTATAAATACATGAACAATAACAATAACAATAGAGTTCTGAAACTAGCTAACACATGTCCATTGCATAAAGTAAATACAAAGGTTAGATACTTGCCTGGTCTGCTGCTTACAGTTATGCAACTTAGTTTTATCTTTTATGCCGAGACCTATCAGTAATAAGATCATTCTATCGATTAGAAATACATATCATAACACACAGTACTGCAGTCAGCACATAACCTAATCACGTTGTCACATAGTTATATTAGTCATTGGATCATAAACAAACACTTATACAGTCAAACTATCTAGGTTTTGATCAGTTTTGAAGTCAATTTGGTGTACCGACGGCTTTATCGGATAATTATCGAGTTTAAAACTCTATCGGGTAGTTCAATATTCGCTTAGATATTTTAAATATCAATCGTATTATTTTTCATAGCCTTATAATAATTTTTAAATAATTATTATAATTTATCATGAATTTTCAAACACTGGAATCGTTTTTAAATGATTTAAATAATAAATAATTCTATTATCATTAATATTTAATTAATATTAAACTATTAAAGAAACCATTGCCAAAATATTAAAGTTATTTATAATAACTCAAAATATTTTTATTACCCTTAAATGATTTTTAAAACTTTTAAAATTATTTTTAATTAATTACCATTAATATTTAAATAATAATATACTATTTATCAAAATATTAAAAGTCATTTATTATAACTTAAAAATATTTTAAAACCATTTATATCCTTTTTAAATGATTTTTAAATTATTAAAACTATTTTTAAACTATTTATTTAATATAATTATTAATTAAATTTAATATCAAATTATTAATGAAATTTACCTTTAAATATTAAAAGTTATATTTTATAACTTAAAATATTTTAAAACTATTTATTTTCATTTAAAATGATTTTTATAATATTAAAATCATTTTTAACTAATTTATTTAATATAAGTATTAAATAAATCTAATATCTTTAATATAAGTATTAAATAAATCTAATATCTTTAATATTACATAAGTAAGGAAGTTTGCCTTAAAATATTAAAAGTAATGTTTTATAACTTAAAATATTATTAAATACCTTATTATCATTTAAAATAATTTTTAATATAATAAAATTATTTTTAATTAATTTAATTAATGCATTTATCAAATAAAGTAAATATCAATAATATTTAAATAAATACTAATATTTATGAAAAATATGTCAAATTATTAAAAGTTAATTTTTATAACTTAAAATAATTTTTAAAATAATTTTTGTAATTTTTAGAAATTAATTTCTATTTTTAAATGATTTTTTAGAATTTATTTCTATTTTTAATTCATTTTCCGGAAATTAAAAAACTAAAATAATTAAATCCGTCGCTAAAGGCTTTAGCGACGATTTCTGTCGCGGTTGGTGTTATTGAGGCTCAAGAACACTGACAAGCAGTTAGCAAGAGGCTCCCTTTGACCATCTCTAATTCACTGTCTAAACATGATCTGAGTTAACTAAGATATTGACATTGTAGTATTGTTGTAACACTACAAGATTCAACTATCATTTAAGTCATACAACATCACAACAAGGAGATCTAGCCCATCAAACTCACTGTCAGAGCTTTCTGGGTTACCCAGAAACCCAGTCAGCTTCAAGTAGACAGTTTGAGGCTTAAATTTCTTAGGGTTTTGTTAATTTTTAAAGTGTTCTAATGGGCCAGGGTTGTAGTCCACATGACAGAGTACATTTATCAATCATCAGATCAGTCAAACGATATCAGAATCATAAGATAGCACCCGGTCAAACCATGTCAGAAATGGTGTTCTTGAGTTTTCTGGGTTTTTCAGAAAATCGAGTTCGTGATCAAGCAAGCTAGTTTGACCATCCATTACTTTCAGTCAATTGATGATTTGAGTGATATAAAGGCACAGATCTAAAGTCCACATAGCAGGCTATAACATAGATACAATAACATCATCAAAACACATAAATCTTGACAGATCTCGAGCTAGCAAAATCTTGTCAGACGCTGCCTAAGGATTTCTGGGTTACCCATAAATCGCTTGGTCAAGCTCGGTCAACTAGGTTTGACCAAAAATAAAATGAAATCTGGACATGGAATAGCCATGATTCCACTTCCAGATCACAGACCACATGACATACTACAAATCTAAAACATACAACACTTAAAATCATAAACAGATAGGGATCTACAGGGTTTGACATTCGGTTGTTAGACTCATAAAACAAAATTTCTAGATTTTTGAAAACTCTTATTTCGTGAATCTAGATGTTATGGATCCACTAGATACCAACCCAAATCATTTATTAACGTAACATACAACACTTTTAAACATAAAAACATAACATTTAACATAGATCAAAGATCAGATTTTGCAAATAGGGTTTATACCTTCTATGAACAAATCTTGATTCTACGCTACTGATTTGTTGTGAGTAGTAGTGGGGCTTGTTTTGGGGACTGAAATGCTAAAGAAATTCGTAGGTTTTGAGAGAGAGAGCTTAGTGGAGTGTATGTTGGACAAATGAGCTTAAAATATGACTTTTCTCTCTCCAATTTTATGTATATCAATTAGATGCAATGTATGTAGCAGGTAAATGACTGATGGCTGTGTATTATTGTCAAATAAAAAGTCAAGAGTTGTTCAACAACTCCAAATATGGCTAGATCCACAAGTTACCAATTAAAGAATGTGAAAAAGGGCATTTTGGTCAATTGTCTTGTGATTTTAATGGCAATAAGGTAATCTTGGCAAACCCTTAGGGTTTGACCCTTAAGGTTTAACCCTAAAGTTTTCAAAAATTAAATTTTCTAGGCTTTTAATTTAGGGTTTAAAATAAACTGAAATTTTAGTTTGTCAAAATAGTAAATTAGGTTTTTCCTAATTAAATTAGGTTTCCTAATTACCTGAACTTACTAATTAGGTTTAAAGAGTTACTAATTAGCATTAAGATGATTACATTAGCGATTAGGATTCATACATAGCAAATTAGGGTTTCTAATTAACTATTAGGTTTTCTAACAATTAAGGTTTCCAAATATTAATAATTAGGATTTTCGTAATTAAAATTAATATCTATATTAACATTAATCACATAACATAATTTTTTACCAATCATAAACTCCTATTTGAGTTTCAAATTAGGGTTAAACCAATTAATGTTAGGGTTTTGACATTATACACATAATTGACCAACCATCATCAATACGTACATACAGTACATATTTATAGCACTGAAAAAATAATAATATTATATTATTATTCCCATTCTTTGTCCAAACTCCAGAATTAGGGTTTGAATTCCATTTTTGATTTATCTTTCATATATACTATTATTAAGTTAAAATAATTAACTTAACTAATCTGAAATAAATTCATATAATAAAATAATTATTATAATAATTCTAATAATCATTCATATATTATTGAAATAATATATAATCATATTTTTATGGAAAATAATTAATAAAAATATTTCTACTATAAAATTTAATTATTATAAGAATATACTTTATAATGGTCAATAATTCTAAAATAAACTTATTTGTAAATATTCATGTAATAAATAAATTTTATTTGGCTTAAATATGAATTAGTACTCTAAACTATAGGGCATATTCTACTTCGGTGATCCACCTTTTAATTTTGTCAATTAGGTTATTAAACTATCAATTTTTTTCAATTAAACAAATTGAACACGCCACGTCAACAATTGCTGATGTGGCTAATTTAAGTGGGGTCATAACAAGCTTACGTGGCAAATAAATAATTTAATATACATTACATAAACAAATCATTTTAACAGCATGAGCAAAATTGTCAATATCTTAAAAAGCCCTAATTAAAATAAAACAAACCGATCAGACTAAAGGAAATCAAGCAAACACTTCGATCACAGCTCTCCCCCAATTCTCGATAGAAAAACCCTAGATTAACCGAAGCGCGAAGAACTGAAGATAATCACCCATTCCGGCATGATTTCATCACGATTCCAACGAATAAGGACTGTGCATGTGCAATATGTGCTGAGTCGGCGTTCACCACAAATAACATCGGTCCCCACTGTCGGTCCCCACTTTCGGTCACTACTTTCGAAAGACAGCGAAGTAAGTTTATGTTTATGGTTTGAATATGTGTTATATTTGGACTTTATGTTTGTATTGCTTACAAATCTGTAGTCTCCTAACTGTAAAGTAGTATTCCCCCTCAGTTCCCCATAGTTTTGTCTCCCTAACTCATGTGAGGTCCCCATTTATTTACTTTATGTTTAGTACTTGTTAAATATATATATATATATATATATATATATATATATATATATATATATATATATATATTTATATATTTTTGGTTAATGCAGAAATGGATGTCATTACTTTAAGTTTTCATCATGGTGGTAAACTAATAAATAATGGTGATATAGTTGATTATGTTGGAGGCACTGTTAGTCAATTGTGTAAATATGATCCTGATTATATAACTGGGCCTGAGATTATTGATTATGTTTCAACAGTACTTGGAAGCAAGAATGTGAAAAATGTATATTATCTTATCCCTGGTCAAAGTTTAGCAGAAGGGCTTAGGGCAATAGGTTATGATAAAGGTGTTATTGACATGTGTGAGTATGCTAAGAAGAACCCTGTTGTTGAGATATACTCAGACCATGACCATGAACAAATAGTAAGTACTGATGATGACAGTGAGGGATTTGTTGAAGTTTTAACAGATGTTAACATTGAAGAACAGACTGATAATGAGGGAGTAGAAGAGATTGAGGTTGATGTGCTTCAGACTGATAATGAGAAGGATATAGAATATGAAGGAGTAGGAGATACAGACTCTGATATAAGTAGTAATTGTGACTGGTTAGTTGAGAGTGATGAAGAGTTACTTGCTGCTAGGCAAAATTTGAGAGCAGCAAAAGAGAGGGAAAACAGTGAGAAAAAGAGGAACAAAAGAAGAAAAATGGATGAAGATACTGAAGAAGAAAATGAAGAGGGAAATGAAGGAGGAAATGATAAGCATGTTGATGTTGATGAAATTGGGCAGGGACCTGATGATGAAGGTGGGCAGGGACCTGTTGATGAAGGTGGGCAAAGAGCACAAGCTGAAAACTGGGATGAAATTGACTTAGATTCTGATGAGCTGCACACACCTGAAACAAGTGAGAATGAAGATGATGAGGTCAGACCAACCAATATAAGAAAGAGAAAACATCTTGAATTTAATCCAAAGACTGACATTAAAAATGTTAAATTTTCTGTTGGAATGAAATTTACTAACCACAGAGAATTTAAAGAGGCAGTGAAACAATATGCAATTGGAAAAAAGTACAATGTATGGTTTTCAAAAAATGCAAGGGATAAGGTACAAGTGAAGTGTGCAGAGGGCTATCCTTGGACTTTATGGGCAAGTGTGTTGAAACATGAGAACACTTTTACTGTTAATAGCTATAACAATGTTCATAAGTGCACAAATAAACAGAAAAATAGACAAGTAAATGCAAGATTTTTGGCCAAGCACTATTATGATAAAATAAAAGCTTGTCCATTTTAGAAACTCTCAGAATTCCAATGGGATGTGAAGAAGCATTTAAAAGTTAGAGTATCATTGAGTCAGTGCTACAAGGCTAGAGAAATAGCACTCAAGCGTGCTTATGCAACAATTGATGATATATATGGACAGTTATGGGACTATGAGAAGGAATTGATGAGGGCTAACAAAGGATCAATATTTGAAATTAAAGTAGATAGGCAGTCACCAGAGGAACCAGGGAGATTTCAAAGATTTTATATAAGATTTGATGCTTTGAAAAGAGGCTGGTTGGCAGGTTGTAGGCCAATAATTGGCCTTGATGGATGTTTTCTCAAAGGAATATGCAAGGGTGAGTTGTTATGTGCAGTTGGGAGGGATGCAAATAATCAAATGTATCCCATTGCTTGGACAGTAGTAGAGGTTAAGAACACAGACAGCTGGACTTGGATTTTGCATATTTTAATGGATGATCTAGGTTATCTTGGTGGAGGATATGGTCTCACAGTTATTACAGACCAACAAAAGGTACTTAATTTCATTTTATTGTATTTTTCGTTTACCATATTATAAATGTTTGTTATATATAGCTAATGTAGTCATGTTTTTGTGTAGGGTTTGGATAATGCAATCAAGACAGTTGTTCCTCAAGCTGAACATAGATGTTGTGCTAGACACATCTACGCAAATTGGAGGAAAAAGAACAAAGGATTTGAGTTGAAAACTGCATTCTGGAAAATATCTAAGTGTTTAACTAGGAAGCATTACATGGATCAAATGGAAGAACTGAAACAGTTAAGTGTAGAAGCACATGAGCAGTTGTCAAAACAAGATGCAAAACAGTGGGGCAAAGCTTTCTTCAATGACATGTGCAAGTGTGATATCAGTACCAACAATTTATCCGAAACATTCAATGGTTGGATAGTTGCTGCAAGACAAAAGCCAATAATTGAGATGCTTGAGGATATGAGAGAGCATATCATGGAGAGATTGGTTAGAAACAAGACAATGATGCAGAGAAGTGATGATGTACTGCCTCCTAGAATTAGAAAAAAATTAGAGGATGCAAAGAATGATAGTTTCTGCTATGAAGCTAAGTGGGATGGTTTTGAGGGGTATGAAGTAAAAAGGGATGGTGGACTTGAAGGTAGGACAGTTAGTTTGGTGAACAGGACTTGTGCTTCCAGAGCTTGGGATCTTGATGGTATCCCTTGTAGACATGCAGTTGCTGCCATTTATGAGCAATGGGAGGAACCAGAGGAATATGTCTCAGCAATGCTTAAAAGAGATGCTTACTTGGCATCTTATCAGTTTCCATTGAGAGGTATAAATGGACCAGACCTGTGGGAACCTTCAGGCAAGGAGAAGTTATTGTCCCCAAAACTTAAAGTTCTTCCTAGAAGGCCAAAAAAATGAAGGATTAGAGATCTACATGAGGAACATAAGATAGGTGCAAGTGGAAGATCGTCAAAAAAAGGAATATTGATGACATGCTGGAGGTGCAATCAGATTGGTCATAATATGAGAACTTGCAAGAACCCAGCAGTTCAAAAGCTTCAGAAGGAAAAAGGTAAGTAAAACTAACAGTCAAGATACAATTTAATTTAATGTAACTTAATTGGCAAAGAAAATTAACATGCATCTGCATATTATCTTTGAACTGCAGAAGATGGATCAGGTAGAGGAGCATCAACTAGTGCAAAAATAGATGGGGATGTTACAGCTGTAGCAAGTGGAAGAGGAAGCATGGAAGAGGAAGAGGTAGGCCACTAGGGAGAGGGAGAGGGAGAAGTGGAGGTAGAAATGGGTTTGGTGTCTATGTATCTGCAAGTGGGGAGTCTTACATATCAAGTGGGGCACAACATACTAGGGTAAATCATGTTACTTTATTAAATCTGCAAGTTGTTTTTGTCTAGCATGTTTACTTTATTAAATCATACATTACTAATTGTTTTTTGTTTAACACTTTTTAGATTTCAACTGGTTCTAATGTAAGTCAAGAAAATCCTCACAATCAAAGCCAAGGCAATACTCAAGGTTCATCATCCATGTCAGCCATGAGGCCATCTACATTCCAATCCAGAGGAAGAAATTAGATTTCTGTAAATCAACTAATCAATGGAAGGAAAGCAAGACAAGATGCAAAGGCAAAAGAGAAAGTTGTGGATATCTAGTTCAAGCAATTAAGTAGGACAATATAACTTATGTTTTGGCAAGTGGATATTATTAGTATTAATATTATGGTGCACATTATGATACTATAACTTATGGTTTTGGTATATGTTTTGGCAAGTGGTGCACATCATGTCAGCCAAACAGTTCTATATTATTTTCTGTTGCCAAACTGTGACAGTTTGGTTTAATTTATGCAAGTGGTGCACATTATGTATGACAGCTATGTGGCTTTGTCTGAACATGTTGAATAGAGTGCTTTAATGCAGAAGTTTATGTTTTTGGAAGTATCATTGTATTATTGTTGCTTTTAATATTATGCATCTGTTAATGGAAATAACAGTTGTTTGCACAGGGCTCGAAATTTTATACCAGCTTCATTGTTATGTTTGCAGCAGTTTGTTATGACAAGAGTTTATTATAGAAAAAGGAATAAACTGCAGTGCTTTGTACACCATTACCAGATCTGTGCACATATAAACTGCAAGCATTGTTATAAACTTTCACCATTGCAAACTAAAACAATAAAATGATTAATTGAAGTGCAAATTTACATTCATTCATTCGTTGCAAAATTTACAATCATTTAGTGCAAATTTACATTCATTCATTGCAAAATAAATTACAAACTATAAATTTGTATATAATTCAAACAAGTTCATTCACTAGTTCTTTCACCATTCATTGCAAACTTGTTCTTTTATACATAATTCAAACTATAAATTACAATTATTCACCACCATCATTCACATACAGATGTCCTAACATGAATACCAATATCATGCCTAACAATAAGGCTTTAATTGAAGTACTACACATTTTATCCTTCCTTCTCAACAATTCAATCTGCTCTCTCAGTCTTCCAACCTCTTCACTTTGCTCTGCACATTCAATTTGAAGCTTTTCATTGTTTTTTTCCAATTCATTTATTTTTTCAGTGCCTCTCTCAATTCCATACTTCTTCTTTTCTATTTCTAAATTCAGAGCACTTATCATAAGTTTCAACTCAGGTAAAACTTCTTTGGACCTTTTACAAATCTCTTGGTCATACCAACAAAAGAAGTTGCAGTGTTTGCTTGTCAATTTGTCCTACATGGTTGATAAAAACCAATTTAAAACATAAATTGAATTCCTATACCTTGCTAAATTCCTATTTTACAGAACCTAGAGAATAAGAGAAAAACTCAGCCAACAAAAACTATATTACTATACCTTGCTCCATTGTGGACAACCAAAAAACCTTCTTCCTGGATTACTCTTAGTCCAAGATATCTTCATTCGAGCTCTATACCCACAATAGCACCTTGGAGTCTCACCCATCGAATCAAGACACTCGCCCAACTCCAGTTCATCTTCCATACCAGTAATTTCCATTTTCAGTTAGGGATTTTTGGAGGTAGAAAGCTGAAACCCTATCTCGCTTGTTTTCCTTAAATCTGTTAAATCACACCAGATGAGTAGGATTATCGTGAGAACTGAGTAGGATTTATGCAAAATTAGGGACTACAGAGAAGAGCAACAGAGAAGAGCAACAGAGAAGAGCTAAATCACATACTTACTTGATTGTTAAATCGATTATCGTGCCGCAATGGTTGATTATCTTCAGTTCTTCGCGCTTCGGTTGATCTAGGGTTTTTTCTATCGAGAATTGGTGGAGAGCCGAGAGGTGTGATCGAATTGTTTGCTTGATTTCCTTTAGTCTGATCGGTTTGTTTTATTTTAATTAGGGCTTTTTAAGATATTGACAATTTTGCCCATGCTGTTAAAATGATTTGTTTATGTAATGTATATTAAATTATTTATTTACCACGTAAGCTTGTTAAGACCCCACTAAAAGTAGTCACGTCAGCAATTGCTGACGTGGCGTGTTCAATTTGTTTAATTGGAAAAAATTGATAGTTTAATAACCTAATTGACAAAATTGAAAGGTGGATCACCGAAGTGGAATATGCACTATAGTTTAGGGTACTAATTCATATTTAAGTCATTTTATTTATCACATATATACATACACATTACCTTGCACACATTCCCACATTTATTTTAAAAAAAATTATATGTAAAATTTCTTATTTAATTTATTTAATTATATAGAAAATATTGGGTTATTACATTCATCCTCCCTTATAAGGATTCCGTCCCCGGAATCACCGTTTCAAAACCTATACATACTAGGATACATAGCATACACAGTCATTGCAAGTAGATCTCGGTCAAATCTGATCGAACTAATCTTTAACTATTCTGCCTAAAGCTTGTCTATCTGATTATACGGAAGTTTAATTTCTAATAGAACTCAAATTCTTCCCTCAAAATTTATTTATAAAATAATTTACTATATATAGGAAAATCATGTGACGCCCCCAAAATAGGTATACATCACCCATTCTGAGTCGTCAAATACATGGTACAAAAACAAATACAACTTCATTATAATAATTGTCGTGCAAAATACGACAACACAAATACTGTGTGTTTAAATACAAATATTATCTTCTAGACAATATCCACACTCAAATAAGTCCTCATTACAATTATTGAAACACTATTTTACAAAATAGTGACGACTGCTAACACAACTGACTGGAAACATCACTCCACACCCCGACTAGTTCCTGCTATATTCTCGCCTCTTGAGAAAAATGGAACAAAAAGGAAAAGGGTGAGCTCAACTAGCCCAGTAAAGAATATTATGACTAAGATAATATACAACAAATTATCGTTAGTCTTCAACAGGGAAAAATCTGATAAAATATAATAGACAACAAGTTTTAGATCAACAACTGCAGCGGAAACATCAAACCATTAGAAGAGTCAAGTAGAGAAAGAATTCTATTATCTTTTAAGATTTAAACGTCCATCATCAATATTTTATCCCTGTATCATCAATCAATATACATCTTGAATCAAATATTTATCTTTGCACCACAGGCCAAAGATATTCATTTGTAACACCAGTCGGTCATGTTCATCTCAACACCTGTTCATCTTTGCACTACGGGCCAAAGATATTCATCAGTTAATCATTCATCTTTGCACTACAGGCCAAAGATATTCAGTAATATCATCATTTAGGACTGAGGATGATGAAAAATTATCTTAAAGAAAACGAATCCAATGAGACAGAAGGACAAATATTAGGGATTCGTATTATAGTTTATCCAAGTTCAATAATACTCCATAATAACCAATTGTGAAGGAGAATTCAAAAATAAAGATCAAAACATGGATACAATCAAAGATAGTAACCATAATAGACATCTTAAATAAAAAGAAAAATTTTTATTTTTCGGTGAATAGTGCCGTATTCGTGAATAGTGCCATATACGTGAATAGTAACCCCGACACAAAAAGTTTCAAATTTGATAAAAAGTTTATATCAATATTTCAACATAATGATATTGAAGAAAATAATATCATTTAAGAAGAAAATAATATCCCTTACCTCAAAATAACCGTACTTCTAACTGAATATCGGATATGAGGCTGAATGAAACTTGTGCTGAATAGCAACTCTCAAAGTATCTAAATACTCACAAAATACACTCAATAATCTAGAGAGAGAAAGAGAGAAAACTTATGAATTCTGGTGTGATTTTCAATTCTAACTTAGCCCTTTATTTATAGGAAAATGTTAGCACGCCGAAGCAGACTTAATCTGCAACCTGATGGCTTTACCTGCTACTATTCCCACCCACCATATTTGAATAAAAACCTCAGCACATTTTTTCACCAACCAAGAGTGGGGCCCACCAATTCTAGAATTTTTTACTAAAATGATTAACTCCGAAAATTCAACAATTTCTGATCTAGTCATCTCGTAAAATTCATAACAAATCATACGTTCATTTTTAACGGTTTAAAATTTGTGGACATATACTCAACTTATATATGTATAACATATCCAAATATTACCACGATCCAACGGTCGGATTAAAAATTATAACCCTCACAAAATATCTCAAAAACCCTAATTTAATTTTCAATACCTCCGTTCCGACAAAAATACAGATAAAACACCTCAACATTAACTCCTTCATTTTTAACCACAAAAATATATCCCTCATTTATATCCACATAAAATAAATATTTTCTTATCATATGAATCAATAATTAATTATTCACAAATAATATTACAAAATCACATTTATGACAACCAGGCCGTTCCTAGGAAAGAGGGGGCTTTCCAATAAGAATTTCTCCTTACTGGCGCGCAATTAGGTGACCAAACCTCTCTTTAGACAGAACTTTCTAGACATTACCAATAATGCTATCTAATAATATTATTCAAATAATATGAATTATTGATCTGATAATGGGAAATACTGTGCAGTAACAATTATTGAACAACAATAATATAAAATATCAACGCAGCAATTATTGAATCAATAAAATAAAATATTGAACAATAACTACTGTAACAATTATTGAGTAGTGCCTTCTTACGTAAGAATCAATAATTGGTGCAATACCGTGTGCTACTGTATTTTAATCACCAGGTATTCCAACAGTATTAACGGTAACAACTACGTCGTTAATTATAAACAACTTATACTTGTCGTTTTCTTCATCCAATCGCTTTTCGTTATGGGGCCCACACAAGGCTGCGCCGTCGTACGAATATTCCCCGACAGCAAAAATATTCCACGACCAAACGAATATTCACCGACCAAAAATGAATATTTTATAACCACTTGCTTATTTGAAATATTTGCGCATTTTACCCATAACTAACCACATTAATCAAATCAACCCTTTCTATTTCAAAATAATAAATAGAGGAAATTTAATTTTATTTATTAATAAATTAGGGTCTTATAAATCATGTATAAGAAAATAAAATATATTTGAATAATACATGGTATTCCATCACCGACTGCTACCGTATCCTGCATTGCCTCGTTAAAGACTCCGACGTTTGATTTTATTGGTTTGGTTGTTGAAGTTGGTCCCGTTGTTGCCAATGTCCCGCTGCTTTTCCCCTTATTCGCACTCCCTGTCTCCCTTATACCTTTTGGACAGTCTTTCACCTTATGCTCCATTGATTCACAAATAAAACACCCACTATACATTCTTAAATTGGGGCAGTTAGGAGAGATATGTCCCTCCTGCCCACACTTGTAACACACAAATTTTCCATTTAAACACACTCCTAAGTGATTCTTTCCACAATTTCTACACTGCACAACTTGTTTCTTTCCACCTCCTGGTCTATTTCTAGCATTCCCAACCTTATCTTTTTTCCTCTTTCCAGTTTTACTACCACTACTCCCTTCTCCGGCTTTAACTTGATTTGCCTCCCACCAAAAATTTGCCTCCCCTTTCATTGTATAGGTGGCAAAAGCTGTCTTTTGCCCCTCCGTTACCCTAGCTATCATAAATACTTCTACAGGGTCAGTTGATCCTCTAAATCCTAACGGTTCAATTTCCTTAAAATCTTTGAAGTTTCCCGGTTGATTATCTGGCTGATTTCTCGAGGCTGGTATTCCGTTCTGCATAGCTTGAGCATCCATATTTACCAAATTCTGTATCGGGTCTGGTTGTCCTCCAGCTTTGTTAACAGGTTCTTTTGCCCTTTGGTTTTGTTTTCGTCTTGGCGGCATTATCTGATTAAATAAAATTATGTTCATACAACTAATTCATAGCACTTTACACTATATAGCATAGCACATAATGCTTTAAATATCCGCTATCCCTTTGTGACACAAAAGTCGGGAATCGTTGCCACAACTTATACAAAAGTTGAGAATATTACTTTACACAGACATACTTATCGTATACGCATCATAGAATCATACATATTCAAGTAATACTAATACTACTTATTTCCTACGCCTACACTAAGGATCAATTGCTTAGTAATTTATATATTCCCATTATCGTCAATAATCCATTCACACATAACTGTACCAAGTTCGTCAAACTTACCACTGTTTCTGGATCCGATTCTACAATTTCCACAACAACCACCTCATCAGGGTTGCTTTCAAAGTGAGCCTCTATTTCGGCTATTGGCTTTGATATTGGCTCAGTTATGGAGGTTGACTCCTTTTTTACGATCTGAGAGTATCCTAATCCTATCCACCTGACATTTACGCATAAATTATCCTGACTAGCATATATTATATACACACAACAATTAATTATTTTATATAAGTTATCTTTTATTTTATTTTACGATGAATTTATTCAATTCATCTCCTTTTAAACTCTATATGAGTTATTTGTATTTTCAACGTTTCCCTCTGTCCTAAAGGTTATAGCCTAAGGTCTAACCCACCTAAGGTTTCTAACCTATTGCTCTGATACCATGTTGTGATGCCCCCAAATTCAAGTACTTGAAACCCGAACTCGGTGCTTCACGATACCATTTCTATGAGCGGAATAATACTAATAATAATAACAATAATATAAATACCAAACTTAAATTACATATATCATAGTCTAATCCTAGTTTCTCAACCTTTACTACATTATATTACATGATAGATAATAAATATTATCATCTTAATATAGACTAACTATTACATAGGATACCATAAAGTTTATTCTGCTAGCTTTCCCTTTCCTTTGCCTTTGTCTGAACCTTCAGGTTGATCATACTTAGCTGAAAATATTTACATTTAAAGCAAGAATGAGCATTCGGGTGCCCAACAAGTAATAGCAGACAATAAACGTTAGCTGAAAGAAGTAAATGTTTTCTGTGAATGACACTTCTACAACGAATCAACAGTTGCGAAGTAAGCTCAACCAATAATAACAACATATCAAATCTATCTTCAAATTTTGAAACTACGTACTGACTGTAAATGGAGAGTAGACAACAGAGTATGAACTTTGTTTTTGATTTTTCGTTATTCAACTGAATCACAAGAATTAATATATACACAATAACAAAATGGAATATCTTCCAGAGTTTTATGCTGAGTGATCCGTAAGGATCTTGAACTTAATTCTCGAGTAACTATCAAAGATTTACTTTGATATATCCAGGTGTATTAGATAACCATAAAGATTAAGTCATA
Organism: Panax notoginseng; assembly: GCA_016801055.1. Lineage (NCBI taxonomy): Eukaryota > Viridiplantae > Streptophyta > Magnoliopsida > Apiales > Araliaceae > Panax > Panax notoginseng. The sequence continues at coordinate 80,797,543 of CM029022.1, read as the reverse complement.
CCCCTCTACAAGTATAACAAGTGATCAGCTTAATTATTCCCTATATTATGCATAATACTTAACTGTGCGCAATAGCCGAATATATGACCAATAGTTTTTCCTTTGTATTAAAGGTTGTTCTTCTCAGTCTTACAATCAGAATTTTGCATTATCACAATGAAATACTATGATTTCAATATCTAATCGTTTTTTCGATCTAGCTGAAACAATTGGCATTGATCTGGCAATAATAATTGAGTTCTTTTCTCGAACCTATCAAGTTCTAACAAATATTCGTCTGGCCAGAATAATTAGCTAAGACATATCTCAACGCTATCTGTAAATCTATGTCTAGCCGAATCAAATAGCTTAGACAACTTTTAATTAACATATACATACTGGAAAATAATAAGTATGTATCAACATGTGATTAAATACAATGATTATCAGTGACGTATACGTGAATAGTGTCGTATACGTGAATAGTAATTCCAACATAAAAAGGTAACAATTTCACAATAAAAATCATACTTCATGAATAGTATTGTATTCGTGAATAGTGCCGTATACGTGAATAATGCTATATACGTGAATAATAACCTCAACATGAAAAGGTAAAATTTTCATAATAAAATTCATACCAATATTTCGGCATAATGATATTGAACGAAATAACATCATTTACGAAGAAAATAACATCCCTTACCTCGAAATAACAGTATTTCTGACTAGAATATCGGATATAATACTGAAGAAAACTTACACTGCTTATCAACTCTCAAAGTATCTAAATACTCACAAAAATACGCTCGATATTATAGAGAGAGAAAACTTCTGATTCTGGTGCGATTTTCAATTCTAACTAAGCACCTTATTTATAGAAAAATGCTAGAACGCCAAAGTAGACTAACCTACTACCTGATGGCTTTACTTGCTACTATTCACACACACCACTTTTGAAATAAAATTTCAGCACATTTCTCACCAACCAAAAATGGGGCCCACCCATTCTAAAAAATTTCCAAAATATTTTAAATTTAAACAATAATCATCAACTTCAATAATTCATAATAAATAGCCTTTTTATCAAAAAAATTCGAATCTTATGTCCATCCCACAGGAAATTTAATCCTTTACAACTTTGTAGAAGAAAGTTTTTCCAAATTCCAAACAGAAAATGCCCGAAATTCACATACGGATGATTTTTAATACCTCCATTCTGACAAAATACTGATAAAATACCTTAATATTAATTCTTTCATTTATATCCACATAAAAATAAATATTTCATTATCATATAAATCAGTAATTAATTATTCACAAATAATATTACAGAATCACAATACTGATAACCAGGTCGTTCCCAGGAAAGAGAGGGCTTTTCGATAAGGATTTCTCCTTACTTCTTACTGGCGTGCAATTAGGTGACCAAACCCCTTTCCTAGACAGAACTTCTTTAGACATTGCCAATAATGCTATCTAATAATATTATTCAAACAATATGAATTATTGATCTGATAATAGGAAATACTGTGCAGTGACAATTATTGAATCAACAATAATATAAAATATCAATATAGCAATTATTGAATCAATAAAATAAAATATTGAACAGTAATTACTATAATAATTATTGAGTAGTGCCTTCTTACATAAGAATCAATAATTCAAAAATACTGTGCAATACCGTGTGCTACTGTGTAACCACGCGTATTACTGTATTTTAACCACCGGGTATTCCAATAATATTAACGGTAATAACTACGCCGTTATTTATAAAAACTCAAACTTATCATTTTCTTCATCTTACCGTTTTTCGTTATGGGGCCACCAATGATTGCGCTGTCGTACGAATATTTTCCGACAACAAGAATATTTCGCGACCAAACGAATATTCTCTAACAAAAATGAATATTTTATAACCACTTGTTTATTTTAAAAAATTTACATATATCACCCTTAACTTTAAACTTTTATCAATTTAACTATTTACCAAATAGAAAAATTAAATACTTTTATTTCATAAAATTCGGGATCTTACAATTAGCCTGTCTAGAATCAATTGCAAAAGTTACTCCACATGTTAATAGTATAGTCAGCATAATAATATACATGTGCTGGAATATAAATAAGTTTTGTAAAGTCCTTACATATGATTTGATGTATAAGGACTTAGATTAAAAAGATCAAATAATGTTAGGTTGATCTTATTGAAATTAATCTATTGTATAACTGGTAGGATGTTGTTGATCGTAAAGATACTCTACCAGTTTTGTAGTATGAAGATACATCGTAGAGTTAATTGTGTTCGTAAAGCATCAGGTGAATCGCAGAGGTCACTCCATCTCGTAAGGCGAAGATCATCTCGTAAAGCCAACAAGATGATCACAAAGTTGCAAGGCTATCACAGAGCAATTATAGAAATCGTAGAGCTGTTATGATTATCTTATATATCACTTCGCAAAGTAACGAACAACATACTAAGTGATCAGTGAATCATAAAGTCAAGTAAAACTCTGTTAATAAAGGCTGAACGTAGAATACTCCGAGCAGACGTTAGATGAAAGTTATATTATAAGATAATTCCAAGATCGTTAAGTAAAGCCAAGATCATAAAGTCAACATCAGAATCGTAAATCATTGTGTGTAAAGCAGACCATAGAGTTAAATGAGATTATAAAGCTTACCTTCGCGCCATGGATATAAAGTGAAGATCACATAAGAAGAAGCCAGTAGCAGAAGAATATACTCTGATGATATCTGAGTATAGTTCCCACCAGAAGGAGTTTCCAAAAGGACTTTATAAAAGGTACATTGCAAAGATATTCTGCCTAGTTATAAAGCTAATAACAGTTCGCAGAGTAATCAGAAATCATAAAGTAGCATCTAATAATGTAAACATTGAGAGATAAATAGATCATAGAGATGCCTTCACCTTAGCAGAGTAAACCAAGAATGGTGAAGCAGACAACCTAAGAGAATTAAGAATCGAAGAACAGTTTTCTGGATCAAACGAGCTACTAAAGTGTTCGAAGAGCAAAGAGAAGTCTGCACATCAAGTTCATGCAACATAAGGCAATCAAATAGCAGAACAAAAATTGAAGTCATAATTGTATTGTTAATGCAGAGCATAAGTCTACGATTTCTATCACTCTACTATTAACAAACAGAAGAATAAAAAGATGAACGTAACTTAGAGTTCAACCCTACGACTCTTAAGACAACAGATCGTAGAGTCAAGTCAGGTCTGACAAGAGAATTGACAAATGGAACATTGCGAGAAGAAGATCCCAAGATGTCAAACAATATATCCTTGGGAGAAATCAAAGGTATGTCCACTAACAAGTTTACCGAAAGTGACTTGCCAAAGAATTAGGTAAAGCTGCCACTTGATGTGACAAGTCATGAGTACAAAAGTTCGCTGACACGAGCTCTAGAAAGTTAACATAAGGGATATCAAAGTATCTGAGCATTAAATGTTCCAACGGACACTTTGCAACTAGAAAATTTCAAATGGGCTATAAAAGGTAATATCATTCAAATTGAAGAAAAAGATTATGGTGGGCATAGAACGACTAATATAAGAAAAGGATCATCATCAGAAAAGAATATTGTAATAACCTGATATTTTCTATATAATTAAATAAGAAATTTTGCGTATAAATTTTTTATTTATTTTAAAGGTGGGAATATGTATAAGACAAAGCGTATGAATTTATGTGATAAATAAAAAAAAATATTTATTACATGAATAATTACAAATAATTTTATTTTAGAATTATTGATCATTATAAATTATATTCTTATAATAATTAATTTTATAGTAGAAATGATTTTTTTTATGAAAATATAATTATTATATTATTTAAATAATATATGAAATGATTATTAGAATTATTATAATAACTATTTTATTATAGGAATTTATTTCAGATTAATTAAGTTAATTATTTTAATTTAATGAATAATGGTATGTATAGGAATGTTAAGTCGGATACGGATTCAAAACCATAATTTTGGATTTTGAATAAAGCATAAGAATAATAATATAATATTAATTATATTTCAGTGCTATAAATATGTATTGTATGTATAGACTGATAATGATTGGTCAATTACAGTGTAACATGACAAAACTCTAGCATTGCTGATAAACCCTAATTCAAAAAGTCAAATATAACTTCAAAAATTTGTTAAGTCGTTATGTAGTCGTGTTCAGGTTAATAATGTCAGATATTATATTTAATTAGGCAAAATCCTAATTATTAAAAACCCTAAATTCTAAAATTAGAAACCCTAATTAGTAAATTGAAACTCTAATTGCTATTGTAAGTCCTAATTACTAAATTAGTAATTTTAATTGTAATTTGTGAAACTTAAATCTAATTTTCATGTGCTATGTAATTAGAAAATTAAAAAAAATTAAGAAACCCTAATTTTCAAAATTAGAAATTTAAAATTTTATTTTATTTTAAATGTGACGCCCCCAAAATTAGGTATACATCACCCATTCTGAGTCGTCAGATACATTGTACAAAATTTAAATACAACTTCATTTATACAACTGTTGAGCTGTCGTATAGAATACGACCACTGTTAACTATGAGTTTTAATACAAATGTATGTAACTTTCATGGTACCTTGACCACAACCTTACAATGATACTTTACATAAAAGTATAGTAAAAAACTGTTTTAGAAATTAAAATCTTTGGGAAGTGCTCAAGGAAACCTTCGTACATGGGAGGCCATGCGTCTAGGTTATGATAGATATCATATGTCCACAGAATTATCCTTGGTTGTCCCAAAAGTCCCCAAAGAAAAATAAGAAGATTACTATCCTCTTCTTTCCAATGGTGAGTCTTCTCTTGACATATAAATATCTCCGTTGTTTCCAAGTGAAAATTATATTTCAAATAAACTCCAAGATCATATAGATAGTGCTCGTAGATATATTGAGCAAGTAAATGTGCACAACCATGTCTTATGAGATCACGAAGTTGTATGTCAGTAGATATCTTGTATGATAGTGGCAAAACACCATTCCAAAGTTGGGTTCGCCTCACCCTATTTGATTCACCAAATATAACTACTAAATGATGTATAGAATACAACACACTTTTCTATACTGTTTAGAGAGAACCTCCACAGCTATCACACTATTTCATAGAATAGTGAGGACTACTAATGATATCATCTGGACCGTCACTCCGTTCCCCGACACAACGAATATTTTATATCAACTTGCTTACTTTGCAAAAATAATTTCACATATTACCCTTAACTTTAAAATTTTATCAATTTAACTATTTACCAAAATAGAAAAATTGAATACTTTTATTTCATAAAATTCGGGGTCTCACAATCACCCCTCCTTATGAAATTTCGCCCTCGAAATTTACGTACGTACCTGATATTCGAAGAGATGAGAATACCTTGCTTTCTTTTCAGATTGTACCTTCCCGATAATTTCCTCGCTATCATGATTTTCCCATTTCTCATCTTTTGTATTTTAGATATCATTCTAGAATATAGCTTCAAATCATATCATAATTTGTCAACTTATCAAGTAAACAATTTCAGCTTAGGTAAGTCACACACTAGCGAAGTATATAACTTGTCTCTCCCCTCCTAGTTCTAGACTCTTATCTCCGCCAGCGACCATATCCCTAAGCTCTGAAACTGTGACACCCCCAAAATTAGGTATACATCACCCATTCTGAGTCGCCAGATACATGGTACAAAATTCAAATACAACTTCATTTATATAACTGTTGAGCTGTCGTATAGAATACGACCACAGTTAACTATGAGTTTTAATACAAATGTATGTAACTCTCATAGTACCTTGACCACAACCTTACAATGATACTTTACATAAAAGTATAGTCAAAAACTGTTTTAGAAATTAAAATCTTTGGGAAGTACTTAAGGAAACCTTCGTACATGGGAGGCCGCCATGCGTCTAGGTTATGATAGATATCATATGTCCATAGAATTATCCTTGGTTGTCCCAAAAGTCCCCAAAGAAAAACAAGAAGATTACTATCATCTTCTTTCAAATGGTGAGCCTTCTCTTGACATATAAATATCTCTGTTGTCTCCAAGTGAAAATTATATTTCAAATAAACTCCAAGATCATATAGTTAGTGCTCGTAGATATATTCAGCAAGTAGATGTGCACAACCATGTCTTATGAGATCACGAGATTGTATGTCATTAGACATCTTGTATGATAGTGGCAAAACACCCTTCCAAAGTTGGGTTCGCCTCACCCTATTTGATTCACCAAATATTACTACTAAATGATGTATAGAATATAACACACTTTTCTATACTATTTAGAGAGAACCTCCACAGCTATCACACTATTTCATAGAATAGTGAGGACTACTAATGATATCATCTGGACCGTCACTCCGTTCCCTGACACAACGAATATTTTATATCAACTTGCTTACTTTGCAAAAAAAATTTCACATATTACCTTTAACTTTAAACTTTTATCAATTTAACTATTTACCAAAATAGAAAAATTGAATACTTTTATTTCATAAAATTCGGGGTCTCACATTAAACCCTAAATTGGAATCCTAGAAACTAAAATTCTACAATCCTAGGGTTAAACCTTAAGGGTTAAACCCTAAGGATTGGAGTAGATTGTCAAGAATGCCATTCAAATTAGATGACAAATGACCAAAAAACCCTTTTTGTCATATTCTTGAATTGCTTGCTTGCAAATCTTGCCATATATTAGCAAGTCACCAACCCTAAATATCCCATGTGCCAAAATCTTTTCAAATCAGTAAAGTAAATCATCCAAATACATTCCATCCAAGTAATATATAAGATCAAGAGAGAGAAAGCTCCTCATTTAGTTCATTTGTGCATTTATACTCAATCAAGTCCCTTTCTCTCTCTAACCCACGAATTCTCTTAGCATATCAGTCCCAAAAACAAGCCCCACTACTTCCATTAACAGATTAGTAGCCTAGAATCAAGAGTTTGTTCATAAAGGTATAAAACCTAAAACTAAAATCTGACCCTTGATTCTATGTTAAATGTTATACTTTAGTGTTAAAACATGTTGTTTGTAGTCTATATAGATGATCTGGGTTGATAGATGTTAGATCCATAACATCCATAGGCTCAGATTTGAAGTTTTTCAAAATCTAGAAAATATTTTTTTGTTGTCTGATAATGAATGTCAGATCTCATATCTCAGTGATTGTTAATGATTTTTGTGTTTTAAAAGTTTGTAGTTATAGTATGCTATGAGATCTTTGATCCGAAATTGAATCAAACCCAGATCATGGACAGATTAAAAGTAATGGCTGGTCAAACCTAGTTGACTGATCATGACTTTTCAAATCTAGAAAACCCATATTGTGCCCAGGAACGCCTGACAAGAAGTTCATGGGCTCGGATCTGTCAGTGGGTTGATGATCTGTGTTTGTTTTTGTATCTAAGTTGTAGTATGTTAGTTTAACTTTAGATCCATGCTTTTAGAACCTCTAGATATCATATATACTAGTTTTGGTGGCTGGTCAAAGGAGGTCAGACGTTCATGAACTCAGTTTTCTGGGTAACCTAGAAAACTGATGATCATGACCATTGACAGACTTTGACCGACATAGATCTGCTTGCTGTGATGTTGTTATGGTGAATTTTTGTAATAGATCTGTACCTTGTCATATTGGCTACACACTGTACTCATTAGATCACAAAAATGTTACAAGAACAGCGAGTTGTGGAAGCCCAAAGTAGGCCTCACGAACTATTCTTCATTTCTAGGTAACCCAGAAAATGAAGAACAACTCTGACAGTCTTTTCAATGGCTTAGATCTTTCTGATTAATGATGTTTAGACTTGACTATTATTCAAAACATGTTCTATGTTAGTTCCTCTACACAGCCCGACATTTAGAATACCTTTACCATGAACAGATTTCATGATATAAGGCCACCAAGATCGTTGACCGGCCATGACTTGATTTTCTAGGCAGCCAAGAAATGTGATGAACAGCTCTGGCAGCATGTTTTGAGCCTTAGATCTTGTTTGTGTTATGTTATGAACCAGAAATGTTTATGAACTTGTAGTATTACATTACTACTACAATATTTGATCAATAGATAGCCCAGAAACATCATATACAATAAATTATTCATGGTCAAACTAGCTAGCTCGAAACCGTCATTTGAATGTTCTTGAGGACTCAAGAACACCTAAGGCGACGCTTTCTATCGCTAAAGGCTATAACGACATATTTAATAATTTTATTTATTTTAATTTCTAAAAATTATTTAAAAATAGAAATTAATTATTAAAAATTCCAAAAATAGTTTTAAAAATTATTTCAAGTTATAAAAATTAACTTTTAATAATTTGACATATTTTTCATAAATATTAATATTTATTTGGATATTATTGATATTTAATTTATTTAATAAATACATTAAATAAATTAATTAAAAATAATTTTATTATATTAAAAATTATTTTAAATGATAAAAAGGTATTTAATAAGATTTTAAGTTATCAAATATAACTTTTAAGACAAATTTCATTAATTATTTAATATTAATGGTATTAGATTTATTTAACAATTATATTAAATAAATTAATTTAAAATAATTTTAATATTATAAAAATTATTTTAAATGAAAATAAAGTGTTTAGAAATATTTTAAGTTATAGAATATAACTTTTAATATTTAAAGGTAAATTTTATTAATAATTTAATATTAAATGATATTAGAGTTATTTAATAATAATATTAAATAAATAGTTTAAAAATGATTTTATTAATTTAAAAATCATTTAAAAAGGATATAAATGGTTTAAAAATATTTTTAAGTTATAATAAATAACTTTTAATATTTTGATAAATAGTACATTAATATTTAAATATTAATAGAAATTATTTAAAAATAATTTTAAATGTTTTAAAAATTATTTAAGGGTAATAAAAATGTTTTAAAGATATTTTGAGTTATTAGAAATAACTTTAATATTTTGGCAATGGTTTCATTAATAATTTAATATTAATTAAATATTAATGATAATAGAATTTAATATTTAAATCATTTAAAAATGATTCTAGTGTTTGAAAAAGCATGATAAATTATAATAATAATTTAAAAATTATTATAAGGCTATAAAAAATAAAATGTGTAAGACCCCAACTTATTAACGAATAAAATTATTTTTTTTCTAATTATTATTGTGAATAGCAAGATGTTAATTTGATATAATATTTTGGCTATGGGTGAAATGTGTAAATTTTGTAAAATAAACAAGTGGTTATAAAATATTCATTTTGTCGGGAAATATTTGTTTGGTCGTGGAATATTTTTTCTGTCGGGGAATATTCGTACAACGGCGCAGCTATTTGTGGGCCCCATAACGGAAAACGGTTAGATAAAGATAACGACAAAAATTGAGTTTTTATAAATTACTGCATTGATATTTTATATTATTGTTGTTTCAATAATTGTCACTGCACAGTATTTTCCATTATTAGATCAATAATTCATAATATTATTAGATAGTATTATTGGCAATGTCTAGAAAGTTCTGTCTAAGGAGAGGTTTGGTCACCTAATTGCGCGCCAGTAAGGAGAAATCCTTATTGGAAAGCCCCTCTTTCCTGGGAACGGTTTGGTTGTCATAAATGTGATTCTGTAATATTAATTGTGAATAATTAATTATTGATTCATATGATAAGAAAATATTTATTTTATGTGAATATAAATGTTGGATATATTTTGTGGTTAAAAAATGAAGGAGTTAATGTTGAGGTGTTTTATCAGTATTTTTGTCGGAATGGAGGTATTAAAAATCAATCATGGTTTTTGAGATATATTGCGGGGGTTATAATTTTTAATCCGACCGTTAGATCGTTGTGATTTTTAGATATGTTATACATATATAAGTTGAGTATATATCCACAAATTTTGAACCGTTAAAAATTAATGTATGATTTGTTATGAATTTTAAGAGATGACTGATTCAGAAATTGTTGAAGTTTTGAAATTTATCATTTTGGTGGAAAATTCTAGAATTGGTGGACCCCACTTTTGGTTGATAAAAATGTGCTGAGATTTTTATTCAAATGTGGTGGGTGGGAATAGTAGCAGGTAAAGCCATCAGGTTGCAGGTTAAGTCTGCTTCGGCGTGCTAACACACACTAGAAACAAGTTTACTCTCTTTCTCTCTCTAGATTATTGAGTGTATTTTGTGAGTATTTAGATACTTTGTGAGTTTCTATTCATCAGTGCAAGTTTCCTTCAACCTTATACCGATATTCCGATCAGAAGTACTGATATTTTGAGGTAAGGGGTGTTATATTCTTCTTAAAATGATATTTTCTTCAATATCATTATACTGAAATGTTGGTATGAACTTTTTATCAAATTTGGAACTTTTTGTGTAGGGGTTACTATTCACGTATACGTTACTATTCACGTATACGGTACTATTCACGAATACGCCACTATTCACCGAAAAATTAAATTTTCTTCTATTTGTCCAAGTTGTCTATTATGGTTACTATCTTTGATTGTATCCATGTTTTGATCTTTAATTTTGAATTCTGCTCCAAAATTGGTTATTATGGAGTATTATTGAACTTGGATAAACTGTAATACGGATTCCTAATATTTGTTCTTTTATCTCACTGGATTCGTTTTCTTTAAAATATTTTTCATCATCCTCAGTCCTAAATGATGATACTACTGAATATCTTTAGCTTGTAGTGCAAAGATGTATGATTACCTGATGAATATCTTTGGCCTATAGTGTAAAGATGAACAGGTGTTGAGATGAACATGACCAACTGGTGATACAAATGAATATCTTTGGCTTGTAGTGCAAAGATGAATATTTGATTCAAGATGTATATTGATTGATGTTACAGGGATAAAATATTGATGATGGACTTTTAAATCTTAGAAGTTAGTAGAATTCTTTCTCTACTTGACTCTTCTAATGGATTGCTGTTTCCGCTGCAGTTGTTGATCTAAAACTTGTTGTCTATTATATTTTATCAGATTTTCCCTGTTGAAGACTAACAATAATTTGTTGTATATTATCTTAGTCATAATATTCCTTACTGGGCTAGTTGAGCTAACCCTTTTTGTTCCATTTTCTTCTCAGGAGGAGATAGTATAGCAGGAACTAGCCGGGGTATGGAGTGACGGTTTTAGAAAGTTGTTTAGCAGTCCTCACTATTTTTGTAAAATAGTGTATCAATAATTGTAATGAGGACTCCTTTTGAGTTTTTATACTCTCTATTTGTATTCAAACTCACAGTATATGTGTTATCGTATTTTGCACGATAATTGTATTACTGAGGTTGTATTTATTTTTGTACCATGTATTTGGCGACTTAGAATGGGTGATGTATACCTATTTTGGGGGCGTCACAGTTGGTATCAAATCTTTGGGATATGATCCCTGACTGAGATGTGAGACACGAACTAGGAGGGGAGAGACGGGAAATTCCTTCGCTAGTATGACCTGACTAAGTTTATTTGGTCGGTCAGAGTATAGGGATAATATATGACATGACTATTAACCCTTGTTTTATGGTAGTATTTTAGAATGACAGCTGAGAACGTTAATAATAGAGTGAATCAGACCGTGGAGACACCTTTGATCACCACCCAGGAGAACGTGCAACAGGAAAGCAATATTCCACCTGTAAACAACACTACCGAACAAATGATGAATGATGGGATGTTTAGAAGTTTTTTGCAGTTCATGCAAAACCAGACGAGGGAGACTCGTGCACAAAATACGGGTGGAAATGCTAGCAATACGTGGCTTGTCACAGCCAAGCAGTTCAAAGAGTTGGGACCACCAGAATTTAAGGGAAAGTCGAATCCGATCATGGCGAAAACGTGGGTCAAGCAAATTACCAAGCTATTCGATGTCTTGGGATGCACGGAGGAACAGAAAGTTCCATTTGCCACCTTTATGTTCTGCGGTGAGGCAGACTACTGGTGGGAGTCTGTGAAGCGTACCCAGCCTGACGCACTCAACATGTCTTGGGAAACATTTCAAAAACTATTTAATAACAAGTACTTTGCTAAAAGTATTCGTCATATCAAGGAGGTAGAGTTTATTAGACTGGAACAAAACAACATGACGGTGTCCCAGTACGAGGCGAAGTTTGCAGAGTTATCCAGGTTTACACCTCATTTGGTAGAGAATGAGGAACGAATGACGAGGATGTTCCTGAGAGGTCTAAAGCCCGAGATTCGGCAATATCTTATCTCTCATAATTTTTTTTTATATTTAGATGTTGTAAACAGGGCTCAATTATTAGAGTGAGATAATGAGTATTTTCAACCGAGGGACCACAACCAGGGTCATACCGGTGGCAGCGGTCATCGGAGCAATGAAAACCAGCAAGGAAAAAAACATTTGGACAAAAGCGGTAATCACTCTGGTGGTAATTGTGGCCGTGATAATAGAAGGAGCGAGTCGGGAGGAGATTTCAAATGGAGAAGGTACAAGAACGATAACGTGAAGACGTCAGCACCAACATCAACTGTTTCTAGGGGAAGAGAACGAGCACCGGTCGTATGTTATAAATGCGGGAAAGAGGGACACATAAGCCCAAACTGCTCACAACAGTTCAAGGTATGTTATAACTGTGGAAAGGAAGGTCATATAGCTAAAGATTGTCTTGTTGCGAAACCAAGTTCAACGGGGATAGTGACTCCGAAGGCTGTTCCGAACAAGTCAAAGTCAGTAGTTCCTGGAAGGGCGTTTGTCATGACTGCCCAAAATGCGAGGAACCCGAACGAGGTGATCACGGGTAAGCTAATCATAAAATCTTGCAAAGTTTATACCTTATTAGATACCGGTTCTACCCATTCTTTTATCTCTCTTTCTTGTGCTCAACGTTTGAACTTGACTTCGGAGAAATTAGACTTTGACTTATCTGTTGAAACTCCGTTAGGAGAAACTTTCGTTACATCTACTGTTTATAAATCTTGCTTGATTCAAGTTGGTACCATCACATTACTTGTTGATCTTATTTCGTTAAAAATTCTTGAAAGAATACTTCGTGAATAGTACTCGTGAATAGTACCGTATTCGTGAATAGTGTCGTATACGTGAATAGTAACTTCGACATAAAAAGGTAAAAATTTCATAATAAAATTCATACCAATCTTTCTGTATGATGATATTGAAAGAATAACATCATTTACGAAGAAAATAACATTCCTTACCTCAAAAGAACAGTAATTCTGACTGGAATATCAGATATGATGCTGAAGGAAGCTTACACTGAATAGCAACCCTCAAAGTATCTAAATACTCACAAAAATACACTTGATATAATAGAGAGAGAAAACTTCAGATTCTGGTGTGATTTTTAATTCTAACTAAGCACCCTATTTATAGGAAAATGCTAGAACGCCAAAGCAGACTAACCTGCTACCTGATGGCTTTACCTGCTACTATTCACGCACACAACTTTTGAAATAAAATTTTAACACATTTTTCACCAACCAAAAGTGGGGCCCACCCATTTTAGAAAATTTCTATAATGTTTTAAATTTATACAATAATAAGCAACTTCAATAATTCATAATAAATAGCCCTTTTATCAAAAAAATTTGAATCCTATATCCATTCCATAAGAAATTTAATTTTCTACAACTTTGTAGAAGAACGTTTTTCTAAATTCTAAACAGAAAATGCCCAAAATCTACATACGGATGATTTTTAATACCTCAATTCTGACAAAATACAGAGAAAATACCTCAACATTAATTCCTTCATTTATATCCACATAAAAATAAATATCTCCTAATCATATAAATTAATAATTAATTATTCACAAATAATATTACAGAATCACAATACTGACAATCAGGTCGTTCCTAGGAAAGAGGGGGCTTTCCGATAAGGATTTCTCCTTACTGGCGCGCAATTAGGTGACCAAACCCCTTTCCTAGACAGAACTTCCCTAGACATTTCTAATAATGCTATCTAATAATATTATTCAAATAATATGAATTATTGATCTGATAATGGAAAATATTGTGCAGTGACAAATTATTGAATCAACAATAATATAAAATATCAATGTAGCAATTATTGAATCAATAAAATAAAATATTGAACAGTAATTACTGTAACAATTATTGAGTAGTGCCTTCTTACGTAAGAATTAATAATCCAAAAATACTGTGCAATACCGTGTGCTACTGTGTAACCACGCGTATTACTGTATTTTAACCACCGGGTATTCCAACAGTGGTAACGGTAACAACTACGCCGTTATTTATAAAAACTCAAACTTGTCATTTTCTTCATCCAATTGAATTTCGTTATGGGGCCCACCAATGATTGCGCCGTCGTACGAATATTCCCTGACAACAAGAATATTCCACGACCAAACGAATATTCCCCAACAAAAATAAATATTTTATAACCACTTGTTTATTTTGAAAAATTTACATATATCACCCTTAACTATAAACTTTTATAAATTTAACTATTTACCAAATAGAAAAATTGAATTCTTTTATTTTATAAAATTCGGGGTCTTACAAGGTTACTAAAAAAGATTTGGAAAATTCTTCCTCATCTTTTCCTCGAGTTTCCATGTAGCTTCTTCAGTGTTGTGGTTCCTCTAAAAAACTTTGAGAGAATATATAACCTTATTCCTTAGCTTGTGTTCTTTCTTATCCAAAATTTCTATAGGAATTTCCTCGTACGATAAGTCATTCTCGACTTGAATCGACTCATATGATGTCACATGCTTGTAATCAGACTTATATGGTCACAACACTGACACATGAAACATATTATGAATATGTTTCAATTCAAGAGGTAGAGCTAATTCGTACGCCACTTCGCCTATCTTCTTCAGTATCTCGAACGTTACAATAAATCTCTGAGTCAATTTTCTTATCTTCCCTTTCTAGGGAGATACTTTCAAAAATAAATAGCTTCCAACTTCGAAGTCTCATTTTTTAGGATAAAGATCTGCATACTTCTTCTGACGATCCTGAGCAATTTTGGCCCCAACAGTCTTCATTCACTAACCTCATCCCAATATAAGGGCGTTTTCACCCATACAGGGCTTCGTGCGGTGGCATTCCCATGTTTGCATGATAGCTATTATTATACGTAAACTCTACTAACGGAAGATGATCCTCCTAACTTCCTTTGAAGTCCATCACATAGGCTCTGAGCATGTATTCTAATGTCTGAATCGTTCTTTCGCTTTTCCCATCGATCTTTGGATGATATGCGGTACTCAACCTTGTTCTGTCCCCATCCTTTCTTAAAAACTCCTCCACAAGTTTGACGTGAAGCGCAGATCTCTATCAGATACAATTAATATCGGCACTCCATGTCTTGAAACTATTTATTTGATATACAATTTGGCGAGTTGATCTAAATTGTACCTAATCTTGATCGGCAAAAAGTGCGTTGCCTTTGTAAGACGATCCATAATTACTCATATCGTGTCATAACCTTTCTGTGTTGCTAGAAGTCCCACCACGAAATCTATCATGATATGCTCCAATTTCTATTCAGGAATCTCTAATGGCTGTGAAAGTTCAATAATAATCTAGAAGGGGGGGGGGTTTGAATAAATTATTACAGATTTAAATATTATCTTAGGCCTTTTTGAATTTTCAGAAATTAATTTGCAGTGTTAGAAAATAACATGCAGGATAGTAAAAATTAAATCACACAATGCACCGAGATTTATCTGGTTCACAACATACACCCCTGGTATGTTGCTATGTCCAGTCTCAAATTCCGATTTAGAACTTGAGATCCTATAACTATTAGTAATAAATACTCATTCAACAAGCAGAGAAGCCTTTACAAAATTTTATAGACAAACTTCCAACTAATCTATCTTGGACAGCAAGTTCCCAGCTCCCTCCTCAAGTTTAGTTGTTCCTTCTTTTGAGCCTAGTTCTATTCTATGATTTGGTCTTGAAATAACAACCTCTTCCTTATCTCACAAGTTCACTATAGACCCAACTCTCAGCTGGCCTCTCTAAGAATCTGGTCTTAGTCGAAGAATTGCTTATTTTTCTCAAAGGTACATAAAATAAACTAAATCTACCCTTTTCCTTTTTACAAAAGATTTTACAACAATTTGTTTCTAAAATAAGCAGATAAAATTTAGTACATATTGATGCTTCTCAAATTAGTAGATATCAATTAAAGAGCAAATATTTATCAAAGTTCAAAGACTTTTATACTAGAGATAATATGCTTCTTTATAAGCAGATAGTAATTTGTGCTTAGATCAAATAATGCTTCTATGTAAGTAAATATGTAAATTTTGCATTGTTATAAAAGTTTAAATAACTTATATATATATATATATATATATATTTAAAATGCTTCTTGAATAAGCAAATAGATAAATTTTAGCTTTAACTCAAAAATGCTTCTGTATATGTCGATATATAGTTTAATGCAATTTTATAAAGAATTATTTATTTCATTATAATAAAGAGTGTTTTTTTATGGATCAAAAAGACTTGTTTTTCAGATATTCTCTAACAAGTATTATATAAATGAATTTATGTTCAAATACTTATAATTTAAAAGAATAAATCAATTTAAATGATAATTATCAAGTATAACAATTTAATTAGTTAAGCACTACTTGATATAACAAATATACTTGTTTAACTTAGATAATATATAATAATATTTTATCTATTATGTGATTTATAAATAAAGTCACTTAGTACTATAAGGAATCGTACGGTTCGATTCCCTCACTTAAGAAGAATATTTTGTAGCCTTTCGGCGTCTAAGTATAACAGAATTTATAATTTTAAAATTGATATTTATATAAATATTTTCAATAGATCACTTAAATTTTCAAATCCGATTCAGATGATTCACTCTTTTTAGAGGAATATCTCAGTGTCGTTTTGAACTATCTAGTGTATATATATTTTATAATATTTATATAAATAATATTAATAAAAAGTTACTTAGTACTATAAGGAATCATACGGTTCAATTTTCTCTCCGTAGCTGAATATCTCCATAGCCTTTCGGCGTCTAAGTATAACTTTTTGTTTGATAAGTCGATGAAATATAGATATATAAAATTATTTATAACAATTTATATTCGTATATCTATAAATTTAAAACAAGTAAGAAATAATTCAACTAAGTTAAATCAAATGACTTATCTCAATTACTTGGACCAATTTCCTCTTATTAAATAATCAAAAACATTGGTAAGAAGAGATATAAAGCTTTAGAGTGAGTATGTAGGCAATGAGAGTAAATTTTTCTTTTCACTTGAATTGACAAAAATCAAATGAATGAAAGACTTCTTATTTATAGAATTTTGAGGTCAGGGGCAAAATAGTAATTTTGAAATCTATTTTTGAAATCAATGGATGAGATTGCTTTAAATTAATTTTAATGGTTCGGATTAGACTTATAGCACACAGATTGCCACACAACCTTTCAATCTGAATTTCAAATATTTAATGCCTCATGTAAGAAAAGTTCCTTCTTTTTTCAATCAACCCATTAAATTCGGTCAAGATGACTAAGCTTTCAAAAAAATTCTAGCAAGCTTTTTGTTTAAACAAATGTATGTGCCTACTGAAATTTCAGCAAATGGTAATAAGTTATGTCCCAAAAAGATAGTCACCTTATACTTCATACACATACACATGGTTATATATATATATATAAGGTAAGACTTATATATAAATATACATGTATGCCAAAAAAAATTATTGCCCAATTTTTTGTTTTGTGAGTTTGAAAGAAAATAAGATCTCCTCGCCTTGGAAATTTTTATATGAATCAATTTATTTAACACTTGATATTTAAATTATCAAGGTCAACAAAAATTAATTCAAATAAAATTTAGAAAAATAGTTTAGATAAAAGTGAGCAAAATAATTAATTAAATATCAAACCTATTTAATTAGTCTAATTACTTCATAATTGTTATCATCAAAATATACTAAAACTGTGGAGACCTATCAGGCTGTAATAATCTGGTCATTGATGATCTACCTTGACTCTCTGACAAGTTAAACATCTGCTGACACATTCTGCAATCTCACTCTTCATGCATTGTTTGGCCACCAAAAGTGTTGACTAAAATCTTAATACATTTTTGTGCTTCCCGGGTGTATCGAGTATCTTGTACTGTGTGCTTTTTGCAAAATTTCTTCTCTTAGTTCCGATATTGAAGGTACCCAAACTCGTTCTTCGAATCTCAACAGTCCGATGCCATCTATCTTATACTTCAACTCTTCACCTCCAACTAATCATTTCTTGATGTTACCACATTCTTCATCATTTTCCTGAGCCTCTTTCTCCTTCTCCTTCTCCTTCTCTAATAAGGTAGGACTTACTTCCATTTCTATTACTTTATCTGAATCCTTCGAATTTTTCACCTCCAACTCCATTTTCTTTATCTCTCTTACTAACTCCTCATGCTCTGTCAATTCAAATAATTTCTCTCTACTTTTTCTGCTTAAAGCATCTGCCACTACATTGGCCTTTCCTAGATAATATAAAATATCACAATCATAATCCTTGATCAATTCTAACCATTTCTTTTGTCTCATGTTCAACTCCTTTTGTGTAAAGATATACCTCAGACTCTTGTTATCTGTATATATCTCGCACTTTTCTCCATAGAAATAATGTCTCTAAATCTTAAGAGGAAACACTACCGCAACAAGTCATGGGTAGGGTATCCTTTTTCATAATCCTTCAACTGTCGTGACGCATAAGCAATGACTTTACCATTCTGCATTAACATGCAACCTAGTCCCTTATGTGACGCATCACTATACACTGTAAAGCCTCCCGTACTATTTGGTAAGGATAACTGTTGGTTGATTTCGCAATCAAAGAATACGTACAAATATACATGGTCAATAAGTAATAAAGTGATAAAATAGAGTATCGTTCCCACAGAGAATTTTAATTAATAAATTCCAACTAATAGCACTATATCAATCCAATTTTATTTAAACAATGATAAATTATAATTTTCTGAAATAAGGAAACTAAATTAAACAATTGAAGATATTATTCTAAAATAAGCAAATAAATAAACTAAGATTTGAGTGTATGATTTTCGATAAATAAGGATTATGACTTCAATATCCCCAATTGTGAACTATAAATCAATTATCTAATTATCCCAACTATTATGTCTACTGAATTGTTAACATGAATTCTCCAATGTCAAGAGTCCTTTTCCAAGTGATCAGCTGACTTCTATTTAATTCAGATTAATCTTGCTATATTCCTATGCAAAACAAGTGAATTAAACTCCTTTAATTCCAATTCCTTATGTGTTACATGCGGTGAAAAGATATTTCCATTCAATTCACAAACCTAATTATTCACTATGCAAATAAATAAGTCACACGTTATCAAACCAAGTTCTAACCCTAGAATTCCTCTTCCAATTCCTTCTAGAATAACAAGGTAATTATTGGCCAAATAATTAATCAATAGATGCAAGGTATGATAAACAATTCACTTCGACATAAATAATTGGAATAAATTGAATAACTAATTTATAGCCATAAAAAGTTCAATTGAAATCTTAATTAAAGAATTAGTTCATAACGGAAATAAAAACCAATAATTGTTTGCAAAACATCCTTAAAGAATTACAACTTGAAAATAAGGAGAAAAAGAAGAAAACTCTTTTGCCAATCCTTAGTCTTCAAGCAATCCTTTGTGTAGCCTCCAATGAATGAATGATGAATGATTCCCCTCATTCTTTAAATTAAAACATCCTTTATATACTCCACTTATCCAAACCCTAACACTCCTAATCCAAGTTGGCTTCAAACAATTCCATTCAGCAAGTCCACCGAAAGTCAAACGCGCGCGTCCTGGTCAACATCAACCGAGGCTCAGCACCCCGGCGCTGTTGGTAGTGTATTTTCCAGAGCCCCGGCGCTGGACTTCTCTAAAATTACCATATTGCCACTCTTTGCTCCAAATTCCCCCCTTCGCTCCTGCAGCTCCCAAATCTACAAAATAACACATAAACACAGTAAAAACATTCATAAATGACTCGAAGATATAACAATTTAAGCCCAAGTATATCCGATTTATGGGTATATTACCCAATCATCAATAACACGTGTACTTCACTCAATCACTTCTTCAACTCCTGAAAAATCTGCTCACACTTCTCTGTCCACACATACTTAACAATCTTCCTTGTCTAATTGGTCAATGGCGTTGCTATCTTCGAGAAATCTTGAATAAACCTTCGGTAATATCCTGCCAGTCCCAAAAAACTTCTTACCTTTGTCAGTGTCTTTGGTTGTCCCCAATTTTTCATCGCTTCTACCTTCGCTAGATCAACAGAAATTCCCTCGTTGTCGATAACATGTCCCAAAAACTGAACTCTTTTCGACCTGAATTCACATTTCAAAAATTTTGTATATAATTTCTCCTTTCTTAATGTCTACAATACTATCCTTAAATGTTCGACATACTCCTCTCCAGTCTTAAAATACACCAGAATATCGTCAATGAAAACAACTACAAACTTATCTAAATAGGACATAAGATAGTTTTTCAGTCGTGAGAACTATTCTCAAATTACTTAACCAATTGGAGTAATTCGGTCCAGTTAATTAGCATATAATATGCTACGTAGTGATAGTGAATTAGACATTGTAAAATTATGAAATGAATTTGTAATTTAACAATATTTTAGCGTACATTCTTTTATTAATTACCAAAATAAATTAGGTCTTATTTTATATTGTATATTCCATTATTTTCTTCAAACTATATTACCCTCACTTATATAGTTCGGTAAAATCTAATTAAAGATTTGCTAGTGAGAATAAGGATCCCATTTTAAATGTATATAGCCTTGTGCGACATAACAAACTATATATAAATAAATAAGTAAACAACTATTGTCAATTACATCAACATGTAACTCCTTTTATTTTACCTCTTAGATTATTATGATCAAGTGCAACACATCTGAATCATAATTATCCAAGTTAAGTCCAACCTTGCACTTCCATATATTCAAAAGAAAAATACTATCCTTGTACGACACAACAAAACAACATTGTTCAATCTATTTATAAGCATCAAATGTGATAAAATAACATCTCAAAAAATTAATATAAGCCTTGTGTGACACAACAAACTTATAGTAATTTATTGATACTCTATTATTTTTATCATGCTAGAAGGTGACGTTCGATATTCCAAATATCTTTGAACGTTTAAAACTTAATATAAATTTTTTGAGGGAATTTTTATTATTTGTCTCATCTTGTTTAGCACGCATGCACACACACACACACACACACACACACACACACACACACACACACACACACATACATATATATATATATATATATATATATATATATATATATATATAGTGTAAGCATGCACATATAGAATACTATATTCTACTCGGATTGATTATGAACTTTATTCTAGTTTGGTTCAGTAGAGCGACCAAGTGAACAAAGAGGTCAAACCTAGGGTGCAAGAATAAAATTTAAATATAACAATTATATTTAAATCCGAGCTCCATTACAAACGGGTCTTCATGCGTTCCTTGCTCCTTTGTCTCCAGATCTTCAAGTAATTCTAACTAATTCTATTGCAAAACTATTTACAATAAATAGAAACCTTGATCTGTCAAGGGAAAATACATAGGAGGGAGATAGAATTTACACTAAGAAAAATTAGAAAAGACGAGGTACGCCAACCCCATTTATAAAACTCATACATTCATGTATCAAACTAAAATAAAATTCAATCACATTGGTCAATATGGACTTGGAATTGGATTTCACGTTAACTTGAATAAAAGAATTTATTCATATATGGAATATGATTCCATATTTCATAGAATAAAGGAGTTTAGTCACATATGGAATAGGATTCTATGTTTCCTAAAATTAAAGATGTTTAATTTTGATAAGGAATATGATTCAACATATTTTATTTTTCCAGTAATTCTAAGTTAAAATAAAGGAGTTTATTTTGTACTTGGAATTGGATTCCTTGTTAATTAAAATAAAGGAGTTTATTTTGATTTGGAATTTGATTAAAAATAAAGGACTCTAATTTTATTCAAAATTGGATAAAATAAAATAACGAAGTTTATTGTGATTTAAATTTTGATTAAAATAAATGAGTTTATTTTGTTTCAAAATTGAATTTCTAGTAAACTTTTAATTGCCATTAAATTGATATCGATACATATATGAATGGATTTATTATTAATGAGATGAATGTTATTTATTGATGCATATGATGATGTGTATAATAATAAATGAGATTGATTATGAACTATTGATCAATGTTATTGGATTTTATTTTAGTTGGATGCATGAATGTATGAGTTTTATAAATGGGGTTTGTGTACCTCGTCTTCTCTAATTTTTTTTAATGTAAATTCTATCTCTCTCCTATGTATTTCCCCTTGACTGTTGATCAAGGGGAAGTACATAGAAAAAAATTCTTATATGAAATTAGTTAATATATACTTTACCCAAGAGTATTAGAAAAAAATTCTTATATGAAATTAGTTTAATAAAGAAAAGATATTATATTTATCGAAATATCTTAAGGAAGTAAATAAATTCTTAATTGAATTTATGTTAACGAGCTAAGGATATTATATTATAATATCTTGGATATGTAAATAATTGTATTTGTATAAAAAATTATGTGTAGCATATTTAATTTACCATTATAATATAAATATGTAATTTAAATATGTTATGTTATGTTTTATATGTGACACCCCCAAAATAGGTCCAATCCATCCAACCTATTCTGAGTCGCTAAATACATGGTACAGAAAATAACTACAACTTTATTACTACAATTGTCGTGCAAAATACAACGACTCATATATTATGAGTTTTGATACAAATATATACCAACTGTGACTCTCATCCCAACCTTGGATAGCACGTCACAATGACACCTTACATAAAGGTACAGTCAATAACTGTTTTAGAAATTAAAATCTTTGAGAAGTGCTCAAGGAAACCTTCGTACATGGGAGGCCATGCGTCTAGGTTATGATAGATATCATATGTCCACATAATTATCCTTGGTTGACCCAATAGACCCCAAAGAAAAATGAGAAGATTACTATCATGTTCTTTCCAATGGTGAGTCTTCTCTTGACATATAATTATCTCTATTGCCTCCAATTGTGAATTATAATTCAACCAAACTCCAAGGTTATATAGGTAGTGCTCGTAGATATACTCAGCAAGTGGATGTGCACAACCCTGCCTTATGATAACACGAAGTCGTAGATCATTAGACATCTTATATGATAGTGGTAAAACACCCTTCCAACGTTGGGTTCGCCTCACCCTATTTGATTCACCAAATATAACTACTAAATGATGTATAAAATACAACATACTATTCTAAAGTTCTCAATAAAATTATTTTCATACTGTTTAGGGAGAACCTCCACAGCTAGAGACCACCGTTCTATTTCTCTGTTACCCCCGCTCGACCTAGTTACACTCTTATTACCTGAAAGGAATAGTGAAGCAGAAGGGTGAGCACAACTAGCCCAGTAAAGAATATCATGACTAAAGATAATTAAATTATCAACAGTCTTCGTCAGTAATAAATCAGAGATTTAGAACATATGGTAGATGATAAAACTTTTCAACCATAGTTACAGCAGAACGAACAATCCATTAGAAGAGTCAAATTGACCATAATGTCTATTATCTTCTCCATGTTAAAAGTCCACTAATAATGTTTTATCCCTGTAACATCAATCAACAATTTTTGTCCACAATCACGTGTATAACTCATAATCATAATTGTAGTTCTAAATTCCTCTTCTCATCTAGGACGAAGATAATTTTCATCACCTATTTTTACCTGAAACATCAAAGATCCTAGTTATACTAAATCACAGTTCCTGTTCATAATCATACTAATAAATTCATCTTTGCACTACGGGCCAAAGATATTCATCGACAATTCAGCTTTGCACTACAGGCCAAAGATATTCAACAACAGGACATCTTTGCACTATGTTCCAAAGATGTTCACCAACGGTTCATCTTTGCACTACGAGCCAAAAATATTCATCAATAATTTATCTTTGCACTACAGGCCAAAGATATTAATATCTCAAAGAAATATATAATCATTTCAAAATTTATATAGACAATAATTATAACCATGTTGATCCATTCACCTTTGCACTTAAACTAAAGATATTCAATTATAAATTCAATGGTCATGATCATACCAGTCAACAATTCATCTTTGCACTATTGGCCAAAGAGAACCCATAAACATGATCATACCAATAATCTACCCATCTTTACACTTAAGTCAAAGAGAAATTCCATCACTAGGGTTATAAAAATGCTATATATGATAATAAAAATAATATGATCAACAACTGCATTTAATTTCAAGAGTAAGATTCATAAATCAACTATAATTTAGTTAGAAAAAGAAACCAAATTTTGTCGTGAATAGTACTCGAGAGTAGTAACTCTTGAATAGTAACTCGTATTCGTACATAGTACCGTATACGTAAATAATGTCATATACGTAAATAGTGCCATATACATGAATAGTGCCGTATACGTGAATAGTAGCCCCGACACAAAAAGGTAAAAATTGCACAATAAAATTCATATCAATATTTCAGTAAAATGATATTGAAAGAATAACATCATTACGAAGAAAATAACATCCCTTACCATCCCTTACAATCCCCTACCTCAAAAGAGCAGTGTTCTGACTGGAATAACGGATGTAATGTTGAAAGAAACTTGCACTGAATAGCAACTCTCAAAGTATCTAAATACTCACAAAATACGCTCGATATATATATATATATATATATATATATATATATATATATATATATATATATATATATATAAAGAGAGAGAGAAAACTTATTTTTGGTGTGATTTTCAATTCTAACTCAGCACCCTATTTATAGGAAAATATTAGAACGCCGAAGCAGACGTGACCTGCTACCTGATTGCTTTACCTGCTACTATTCCTACCCACCACTTTTGAAATAAAATTTCAGAACATTTTTCACCAACCAAAGGTAGGGCCCACCAATTCTAGAAATTTTCAAAATTATTTATAAATTTAGAAACTTCAACAATTTCTGAATCAGTCACCTCTTAAAATTCATAACAAATCATACGTTAATTTTTAACGGTTCAAAATTTGTGGACATATAATCAACTTATATATGTATAACATATCCAAAAATTACAACGATCTAACGATCGGATTAAAAATTATAACTCACAAAATATATCTCAAGAACACTGTTTTTTCAGATTATGAGTCCTTCAAACTAGTTTAATTCAAACAGTCACCATGAAAAATCCACAATGAATTTTTTGGGTGATTCCAATTTCTATGGTTAGCTTACTACCAGAGCTTTCTTTTGATATATAGCTCATCTCCTAACTCATTATACACAAAGAGTTATAGATTTTACAAAATCAAGTAATAAACTAATTTTTTGAAAATTTCCAAATTTCGTTCTTCGTTTCGATAAAATACTAATAAAACACCTCAACATTAATTCTTTCATTTATATCCATATAAAAATATATATTTCCTTATCATATAAATTAATAATTAATTATTCACAAATAATATTACAGAATCACAATTATGACAACCATGTCGTTTCCAGGAAAGAGGGGGCTTTCTGATAAGGATTTGTCATTACTGACGCGCAATTAGGTGACCAAACCTCTCCTTAGACAGAACTTCCTTAGACATTGCCAATAATGCTATCTAATAATATTATTCAAATAATACGAATTATTGATCTGATAAAGGAGATACTGTGCAGTGACAATTATTGAAACAACAATAATATAAAATATCAACGCAACAATTATTGAATCAATAAAATAAAATATTAAACAGTAATTACTGTAATAATTATTGAGTAGTGCCTTCTTATGTAAGAATCAATAATTCAAAAATACTGTGCAATACCGTGTGCTACTGTGTAACCACGCGTATTACTGTATTTTAACCACCGGGTATTCCAACAGTGTTAACGGTAACGATTATGCCGTTATTTATAAAAACTCAAACTTGTCATTTTCTTCATCCGACAGTTATTCTGTTATGGGGCCCACAAATGGCTGCGCCGTCGTACGAATATTCCTCGACAACAAGAATATTCCACGACCAAACGAATATTCCCCGACAATAATGAATATTTTATAACCACTTTCTTACTTTGAAAAAAAATTCATATATCACCCTTAACTTAACTTTTTATCAATTTAACCATTTACTGAATAGTAATTATAAGAAAAATTGAATACTTTTATTTTATAAAATTCGGGGTCTTACGATCTCCCCTCCTTATGAAATTTCGTCCCCGAAATTTACGTACCTGGTGTTTCAAAGAGTTGAGAATACCTTGCTTTCATTTCAAATTCCATCTTCCCTGTCCTCATGATTTCTCTATTGCTCATCTCCTGTATTTCAGATATCATTCTAGAATACAGCTTCAAAACAAAGGTTAATTGACATATCACAATTTGTCAACTTAAGTAAAAAAATTCAGCTTAGGTAGGACACACACTAGCGAAGGATAATACTCGTCTCTCCCTTCCTAGTTCTATTCCCTGATCTCCGCCAGAGACCATATCCCTAAGCTCTGATACCAACTGTGACACCCCAAAAATAGGTCCAATCCATCCAACCTATTCTGAGTTGCCAAATACATGGTACAGAAAACAACTACAACTTTATTACTACAATTGTCATGCAAAATACAACGACTTATATATTGTGAGTTTTGATACAAATATATACCAACTGTGACTCTCATCCCAACCTTGGATAACACGTCACAATGGCACCTTACATAAAGGTACAGTCAATAACTGTTTTAGAAATTAAAATCTTTGGGAAGTGCTCAAGGAAACCTTTGTACATGGGAGGTTATGCGTCTAGGTTATGATAGATATCATATGTCCACAGAATTATCCTTGGTTGACCCAATAGACCTTAAAGAAAAACGAGAAGATTACTATCATGTTCTTTCCAATGGTGAGTCTTCTCTTGACATATAGTTATCCCCATTGTCTCCAATTGTGAATTATAATTTAACCAAACTCCAAGGTTATATAGGTAGTGCTCATAGATATACTCAGCAAGTGGATGTGCACAACCCTGCCTTATGATAACACGAAGTCGTAGATCATTAGTGTAACACCCCGAACCAGATATAGGCCCAAAGTGCTACACGCCGCAAGCCCATAGGCCCGCAAGGCAACAATATCAGTAACGCGTAGCCCAAACAAAACAACTTAACAATAATCTCAACTTAAAATTCCAACAATAAATATATTTTAAATCAATCCAAATGAAATACTAATAAATACCACATTCAAATAATGGAGACGCGGCTCCTCGAAACTAAGAGTTTTATCAAAATCCATCAACAAAAGAAAAACATCTAAAACTAAACCCCAGCTATTCCAACCGTATCAAATAAAGGCTCAGCTTCAACGATGGGACCTGTAAAAATCTGTAAGGGGGTGAGCGATGAAGCCCAGCAAGTAGCAATCCTCTCTATCTAGCCGAATCAAGTACAATTTGCAAAATACTTTTTGAAAATAACTTTTTGTTGAATAACAATAGTACAAAAACTTTCAAAACTAAAGCAATTCAAAAATGATTTCAATATATATCATATATCTTTTAATCCACAGCCTTAGCGACTAAGGTTACATTAGCAATGTAACATGACCCAAAAGTTCAATAACGTTATGATACGCACCCTACTAAGGTATCTATAAAATGCACACTCCCCGAAGGGCATCTAAAAGGTGTGCGCCTTAGTAGGTCCTATATTAGCTTCAGAACTAAACGTAATCAATAACGGGTTCTATACATAGTCAGACTGAGGATTTCAAAATCTTTTCTCAATATTGTCGATAATATAAACGATACTTTTTCACAGTTCAAAATCATATAATCTTATTCAGAGTTCGAAAATAAATACTTGATCCGAATTTTAAAATAAAAGAACATAACAATTTAATTTAAATGGAAGCCTTAAATAAAACATAACGAATTTTGAAACTGTATATTTAGGCATCCGAACAATTAATAAGACATACTTAAAAGTAACGATAATCTTAAAAATACTAAATAGTTCGGAAACCCACTTACCTCGATATTGCAAAACACGAAATTAAAAACGAACAAATCCTAAATATAAAATTAAAACAAATAGAATTATTAGAATACAATATTATAACACAATCATACTCTTTATTCGAATATTATGCACATAAATCTTAAGTTTTAAATAAATTCGTAGTTAATTATTATAAAAATTGATTACAAAATTAACCATATATATATATATATATATATATATATATATATATATATATATATATATATATATATATATATATAAAAGGCAAATATCATCTCATAATAAAAAAAATAAAGGTTTAAGTTTTACCTTTTTGAATTTTCTTCTTTTCTTCTTCACTGTTCTGCAATACTCCAAAGCCAAATAAATTTTTACGTTCTTCTCTCTCTCTCTAGTTGTTTAAATATATGTAATTCTTTTGTAAAATAGGTTACTAGGTAAAAGAGTCCTTTTTTAAATTAAAAATTTGTTAAACTTGAATGACTTTTCTTATCCTTATAGGTTTTAGATATGTATAAATACTTATTAGTTACACTTCTATTATCTAATTATATTATTTTATTATCTTTTATCTTTAATTTTTATTTTTATTTTAAAATCGGGTATTACATTCTACCCACCTTAAAAGGATTTGGTCCTCCAAATTTCAAAAATAACATCTTAAGAAAATACAAATCTGACATAATCAAGAAATTCATTATCTAATTACTAAATGCAATTAATAAAAGAGTTTCATACCTTAATTTTGGTTGCTTGAAAGCTGAAACACATGTCCTCGATTTGGTCCTAGGCTTGCCAATGTTATTTCTTCCTCTTTTTCATCTCTTTTCGATGGAGGGTTCTTGGGGCATTGTGCAATCCTATGACCGAAATCTCCATAATGAAAACATGCTCTTGTATTCCAACGACATTCCTTACCTAGGTGGTTTCTACCACAC
Source organism: Panax notoginseng (assembly GCA_016801055.1). Lineage (NCBI taxonomy): Eukaryota > Viridiplantae > Streptophyta > Magnoliopsida > Apiales > Araliaceae > Panax > Panax notoginseng. Next base: position 80,768,387 of record CM029022.1, on the reverse strand, counting down.
CTCGAATACTTCAGTTTGTTCTCTTGATTCCATTGGTTTCCTCTAAACTTAGTGGTTTGCGTATTCAACTTCTTTGTAGGTCCTCCATGGCTGGACTCTTCACCGGATGGTTCGTCCCTCTTATTGTTCTTCCCTTTCTCCATTTCCATTAAGCCCTTCTCGATCTCTAACGCCTTATTGAGCACCGCATCATATGTGGGCAGCTCAAAAGACGCCACACCATGTCTTATGTCAGCCCGTAATCCATCCTCCAACCTTCGAGCTTTTGCCGCCTCATCTGCCACCAAGGTCGGTGCATACTTAGCAAGCTTCGCGAATTCGACTTTATATTGAGCAACTGTCTTGCTCCCTTGTTCGAGCCTAATAAATTCTCTCTCTTTTTGTGCCCGAATTGTTCTAGGAAAGTATTTATTAGTAAATACCTCCTTGAACATGGTCCATGTGTAGGGTTCAAGATTCCCTTCATGCTTTCTTTTCTCCATAAGCCACCAATCATACGCCCCACCCTGAAGCTGGTAAACTGCCAACGTCACCTTATTAGCCTCACTACTCCCTAGCAAATCAAACACCTTCTCCATTTCTTGAATCCACTTCTCAATTATGGAAGGGTCCATAGCCCCTTCAAAGATTGGCGGATTCAATCGCTTGAATTCCGCTACTATGCCACGCTGCCCAGGTTGTTGGTTCTGCACTAGCTGAGCTAAAGTAGTAGCCAGCTGAGTCAGACCATTAGTGCCACAATTGGTGTTAGTAGGGTTGCTTCTTCTAGGCGGCAATTTCCCTACAAAAAGAAATCCCCACTCAACAACACTATACAAAACTAATAACGAATAAAATAAAATACTCAATCAGCCTCGAGTACCAAACGTCAAACAAAACATAGTTTTCTTACCTTATTCTCTATTTAATTTTAAAATATTAAATTTAGTCAATAATCTTACCCACAACTAACTCCCAAAATCACTCCCCAAGAAATATGTAAGTTTTTCAACCTAACATATTGCGAGGGGCCACTACTTTGATACCACCTCTGTAACACCCCGAAGTCGATATAGACCCAAAGTGCTACACGCCGCAAGCCCATAGGCCCGCAAGGCAACAATATCAATAACGCGCAGCCCAAACAAAACAATTTAACAATAATCTCAACTTAAAAATCCAACAATAAATATATTTTAAATCAATCCAAATGAAATACTAATAAATACCACATTCAAATAATGGAGACGCAGCTCCTCGAAACTAAGCGTTTTATCAAAATCCATCAACAAAAGAAAAACATCTAAAACTAAACTCCAGTTATTCTAAGCGTATCAAATAAAGGCTCAGCTTTCAACGATGGGACCTATAAAAATCTGTAAGGGGGTGAGCGATGAAGCCCAGCAAGTAGCAATCCTCTCTATCTAGCCGAATCAAGTACAATTTGCAAAATATTTTTTTCGAAATAACTTTTTGTTGAATAACAATAGTACAAAAACTTTCAAAACTAAAACAATTCAAAAATGATTTTAATGTATATCATATATCTTTTAATCCACAGCCTTAGCGATTAAGGTTACATTAGCCCTGTAACACGGCCTAAAAGTGCAATAACGTTATGATACGCACCCTACTAAGGTATCTATAAAATGCACGCTCCCCGAAGGGCATCTAAAAGGTGTGGGCCTTAGTAGGTCCTATATTAGCTCCGAAACTAAACGTAATCAATAACGGGTTCTATACATAATCAGATTGAGGATTTCAAAATCTTTTCACAATATTATCGATAATATAAACGATACTTTTTCACAGTTCAAAATTATATAATCTCATTCAGAGTTCAAAAATAAATACTTGATCCGAATTTTGAAATAAAAGAACATAACAATTTAATTTAAATGGAAGCCTTAAATAAAACATAATGAATTTTAAAACTGTATATTTAGGCATCCGAACAATTAATAAGACATACTTAAAAGTAACGATAATCTTAAAAACACTAAATAGTTCGGAAACCCACTTATCTCGATATTTCAAAACGCGAAATTAAAAACGAACAAATCCTAAATATAAAATTAAGACAAATAGAATTATTAGAATACAATATTATAACACAATCATACTCTTTATTCGAATATTATGCACATAAATCTTAAGTTTTAAATAAATTCGTAGTTAATTATTATACAAATTGATTACAAAATTAACCATATATATATATAAGGCAAATATCATCTCATAATAAAAAAAATAAAGGTTTAAGTTTTACCTTTTTGAATTTTCTTCTTTTCTTCTTCACTGTTCTGCAATACTCTAAAGCCAAATAAATTTTTACGTCCTTCTCTCTCTCTAGTTGTTTAAATATATGTAATTCCTTTGCAAAATAGGTTATTAGGTAAAATAGTCCTTTTTAAAATTAAGAATTTGTTAAACTTGAATGACTTTTCTTATCCTTATAGGTTTTAGATATGTATAAATACTTATTAGTTACACTTCTATTATCTAATTATATTATTTTATTATCTTTTATCTTTTATTTTTATTTTAAAATCGGGTATTACAATTAGACATCTTGTATGATAGTGGCAAAACACCCTTCCAACGTTGGGTTCGCCTCACCCTATTTGATTCACCAAATATAACTACTAAATGATGTATAAAATACAACACACTATTCTAAAGTTCTCAATAAAATTATTTTCATACTGTTTAGGGAGAACCTTCACAGCTAGAGACCACCGTTCTATTCTCCTGTTACCCCCGCTCGACCTAGCTACACTCTTATTACCTGAAAGGAATTGTGAAGCAGAAGGGTGAGCACAACTAGCCCAGTAAAGAATATCATGACTAAAGATAATTAAATTATCAACAGCCTTCGTCAGTAATAAATCAGAGATTTGGAACATATGGTAGATGATAAAAACTTTTCAACCATAGTTGCAGCGGAACGAGCAATCCATTAGAAGAGTCAAATAGACCATAAGATCTATTATCTTCTCCATGTTAAAAGTCCACCAACAATGTTTTATCCCTGTAACATCAATCAACAATTTCTGTCCACAATCACGTGTATAACTCATAATCATAATTGTAGTTCTAAATTCCTCTTCTCATCTAGGACGAAGATAATTTTCATCACCTGTCTTTACTTGAAACATCAAAGATCCTAGTTATACCAAATCACAATTCCTGTTCATAATCATACTAATAAATTTATCTTTGCACTACGGGCCAAAGATATTCTTCAACAATTCATCTTTGCACTACAGGCCAAAGATATTCAACAACAGGACATCTTTGCACTACGGGCCAAAAATATTCATCAACAATTTATCTTTGCACTACAGGCCAAAGATATTAATATCTCAAAGAAATATATAATCATTTCAGAATTTATATAAACAATAATTATAACCATGTTGATCCATTCACCTTTGCACTTAAACTAAAGATATTCAATTATAAATTCAATGGTCATGATCATACCAGTCAACAATTCATCTTTGCACTACTGATCAAAGAGAACACATAGTCATGATCATACCAATAATCTACCCATCTTTACATTCAAGTCAAAGATAAATTCCATCACCAGGGTTATAAAAATGTTATATATGATAATAAAAATAATATGATCAACAACTGTATTTAATTTCAAGAGTAAGATTCATAAATCAACGATAATTTGGTCAGAAAAAGAAACCTAATTTTATCATGAATAGTAACTCGTGAATAGTAACTCGTATTCGTACATAGTACCGTATACGTAAATAATGTCATATACGTAAATAGTGCCATATACATGAATAGTGTCGTAAACGTGAATAGTGCTGTATACGTGAATAGTAGCCCTGACACAAAAAGGTAAAAATTTCACAATAAAATTCATATCAATATTTCAGTAAAATGATATTGAAAGAATAACATCATTACGAAGAAAATAACATCCCTTACCATCCCTTGCAATCCCTTACCTCAAAAAGCAGTGTTTCTGACTGGAATAATGGATGTAATGCTGAAGAAAACTTGCACTGAATAGCAACTCTCAAAGTATCTAAATACTCACAAAATACGCTCAATAATAGAGAGAGAGAGAGAAAACTTGTTTCTGGTGTGATTTTCAATTCTAACTCAGCACCCTATTTATAGGAAAATATTAGAACGTCGAAGATGACTTGACCTGCTACCTGATGACTTTACCTGCTACTATTCCTACCCACCACTTTTGAAATAAAATTTCAGCACATTTTTCACCAACCAAAGGTGGGGCCCACCAATTCTAGAAATTTCCAAAATTATTTATAAATTCAAAAACTTCAACAATTTCTGAATCAGTCACCTCTTAAAATTCATAACAAATCAAACGTTAATTTTTAACGGTTCAAAATTTGTGGACATATACTTAACTTATATATGTATAACATATCCAAAAATCACAACGATCCAACGATCGGATTAAAAATTATAACTCACGCAATGTATCTCAAGAACACTGATTTCTCATACCTAATGCACTTGGTTTGAAAACATATTCAAGTTTGTTTTTGAAGTCATTTTAAACTTGAACTATGCAATTTATCATATACAAGGCAACTTTAAAGCTCTTATAATGTGTAGTCAAGTTATGTTATCATCTTTTCAAGATCAGAAACTACACCTTGTAGCATTCATGTCCATTAGCTTATTATACTAAGCTTTTCTTGAAAATTTCTCTAACACAAGATCTAATAAGTTGATCATGGTAAGACACTATAAACCTCATATCATGCTCATTTACATCTGAAATCCATCATGTATATAGACTACTAAGATCAGAACTCGTAGAACATAAGTTTCATCAAAGTTTGTATTTTCATTAGTAAAGCTTACTAATAAGTTTAACATGTTCATGCTTCCTTACGAATCATATAAACACAAGTTAACGGGTTATTCATGCATCTCTAAACCATACCAACGTACTTACCAAGTCAGTATATAGACATGGCATACATACCTATTAAGTTCATTTCTAAAGTTCTAAATCCATTTTAAACTATACACTTTCATTAATCATGTGTGCTAATCAAGTAAAACATGCTTACATTAGGGTAACATACTTGTGTATACACATTACACATGCTTGAATGTTAGTTTATGTCATAGTATTTTACCAACACTGATCATACTTTAAAACAAAAAGCAAAAACTAAACTCAGAGGCCAGTGCAGCTGCGCCATGTCTGGTTCGAGCCAGGAACAGTCTGCTTCAGCAAAACTTCAGCCCAAACACAGAAATTATTCACGAATTTGATTCTCTAAACAATCATATATCAGTTTAAACATGCTTATATAGTTATATAACAACTATAAAACCATTACCCAACCCCATTATCATCCAACTCCACATAATCAACAAATTGGTATTCAAGAATGGAAATTTTGACAGAACCAACAATGAAGAACAAGAAGAATTCTTATACCTCTTTGAAGCTTAGTTTGCTTAATTACTCCCTTCTAAGATTGTTAGGCTCCTCTTTGAACAACAACACACTCACTCAATTTCTTAGGATTTCATAGGCAAGTTACAACAACGTGAAAATGAATACATAGCTGCTATTTATAGAGTAAGGGTGGACTGGGCATTGGGTTTACATGGAAGATTGAAACCAGAGGGTGAAGGAAGAACACACTGGTTTACCAAGAGTTGCTCAACCACTCCCATCAGCCATTGCCATAGCCAATGATCACTGCTTGGAGGTTACGTAAAATAAGAGATAGGTTACTGTTCATGTACTTTGCTCAACTAATAAATTTTATATTGCAGCAACGTGCTCTAATTTGGTCCAGTTGGTTACTTTAATTCCAAAATAAAATTTTAATGTACAATTGTTATCATATTAGAAAAATTTAGGGATTATTTATGTTCTCACATCGTATAGTCCATGTACATTAACGCAATAAAATAACACAGTCAGGTATTATTATCCGAGTAATTCCATAATTAAATTTTACTCACATAACCATATTATCACATTATTTAATATTAATGTTTATCTAAACATTTATTTCTTTCCCAGTTTCTAGAATACATAGATATTCTATCATTTCTGTATTAAAATGTAACATATTGTTTCATTGTACTACTTGGTACCTTATGTCATTAGTCCCAATTAAATGTCATACTTCACGTATTCTTAAGTCGTAGTTATTATATATTGCTACTGCTCACATTTTCCATATTACACATAATACTATTAATATTTTAATTGGACTAAATATCACTCAATTGGGTACTTTCAACCCAATATCACCTTTTAATATCACCACGATTAATTAATATTAATCATTTATTTTCTTTTCGATGATTATCATGCACTCCACTAATTAATAGAATATAATATTCCACAATATCACTTAATTAACCAATAATTAATCCGGTTTAATTAATTAAACGTTATTCAAATCCATTTATGGACAACTTAATCACCATTTAAGATTTTATTATCCTTATGAGTCCTTAATACTCATTTCTAAGATTTTAAATTCCAAAAACTGATATTACATACCGGCGCAGCTGCGCTGGTCATAGGCTTGGTAATGGCGCAGCTGCGCCATACCAAAATCAGAGGCAGACAAGTTCTGCATCAGCAGAAATGAAACCTATGCTTCTAAATACTTTACACATCCTCCTTGAGTGTTAACTCGTCTAACATCAATCCTATCTTTGATTCCACATCACCGGTTACTATTTTGTGATAACCCGAATTTTTATAAGTTATTAAAATAAAAATTTAATAATTATGAGGTGTATATATTTTGAATTATGTGATTTGGTGTGAAGAGAATTATATATTCATATGTTGGAGAAAGTAAGATTTAATAGTTAACTAAACTATTAAAGAAATTAAATAATATTAGTTAATTTAATTAAGTTGAAATTATATTATGAGATAATATAATTTTAATTGTTTGCCTTGTGGGCAATGAAAATTATTATGAGTTAAGTTTCATAAGTAGTGTGAATAATTCACTTAATTAAAATAGTGAATTAATACAAGTATAATTGATTTAATAAAGTGAGAATGTAATATATTGCATGAAAATGTAAATGTTAGTATAATGCGAGTAAAATATTTATTAAGTACATTAAATATTTTAGTTGGAAACTTTATGGAAAAAAATAAATATTTATGGTATTAAATAAATATTTGATGAAAATTGTTATGGGATAGTTTATTTAAGTGTGATAAAATAGACGGAATTTATACGTATTTTATTACGCGAGTATAATGGTGATATTATAATTTAATTAAATAATTAAATTAGAGGAGTGAGAATTTGGTAAATAATGTTATGATTATAATGGTTGAATAGAAATTATAATTTTACTAATAAGGTTAATTTTATTTCTTAAGAAATTAAAAGTACATAATCTAGTTTATATTTCTAGTTTATGTGTTCGTGAGTTTCTTTTAAAATTGGGATTTTGGTTAATGAATTTGTGAGTTATGATGTTATATATGTTATTAGATTTTATAATTTCATAATGGTCATCTAAAAATGATTTTTCAGAAATCAAATTCATGTATTTATGCTAAAGAAGAGGAATTTGGATTTTGATGGTAATGTGTGTTTTGGTGTACTTTGAGACTAAAATTGATGATGAATTCGTGACTGAAACTTTAAATTGATGGATGATTGTTGTTCTCCTCTATAAAAAAAACAACACAACTTGAATGGATCGAATTGGTTAAGAAACGAATTCGTGATGAATGAATACATTTAGCATGTGAAAAATATGAAAAATTAGTATAAACCAATTAGAATTAGTATAAACCAAGTTCCACATCGACTAAATTGAGAACTTTACACTTTTTCTAAACATATACATAGAAGGACTTGACCCTTTGTTTCATTCACTAACAATAAGACCTCTAATTTTGAGAAAGACTTTGTTATGGGATGACTTTTTATAAAGACCTCTTTAGTTAAATTTTGGCGTGGAAGTGTGTAGTCAGTTTGTGGAAATTGTATTTTCGGGTATGTTTCTTATTTAATTTTTGGTAATATTATTATTTTAAATATTGTATTTAGTTTGTTAGTTAAAGTATAAATTTTGGAAGTTTAGTTAGTTTTGTTAGTAAACTAGTTAGTTTACTATGTTTATTTTGGCTTGGAATTGATTATGTAAATAAGTTCTAATGATGGTAATTAGAGATATGGAGCCGAGACCTTAGACGAGTCTAGTTATGTTAAATAAAACTTATTTGTAAAGAAAGTTGGGTTGGAACGAGTCGAGGTGAGTTTTGGATGTCAAAACGAGAAGTCCGAAAAACTAGTGGATTGCTGATCCAAAAATGAAAATTCGTGGTTAGCTCGATTGTTTAGAAAATTTTGGGCTTTTGGAATGTTATAGTATACTGAATAAGCTTTCCATAGACTCCAGAACAGATTAATTTTGACTTCGGAGCAAAGAGTTATGACCATTCAAACTAGTCGCGTCAAAACTGTCTAACCAACTCGGGGCAGTCACCTTGAACTAATTTTCTAGAATTCTGTGCTTAGAATTTGGAAAAGGTCAAAGAATAAAAGTTTTAGTCCCGGAAGTTAGCTTCGCGTGGGCTTAAAAATCGCTCAAAAATGTTTTGAAACGGAAAAGTTATGACTGTTTTAACGAGAGAGGGTAATTCTAGGAAAGAATGAAAAATAGTTTTGAACGCCCCTTTTTGAACACTGTTTTGGACTATCTATCTTATCTGAAATGGGTGTCCAATAACTTTTAAAAATAGGTTAATATGATGTTTACAGCATATCCAAAGTTTGATGTCATCGGACTTATCAGATATAGAGTAAAGTTTACATTACAACTACTATGTGTTGCTATGTGACTAATAGTTGATGTGTATGATTATATAATTGTGTAGGGCACGTGAAGTGTAGATAACTGTAAGCTGTTAAACTGTTATTGGTAAACAACGATCAAGGCAAGTCTTTCAGTTCCTGTTTGCTATGTGAATTTGATGATGAACTGTTTGAAATCTTTATTACAAATAGCATGGTGTGTTATATTAATGTTGAAAGTATGAAATGTTAAAGTCAATTTATGACTACGTTGATTGAGCAATGAATGTTGATTGAGTAAGGAACTCAATCTTTATACTTGTTATATGAACTACAACATGTATGTTATGTTAGTCCAATATTTATAAGATGTATATCGAGCATGTTATTATATGTTATGTGATGCATGAAAACTGTTAGATTTTGCTGGGCTATCGAGCTCAACCTTGCAAATAACCACTTTTGCAGGTTAAAGATTTAAGGTAAAGTTATGTTCTAGTTGAAAGATATGAATCAGATGTGATACTTGAAGATTTATATACTTTGGCTGAATTATTAATATTTGAACCATGTTTAAGGTTCCGAATAATGTATTAATGTTGAATTGTAATATCGTTTTGCGATGTAAACTCTTTTAGTATTAAAATGATTATGAGAAAGTTAGATGTAAAGGTTGAAAGTTTTGGGAACGAGAATTGTTTGTAATAGAAAATTTTAATTATTCCGCAAATTTTAGTGGTTGCATTATCGTTTAATTATGTAAAATTAGAGGTTGAATGTATTGTTAACGACCGAAGTCGATAGTTGAATTGTATGAATTTTGGGGTCGTTACAGTTGGTATCAAAGCCAATAGGTTAGAAACCTTAGGTAAGAGTACCTTAAGCTATAACCTTAGAGAAGAGAGATGAAGAAAATGAAAGAATACGCTCAAATAGAGTTTGAACAATAAGAAGTAATTTAAGAAATTTATAAAGAAGGGATTAAAACATGGTAAGAGGATTCAAAGAAGAATCTCGTAGAGTTATAAGGAATATGAATGTGGGGTTACCCAACTCCAATAATAAGGATGTAAGGTGATAATAAATAGACAATGTCTATAAAAAGAGAATGATAAAGAAGTTAAGAATAGAAAGTTATATCTAAGTATGGTACAATCGTACTCTTTAATAGTTGATGTATGGTATCTGGACTAAACGATTCCTTCATAGAGTGGAGGTATATATGAACTAGTAACTCGGAACCTAGTTTGTTGGTTGTTTGTGGAAAACCACTCAGCGTACCATATTGAAACTATTAGAGACTCGATGTATACCAAGTATAGAAAATAGATACGTATGATGAAAATGTGGAACTCGAATGAAATGTTGAGAAATTTAAATGAAGTCAAAAATTCTTAAAGGAAGAATTATTATATAAACAAGAAAATTCAAAGAAGAATCATGAAAAGACATAAAGATAAGAAATGAGAGTTTCCTAACTCCAATAGCCAAGATAACGAATAATGATGAATAGACAAAGTCTGTAAGGTTAAAAGCATAAATGAAATCGTAATTGATGAAAAAGGAAAGAAAGAGGATCGTAAAACAAAACGATCACTAGTTAAGAAAAGAATTTTAAGGGAGATGATTATAGAATAAGATCACGACGTGATCTGTTTAAGTTATAAAAGAAAGGAGGTTTGTAATGTTTGAATAATTATAGCTTGATGCTATGAAGATAATGTACTATGATATAGTACAAGATAAACTCACGAGGAGTTATAGATAATGTGATATGAGGAATTCGTATTGAGCAAGTTAAGGGCAAGTTGTTAAGAGTAAGTGCGGCTCTTAAAACTAGTGCATATGGTAAGTTCGTGACTCATAATAATATGGTATGTTTTGAACCCCTCAGGGAATGGACGCCTATGGTCTGACTAGGATAAGTTCTTAAACTCATATTATTGTGGCAAGTTCCTGAACTTCCAATGTGTAGTAAGTTTGATGACTTATATTGGGGGTATAGGAAGATTGTAAGGTGAAAAATAAGAATATTTAGTATAAGAGTATTGGTGGTGCTAGAAATTAAAAGAATTGGTTAAGTAATGAAGTAATGGAGTAAAGATTGAAGTTGATGGATACCTGAATATTCTAAATCTACTAGCTATGCTAGACTTTCAAAATTTATTGACTTCGTGTTGATGTTTGCATTTCTATTTTCTTGAAAAATATTGGATCAAATGATGAAACTAATGAGTTTTAAAACAATACCGTTATACGTATGTCTATGCTAATTGCTTCGGCTAGACACAAATGATTTGAAATATATCAAAATATATTTTTTATATCATCAATGCATCATGGAACCTGGTGCAGAGATGATAAAAACGATGGAGTCATCAATACAATATTACTTAATGTTAGATGTGATCTAAGGATCGTCAACCCACTATGGTATGATGTAGTATGATAAAATCACCAAATGACGGAATTCTCAAACGGACTATAAAAACGCGGTATCATGACGTCATAAAAAGATTTTTTGAAATTTCTTTAAGATATGAGATATATATATATATATATATATTGATTGATATCCGAATTATTGTAGAAGTCTATGCTATTTGATTCAGCTAGACGAATATTAAAAAATATTCATGAAATTCAAGGGTTTCTTGAGAAGTTATGCCAAACTAAATTATTTTGGTACGGATTCAGATGTTGAAAAGCTGAGATGAACAACCCTATTATAGGGGAGTTATTTTACACAATGCGTTTAGATATTTGTAAATAATACATTGTACGAAGGGCTGATGTAGCAATCCAGAATTTTTAAACTGTAATTTTAAATATTTATTGAATTATATAAATATTTAATGGATGTGTTTATTGTTAAATAAATATGTAATTTGATTTGACTTGATTGGTTAATTATTTGTTAAATAAATAATTAATAAGTTAAGAAAAATTAATTGTTATGAGATAATATTCTAATTTAATTTAATAATTAAGTTAGAGAGTTTTATGATGATTAAATGAATTATTATAATTTAATTTGAATTTTGTAATTGAAATGATGTGTCAGTTGATTAAATAAAATTAAAATTATAAAGAAAATTATAATTATTTTGTATTGATTTATGTGTTAAAGTAATTTAATAAATTGTTATTAGAATTAATTAAATTGAATATTAAAATTTAATTAAATAAAAGTGTGACAAATAACCTTACTATAAAGGAGTTATTAAAATAAATTAAAGGAGGTTAATTTAGTTTTTTCTCAAACAATGCTTAATCCATATTAAGTCTTTAATTTAAATATGTTTTACCAAACAAGGTGTAAGATTTAATGGGTTAATTTTTATGTTAGTTAGCCAAACAAGCCTTATGGCTTTTGATTTTCAAATAAAAGATAACTGATATCAGTTATACATATATTTATATTATATAATTAATACATATTATTATTAGTACGTTATAATATTAGTACGTAAGTTTAGAATAGGGAGGAAGAAGAACACAGAAGAAGAAGAAAAAAAGAGAAAAGTGAGAGAGAATTGGTAGGAAACTAGAGAATTTGAGAGAGGAATTGGAGAAAAGAAGACTTGTTAATCAAAGGAAAGCTATCATCTTCTAGACAACAAATGTATCATCTTACTCTGTTAAATTTTTTAAAGTTGTAGTTTTATTCTCTTCTAAAATTCTCTGTAAAATCTTTGTAGAGGTTGAATTGTTTGTTGTATAAAGCTTTATATGATAAATTATTTGTTATAAAGTTATTTTTATAAGTTTATAGATGAATTAATTCATCTTATGTAATTATTTGTGAAGAAAACCATATTACAGTGAATTGGTATGAAAATATATGAATATGGCTTGGTTTAGAGTAAAATTGAGGTTTAATTCTTTGTATAATATATAAATTGACTATTAAATTTGAAAGAGGATGAATAAACATAAACAAAGTATTTTGAATTAACTGTTTTGGTTGAAAAACAAAATTACGATGATGATTTTCACTGAAAATGTCAAAAAGTGAAGTTTTATCAAAAAATAGTGAAATTAGATGTTTTAAATTCGATGTTTATGTTGTTATATGGGTAAAATCATGTTAAGAGTCTTTAAATTATGTTTTTGTGAAGTCTCTGTATGTATTACATGTTAGTTTGGTTGTTAGAAAGTAGCTTGTAGGCCAAATTTGGCTTTGTTCATTTGATTGCCGAAGTTGGTCGCCCAGGACTGTAATTCGGCGCCGCAGCACGGCCTCGCAGTACAGTTCTCGTGCCGCAGCGCCACGCCGCAGTGCCACTTAGTGGCCTGTGACTCGCGCCGCAGCGCCAGCACCGCGCCGCAGCGCAAGTTAGCAGAATGGTCAGGCAATATGTTTTAGTTACACAAAGTCTGAAAAAGTTGTTATGATTTAATAAAAGGACTGTTAAGATATTATTTCAGTATTTCTATACTAAGAATGAGCATATTTTTAATATGCTACTAGTTTTATTACTAATGTAATTTGATTACGTGATTAAAAATCAAACCTTACATGATGTATATACTTATTTATATATGGAACGTTGGTAGTGACTAATTATGTCATGATGACATATGTATATAGGGTATTGTGATTCAAGTTGTTACGATTTAGCTTACACTCAAGGCAAGTTTCCTAACTCTACACTTTCGTTGAGTTAGTTCTATTATTATTACATTGCGCAATTTTATTCTTACAATTAAGCAAGTTTCTTGTATATAGTTTGTTTATGATGATGCAAGTTGTCTAAATCTTATTCTGATATTGAACAAGTTATTCTTGTCTTTAACTTGTTATTTAGCATGCAAGTTTTCATATTCTGATGTTGATCAAGTTTTATCAATTTGTTATGCATGCTTAGTACTTAATTCTAAATAACCTTGGCTTAATATTGTTCAAGCACGGTACATTATAATTATTCAATATTTATGCTCTTAGCTTTTTCTTAAAGCATGACCATAGTATAAAATGTTGATTCAGTTATGATTTATTCCATAACATAACTATGACGCCCCCAAAAATAGGTATACATCACCCATCTTGGGTCGTCAGATACATAGTATAGAACACAAATACAACTTACTAATACAACTGTCGTGTACAATACGACAAAACATAAACTATGAGTTTGAATACAAATATTATCTTCTAGAGAGTATTCATACTCAAAAGGAGTCCTCATTACATTTATTAACACACTATTACATAGAATAGTGAGGACTACTAACTAATACTATCATTCGGACCATCACTCCGTTCCCCGACTTGTCCCAGCTACGTTCTCATTTTCTGAAGAGAACAGTGAAAGAAAGGGTGAGCTCAACTAGCCCAATAAGAAATATTATGACTAAGATAATGCAGAATAAATTATCATTAGCCTTCAACAATGTTAAACTGATAAAATATAATAGACATCAAGTTTAACTGCAGCGGAACAAGCAATCCATTAAAAGAGTCAAGTAGAAAATAAACTCTACTATCTTTTATGATTTAAAAGGTTTTTCAACATTGTGATCGCTGGGACTCAGATTAATAAAATAATCCACATCATCGAATCACCCTGCACTACGGCCAAGGATATTCGTGTATTCATTAATGGTCATGATCATGCCAACAACTGTCCATCAACGCATTACGGGCCAATGAGGACTTTTACCACATCATTTGTAATATTACGGTTATGATTATACCGAATAATCCCTGGTCATAATCATACCAAGTCCATCTATGCACTACAGGCCACAGATGACTTTCAACATTTTATAAACATGAGGATGATGACAATGATATAAGAATTCAATAAAACAAGTTCAAGAATTAATTTATCCAAGAATTAATAACGTCCAAATTGTCAACATGATACTACTTTGTGGAGTAAAATTCAAGAATACTTAGAAGAATATTTTCATGAAAAGATACTGGATGAACCGCAATTATCAAGGATATTCCACTAATTTCATGGAGTATAGAAGTCAAAACTTAACCAACTGAGTATAATAAAGAATGGAATAACAAAAGAAATCATCCGGCATGCGATAGACCGCACAGACAGGTTATTCCAACAGAATAATAAATAATAGAACCAGATCCGGCGTAAACGCACGGACAGGATATTCCGACAGAATAATAAATAATGGAACCAGGTCCGGCGTAAACGTACAGACAGGATATTCCGACAGAATAATAAATAATGGAACCAGGTCCGGTGTAAAACACACAGACAGGATGTTCCAACAGAATAATAATAAAAATGGAACCAGGTCTGGTGTAAAACACACAGACAAGATGTTCTAACAGAATAATAGTAAAAACGAAACCAGGTCCGGTGTAAAACACACAGACATGATGTTCCAACAGAATAATAGAAGAATGTCACCAAGTATAGGGTAGACCGCGTATACAGGTTATTCCAACAGAATAATAAGAAATGGAATAACAACAGTTCTCTTCATGAATAAGAAAGAATAACACCCCTTACCGTTTTAAAGAAGAGCTGAAATAAGGAAGTAGTTAAGTAGTAGAATACTCTTCTTCTTCTCTCTCTCTCTATAGTTTCTCTCTCTAGAGTTCAGTGAATTCGTAAGAAATAATGAAGGAATGAGCTGCTATTTATAGAAAAATAGAATGCATAGTAACTAATCTATGAACAGTCCAGATTGATTACTTTAATCTGACGGTCCATATTTAAAGAAAAATCTTTTAAATAAAATATAATATATTCTATTTATAGAATAACTTTAATAAAGTATTTTGTTTTATATAAAAAGATGTTTCTGTTTTATTACGTTAATAATACGAATAAAATAAAACGTCATTATCGCTAAATAATTCATATTATTAACTGACAATAATTGAATCAAACTGAGTGACTTCTCACATAAGCATTAATAATCAATACCGTGTGCTACTATGCAACCACACGTATTACTGTACTTTTACTACCGAGTAGTTCAACAGTATCAATGGTAAAACTTCCGCCGTTATTTTTAATAAAATATTTTTGTCGTTTTCTCAATCCGACAATAATTCCGTTGTGGGGTCCACCAATGATTGTGCCGTTGTACGAATATTCCCTGTTAAAACAAATATTTCCCGACCAATCGAATATTATATAACAACTTGCGTACTTTGCAAAATTTATAAATATTATCCACAACTATAACATTATATCAAATTAACTCCATAATATTCAAAAATGATATTTATAGAAAATTCATCTTTATTTATAAAAGTTGGGGTCTTACAACCTCCCCTTCTTATGAAATTTTGCCTTCGAAATTAGGGTACGTACCTGGTATGTCGAAGAGGTAAGGATACCTTGATTTCATTTCAGATTTTAACTCCTAAGTCATTTCCTCAACATTGTGGTTTCTCCACAAAACTTTGACTTGAGGTATAACCTTAGAGCGTAGAATATGTTCCTTCTTATCCAAGATTTGAACAGGAACTTCTTCATACGTCAAATCTTCTGCTATTTCGTCCGGTTCTAACTCAATAATGTGGTTCGGGTCTTCCACATATTTGCGTAACATGGATATGTGAAAAACGTTATGAACACGAGACATACTTGGCGGTAAAACGAGTCTATAAGCCACAGTTCCTACTCGATCGAGGATTAAAAATAGACCGATGAATCGAGGATTGAGCTTTTCTCTTTTTCCAAATCTCGTAACTCCTTTCCATGGAGCAACACGTAAGAACACATGATCTCCTATATTAAATTCCACGTCCTTTCGATGAAGATCATCATAACTCTTTTGTCGATCTTGTGAGATTTTTATACGTTGTCGGATCGTTTGAATCTTTTCTGTAGTCATACGTACCAACTCCGGTCCCAACAACGTTGCTTCACCCACCTCATCCCAGCATACTGGAGAACGACATTTTCTTCTATACAATGCTTCGAATGGAGCCATGCCAATACTTGCTTGATAACTGTTGTTGTAGGAAAACTCCACCAATGGTAAGAACTTGTCCCAACTTCCCTTGAAGTCAAGGACACAGAGTCTTAATAAATCTTCTAGAGTTTGAATAGTCCCCTCTGATTGTTCGTCCGTCTGAGGATGATATGCCGAACTAAATCGTAAATCTGTGCCCATAGCTTTTTGTAAACTAACCCAAAATCGTGAAGTGAATCTTGGGTCTCGATCAGAAACTATGGATACTGGCATACCATGGAGTCTTACAATCTCGTTTATGTACATACGAGCAAGACGTTCAAGTGTATAAGTTTCTCGTATCGGTAAGAAATGAGCAGACTTGGTCAATCTATCAACAATGACCCAAATCGCATCTATACCTTGAGAAACCTTAGGAAGACCGGTAACGAAATCCATGGTAATGTGCCCCCACTTCCATTCTAGAATTTCAAGTGGTTGCAATGGACCTTTTGGTACTTGATGCTCCGCTTTGACACGTTGACAAGTTAAACACCTTGAGATAAACAGCGCTATCTCTCTCTTCATATTGCTCCACCAAAATGTATGATGAACGGTATGTTGTGCGCCTCCATCATGATTTCATACTTTAAATCAGGGTTGTTAGGAACACAAAGTCTGGAGTTGACTCGAAGTATTCCTTCTTCATCGATTCTTGCTTCCGGCATAGCACCTTCTTGCACTTTCTTCCTCATACACATCAGCTCCAGGTCTGTAGTTTGAGCAACTTTAACTTTATCGATTAAAGTTGGTTCTACTCGTATATTTGCCATCATCACATGGGTCCCTGGAGTCTTTAACTCTATCTCCATCCTTTGCAAGTCACACAAAATGGGCCTTTGTGTTGACAATATTGCACTCGTACTTGCATATGATCTTCTACTCAATGCGTCAACTACCACGTTCGCTTTTCCAGGATGGTATTGAATGGTATAATCATAATCTTTCAACAGTTCAAGCCAACGTCGTTGTCGCATGTTGAGTTCCTTTTGAGTGAAGAAATATTTGAGACTTTTATGATCCGTAAAGATCTCCACCTTCTCCCCATACAAGTAATGCCTCCAAATTTTAAGTGCAAAGACAACAGCTGTCAACTCTAGATCATGAGTAGGATAATTCCTCTCATATTCCTTGAGTTGTCTTGATGCATAGGCTATGACTTTTTCATGTTGCATGAGAATACATCCCAACCCTTTGCTCGAAGCATCACTGTAGATGACAAATCCCTCCGAGCCAGATGGTATTGTTAGAACAGGTGCTGAAATGAGTCTCCTCTTGAGTTCTTGAAAACTCTGCTCACATTCTTCGCTCCAACCGAACTTTGTATCTTTCCGAGTCAGCTGAGTTAATGGAGTAGCGATTCGAGAAAATCCTTCCACGAATCTCCGATAATAACCAGCTAAACCAAGAAAGCTACGTACGTCGGTCACTGATTTAGGTTGCTCCCAGCTTTGAATAGCTTCAATCTTTGCCGGGTCAACTGATATTCCATGACTTGATACTACGTGCCCAAGGAATGCTACCTCCTCCAGCCAGAACTCGCATTTCTTCAACTTGGTATAAAGTTTGTATTCACGAAGCTTTTGGAGTATCAGCCTCAAGTGTTGCTCATGATCTTCACAGCTTTTGGAATAAATAAGGATGTCATCAATAAAGACGACCACAAAGTGATCCAAATATTCCTTGAATACCCGGTTCATCATATCCATGAAGGCAGCAGGAGCATTAATTAATCCAAAGGACATGACTAGGAATTCATAATGCCCGTACCGAGTTCTGAAAGTCGTCTTTGGAATATCCTCAGTTCTAACCTTCAGCTGATGATATCCAGAACGAAGATCGATCTTTGAAAAGAATTGTGCTCCTCACAATTGGTCAAACAGGTCATCAATACGTGGCAATGGGTACCTGTTTTTGATAGTGACATGATTCAACTCCCGATAATCAATACAAAGTTGCATACTTCCATCTTTCTTCTTCACGAATAGCACAGGAGCACCCTAGGAGAAGTACTAGGACGAATAAAGCCAATGTCTAATAATTCCTGCAGTTGGATCTTTAACTCCTGAAGTTCAATAGGAGCCATTCGATATGGGGCTTTGGAAATGGGTTTTATATCGGGTTCAAGGTCGATACAAAATTTAATTTTACGCTCTGGGGGTAGGCCAGGAAGTTCTTCAGGGAATACGTCAGGGAATTTATTAACAATAGAAATATCATTCAAAACTGACATATTTTTGTTTATATCCGTGACATGAGCTAAGAAAGCTTGACATCCATTTTTCAATAAACGAATAGCTTTATGGCTTGAGATGACATCGATTGATTTTAATGGTTTGGTTGCTTGAATTCGCATAATAGGTCGATTAGGAATATGAAAGCTAACAACCTTACGAAAATAATTAATTTTTGCATGATGAGTAGTTAACCAATCAATCCCTAGAATCACGTCAAATGCAAGTATTTTTAATGAAATCAGTTCAACATGTAATGTGTGGGTACCAACTTGAACCAAACAAGACTTATAAACCGTGGATGTAATGAATGTTTCTCCCAATGGAGTTTCAACAGATAAATCAAAGTCTAATTTCTCCGGAGTCAAATTTAATCGATGAGCGCAAGTAGGAGAAATAAAAGAATGAGTAGAACCGGTATCAAATAAAGTATAGACTTCGTTAGAGTAGAACCGGTATCAAATAACCAACTGTGACGCCCCCAAAAATAGGTATACATCACCCATCTTGGGTCGTCAGATACATAGTATAGAATACAAATATAACTTACTAATACAACTGTCGTGTACAATACGACAAAACATAAACTGTGAGTTTGAATACAAATATTATCTTCTAGAGAGTATTCATACTCAAAAGGAGTCCTCATTACATTTATTAACACACTATTACATAAAATAGTGAGGACTACTAACTAATACTATCATTCGGACCATCACTCCGTTCCCCGACTTGTCCCAGCTACGTTCTCATTTCCTGAAGAGAACAGTGAAAGAAAGGGTGAGCTCAACTAGCCCAATAAGAAATATTATGACTAAGATAATGCAGAATAAATTATCATTAGCCTTCAACAATGTTAAACTGATAAAATATAATAGACATCAAGTTTAACTGCAGCGGAACAAGCAATCCATTAAAAGAGTCAAGTAGAAAATAAACTCTACTATCTTTTATGATTTAAAAGGTTTTTCAACATTGTGATCGCTGGGACTCAGATTAATAAAATAATCCACATCATCGAATCACCCCTGCACTACGGCCAAGGATATTCGTGTATTCATTAATGGTCATGATCATGCCAACAACTGTCTATCAACGCACTACGGGCCAATGAGGACTTTTACCACATCATTTGTAACATTACGATCATGATTATACCGAATAATCCCTGGTTATAATCATACCAAGTCCATCTATGCACTACAGGCCACAGATGACTTTCAACATTTTATAAACATGAGGATGATGATAATGATATAAGAATTCAATAAAACAAGTTCAAGAATTAATTTATCCAAGAATTAACAACGTCCAAATTGTCAACATGATACTGCTTTGTGGAGTAAAATTCAAGAATACTTAGAAGAATATTTTCATGAAAAGATACTGGATGAACCACAATTATCAAGGATATTCCACTAATTTCATGGAGTATAGAAGTCAAAACTTAACCAACTGAGTATAATAAAGAATGGAATAATAAAAGAAATCACCCGGCATGCGATAGACCACATAGACAGGTTATTCCAACAGAATAATAAGTAATGGAACCAGGTCCGGCGTAAACGCACGGACAGGATATTTCGACAAAATAATAAATAATGGAACCAGGTCCGGCGTAAACGCACAGACAGGATATTCTGACAGAATAATAAATAATGGAACCAGGTCCGGTGTAAAACACACAGACAGGATGTTCCAACAGAATAATAATAAAAATGGAACCAGGTCCGGTATAAAACACATAGACAGGATGTTCCAACAGAATAATAGTAAAAACAGAACCAGGTCCGGTGTAAAACACACAGACATGATGTTCCAACAGAATAATAGAAGAATATCACCAAGTATAGGGTAGACCGCGTATACAGGTTATTCCAACAGAATAATAAGAAATGGAATAACAACAGTTCTCTTTATGAATAAGAAAGAATAACACCCCTTACCATTTTAAAGAAGAGCTGAAATAGGGAAGTAGTTAAGTAGTAGAATACTCTTCTTCTCTCTCTCTCTATAGTTTCTCTCTCTAGAGTTCAGTGAATTCGTAAGAAATAATGAAGGAATGAGCTGCTATTTATAGAAAAATAAAATGCATAGTAACTAATCCATGAACGGTCCAGATTGATTACTTTAATCTGACGGTCCATATTTAAAGAAAAATCTTTTAAATAAAATATAATATATTCTATTTATAGAATAACTTTAATAAAGTATTTTATTTTATATAAAAAGATGTTTATGTTTTATTACGTTAATAATACGAATAAAACAAAACGTCATTATCGCTAAATAATTCATATTATTAACTGACAATAATTGAATCAAACTGAGTGACTTCTCACATAAGCATTAATAATCAATACCGTGTGCTACTATGCAACCACACGTATTACTGTACTTTTACTACTGAGTAGTTCAACAGTATCAATGGTAAAACTTCCGCCGTTATTTTTAATAAAATATTTTTCTCGTTTTCTCAATCCGACAATAATTCCGTTGTGGGGTCCACCAATGATTGTGCCGTTGTACGAATATTCTCTGTTAAAACGAATATTCCCCGACCAATCAAATATTATATAACAACTTGCGTACTTTGTAAAATTTATAAATATTACCCACAACTATAACATTATATTAAATTAACTCCATAATATTCAAAAATGATATTTATAGAAAATTCATCTTTATTTATAAAAGTTGGGGTCTTACAATAACATTATGAACTTTTATTCAACTAATCCTTAGTTGATGTTCGTTAAACCTAAATTACCTTGAAATGTATCTAAACCAAACTTACTTTGGTGCGGACTTGTACTCTAAATATCGAGATGAACAACCCTATTATTAGGAGATAATTTACGCTTAGCGTTGAAATGTTTGTGCACAATACATTGTACGAAGGGCTGATCCCCCTAAGTACGAGGAGTCCTATAGTCTTATGACTGTTAAAGTTTAAGTTGACAAATTACTGATAACTATGGACATAGTTCATGATCTTATGACCCTCAGTTAAATATTTCATGATTTTGATTTTCACTGATAAAGCATTTTGTTTAGTCCTATTGAGCCTATTATTTGGCAGTTGTTGTAAAGATTTTATTCATTGTCATTTTAAGTGAGCTTTGTTTGCTCACTCTTTCTTATATAACTATTACAGCTAAAGTAGAGAAGGTTGACATACCTAGCACCAGTAAAGGGAAAGAAAAGATGAACAAGTAATGAAGACTTGTAATATGATGACATTTTTATTGTCAGTATTTTTTTTGAATTATTGCAATGAAGATATTTAATTTTCCGTATTTGAATGATTGTGTTTAAAGGTTAGATAACCTGAGAGATTTTTTATTAATGTAATCCTTTAATGGGAATGTTTATTATTTAATTTTATTATGATTGGGTAGCTAGATATGAATGTTTTATTTAAGTGAACACCAAATCTTGTGGTAATGAAGTACCTGGATTTGGGGGTGTTATAGTTGACCCCCCTAAGTACGAGGAGTCCCAATAGTCTTATGACTGTTAAAGTTTAAGTTGAAAGAATACTTATAACTATGGACATATACGCATAGCGTTTAGATGTTTGTGCACAATACATCGTACGAAGGGCTTAACACCCTAAGTACGGGAGTCCCTATAGTCTAATGACTGTTAAGGTTTAAGCTGAAAGAGTACTTATAACCGTGGACGTAGTTCAAGGTCTTATGACCCCTCAGCATGATTTGGAATCTTTTAAATTCCCGAGTTATTCATACAAGCTTCCCAATTATTGAGCAATTGTGGAAGATTCTTGCTATTCTAAAAGGCGAATATGGTAAGGATGATATTCCTTAGAAAGAAGTAAGTCATAGAATGCGATACTGAATGATGAATATATTGAATAAGTGAGAAAAGAAATTTTGAAGTGAGAAGGAGATGAGTTATCAAAGAATAATGTAAAACTTTTAATAGAAAAGTTAATAATTATAGAAAGATCTTTGTGGAAAGAAAGTGGTTATAGAACCCAATGAATGAATAAAGTATAAATGTAAAATCTATTTTGATAGATTGAATGAATAAAGATTAATAGATAAAATTTCGAGGACGAAATTCTTAGAAGAAAGGGTGAATGTAATATCTCAAGTGTTTATGATAACGATCCTTAGAAAAGAAAATGAATTGGTTAAAACACACAGACAGGATGTTCCAACAGAATAATAGAAGAATATCACCAAGTATAGGGTAGACCGCGTATACAAGTTATTCCAACAGAATAATAAGAAATGGAATAACAACAGTTCTCTTCATGAATAAGAAAGAATAACACCCCTTACCATTTTAAAGAAGAGCTGAAATAGGGAAGTAGTTAAGTAGTAGAATACTCTTCTTCTCTCTCTCTCTATAGTTTCTCTCTCTAGAGTTCAGTGAATTCGTAAGAAATAATGAAGGAATGAGCTGTTATTTATAGAAAAATAGAATGCATAGTAACTAATCCATGAACGGTCCAGATTGATTACTTTAATCTGACGGTCCATATTTAAAGAAAAATCTTTTAAATAAAATATAATATATTCTATTTATAGAATAACTTTAATAAAGTATTTTATTTTATATAAAAAGATGTTTATGTTTTATTACGTTAATAATACGAATAAAACAAAACGTCATTATCGCTAAATAATTCATATTATTAACTGATAATAATTGAATCAAACTGAGTGACTTCTCACATAAGCATTAATAATCAATACCGTGTGCTACTATGCAACCACACGTATTACTGTACTTTTACTACTGAGTAGTTCAACAGTATCAATGGTAAAACTTCCGCCGTTATTTTTAATAAAATATTTTTCTCGTTTTCTCAATCCGACAATAATTCCGTTGTGGGGTCCACCAATGATTGTGCCGTTGTACGAATATTCTCTGTTAAAACGAATATTCCCCGACCAATCAAATATTATATAACAACTTGCGTACTTTGTAAAATTTATAAATATTACCCACAACTATAACATTATATTAAATTAACTCCATAATATTCAAAAATGATATTTATAGAAAATTCATCTTTATTTATAAAAGTTGGGGTCTTACAATAACATTATGAACTTTTATTCAACTAATCCTTAGTTGATGTTCGTTAAACCTAAATTACCTTGAAATGTATCTAAACCAAACTTACTTTGGTGCGGACTTGTACTCTAAATATCGAGATGAACAACCCTATTATTAGGAGATAATTTACGCTTAGCGTTGAAATGTTTGTGCACAATACATTGTACGAAGGGCTGATCCCCCTAAGTACGAGGAGTCCTATAGTCTTATGACTGTTAAAGTTTAAGTTGACAAATTACTGATAACTATGGACATAGTTCATGATCTTATGACCCTCAGTTAAATATTTCATGATTTTGATTTTCACTGATAAAGCATTTTGTTTAGTCCTATTGAGCCTATTATTTGGCAGTTGTTGTAAAGATTTTATTCATTGTCATTTTAAGTGAGCTTTGTTTGCTCACTCTTTCTTATATAACTATTACAGCTAAAGTAGAGAAGGTTGACATACCTAGCACCAGTAAAGGGAAAGAAAAGATGAACAAGTAATGAAGACTTGTAATATGATGACATTTTTATTGTCAGTATTTTTTTTGAATTATTGCAATGAAGATATTTAATTTTCCGTATTTGAATGATTGTGTTTAAAGGTTAGATAACCTGAGAGATTTTTTATTAATGTAATCCTTTAATGGGAATGTTTATTATTTAATTTTATTATGATTGGGTAGCTAGATATGAATGTTTTATTTAAGTGAACACCAAATCTTGTGGTAATGAAGTACCTGGATTTGGGGGTGTTATAGTTGACCCCCCTAAGTACGAGGAGTCCCAATAGTCTTATGACTGTTAAAGTTTAAGTTGAAAGAATACTTATAACTATGGACATATACGCATAGCGTTTAGATGTTTGTGCACAATACATCGTACGAAGGGCTTAACACCCTAAGTACGGGAGTCCCTATAGTCTAATGACTGTTAAGGTTTAAGCTGAAAGAGTACTTATAACCGTGGACGTAGTTCAAGGTCTTATGACCCCTCAGCATGATTTGGAATCTTTTAAATTCCCGAGTTATTCATACAAGCTTCCCAATTATTGAGCAATTGTGGAAGATTCTTGCTATTCTAAAAGGCGAATATGGTAAGGATGATATTCCTTAGAAAGAAGTAAGTCGTAGAATGCGATACTGAATGATGAATATATTGAATAAGTGAGAAAAGAAATTTTGAAGTGAGAAGGAGATGAGTTATCAAAGAATAATGTAAAACTTTTAATAGAAAAGTTAATAATTATAGAAAGATCTTTGTGGAAAGAAAGTGGTTATAGAACCCAATGAATGAATAAAGTATAAATGTAAAATCTATTTTGATAGATTGAATGAATAAAGATTAATAGATAAAATTTCGAGGACGAAATTCTTAGAAGAAAGGGTGAATGTAATATCTCAAGTGTTTATGATAACGATCCTTAGAAATGAAAATGAATTGGTTAAAGAATATATAATACTCAAAATATAATTGAGTTCAAGTGAAAGTTATGAAATAAAGCATAGAATTTGTTAAAGAAATGAATGTAGTTGGAAATATAAAACCTATATTAAGGTAAAGTGTTGAAGATATTCAACGATAAATTTTAAAAAGAGATTTGGTAAAAACCGAGTAAGGAAGATTTCTTTGATTCCGAGGACGGAATCCTTATAAGGAGGGAAGAATGTGATAACCCGAATTTTCATAAGTTATTAACATAAGAATTTAATAATTATGAGGTGTGTATATTTTGAATTATGTGATTTGGTGTGAAGAGAATTATATATTCATATGTTGGAGAAAGTGAGATTTAATAGTTAATTAAACTATTAAAGAAATTAAATAATATTAGTTAATTTAATTAATTTGAAATTATATTATGAGATAATATAATTTTAATTGTTTGCCTCGTGGGCAATGGAAATTTTTATGAGTTAAGTTTCATAAATAGTGTGAATAATTTACTTAATTAAAATAGTGAATTAATACAAGTATAATTGATTTAATAAAGTGAATAGGTAATATATTGCATGAAAATGTAAATTTTAGTATAATGCGAGTAAAATATTTATTAAGTACATTAAATATTTTAGTTGGAAACTTTATGGAAAAAAATAAATATTTATGGTATTAAATAAATATTTGATGAAAATTATTATGGGATAGTTTATTTAAGTGTGATAAAATAGATGGAATTTATACGCATTTTATTACGCGAGTATAATGGTGAGATTTTAATTTAATTAAATAATTAAATTAGAGGAGTGAGAATTTGGTAAATAATGTTATGAATATAATGGTTGAATAGAAATTATAATTTTACTGATAAGGCTAATTTTATTTTTTAAGGAGTTAAAGGTACATAATCTAGTTTATATTTTTAGTTTATGCGTTCTTGAGTTTATTTTAAAATTGGGGTTATAGTTAATGAATTTGTGGGTTATGATGTTATATATATTATTAGATTTTATAATTTTATAATGGTCATCTAAAAACGATTTTTTAGAAATCAAATTCATGTATTTATGCTAAAGAAGATGAATTTGGGTTTTGATGGTAATGTGTGTTTTGGTGTACTTTGAGACTAAAATTGATGATGAATTCGTGATTGAAACTTTAAATTGATGGATGATTGTTGTTCTCCTCTATAAAACGAAAACAACGCAACTTGAATGGATTGAATTGGTTAAGAAATGAATTCGTGATGAATGAATACATTTAGCATGTGAAAAATATGAAAAATTAGTATAAACCAATTAGAATTAGTATAAACTAAGTCCCACATCGACTAAATTGAGAACTTTACCCCTTTTCTAAACTTATAAATAGAAGGGCTTGGCCCTTTGTTTCATTCACCAATAATAAGACCTCCAATTTTGAGAAAGGCTTTGTTATAGGAGGACTTTTTATAAAGACCTTCTTAGTTAAATTTTGGCGTGGAAGTACGTCGTCAATTTATGGAACTCATATTTTCTGGTATGTTTCTTATTTAATTTTTGGTAATGTTATTATTTTAAATATTGTATTTAGTTTGTTAGTTAAAGTTTAAATTTTGGAAATTTAATTAGTTTTGTTAGTATTAGTTTACTATGTTTTTTTTGGCTTGAAATTGATTATGTAAATAAGTTCTAATGATGGTAATTAGAGATATAGAGCCGAGACCTTAGACGAGTCTAGTTATGTTAAATAAAACTTATTTGTAAAGAAAGTTGGGTTGGAACGAGTCGAGGCGAGTTTTGGATGTCAAAACGAGAAGTCCGAAAAACTAGTGGACTGCTGATCTAAAAATGAAAATTCAGGATTAGCTAGATTATTTAGAAAATTTTGGGCTTTTGGTATGTTATAGTACACTGAATAAGCTTTCCATAGACTTTGGAATGGACTAATTCTGACTTCGGACCAAAGAGTTATGACCATTCAAAGTAGTCACGTCAAAACTGTCTAACCAACTCGGGGCAGTCACCTTGAACTAATTTTCTAGAATTCTGTGCTTAGAATTTGGAAAAGGTCAAAGAATAAAAGTTTTAGTCCCGGAAGTTAGCTTAGCGTGGCCTTAAGAATCGCTCAAAAATATTTTGAAACGGAAAAGTTATGACTGTTTTAGCGAGAAAGGGTAAAGTTGGGAAAGAATGAAAAATAATTTTGAACGCCCCTTTTTGAACACTGTTTTGGACTATCTATCTTACCCGAAATGGGTGTCCAATAACTTTTAAAAATATGTTAATATGATGTTTACAACATATCCAAAGTTGGATGTCATCGAACATATGAGATATAGAGTAAAGTTTACATTACAACTACTATGTGTTGCTGTGTGACTAATAGTTGATGTGTATGATTATATAATTGTGTAGGGCACATGAAGTGCAGATAACTGTAAGTTGTTAAACTGTTATTGGTAAACAACGATCAAGACAAGTGTTTCTGTTCCTATTTGCTATGTGAATTTGATGATGAACTGTTTGAAATCTTTATTACAAATAACATGGTGTGTTATGTTAATGTTGAAAGTATGAAATGTTAAAGTCAATTTATGACTACGTTGATTGAGTAATGAATGTTGATTGAGTAAGGAACTCAATCTTTATACTTGTTATATGCACTACATCATGTATGTTATGTTAGTCCAATGTTTATGAGATGTATATCGAGCATGTTACTATGTGTTATGTGATGTATGAAAACTGTTAGATTTTGCTAGGCTGTCTAGCTCAACCTTGCAAATAACCACTTTTGTAGGTAAAAGATTTAAGGTAAATTTATGTGCTACTCGAAAGATATGAATCAGATGTGATATTTGAAGATTTATAAATTTTGGCTGAGTTATTAATATTTGAACCATGTTTAAGGTTTCGAATAATGTATTAATATTGAATTGTAATATCGTTTTGCGATGTAAACTCTTGTAATATTAAAATGATTTTGAGACAGTTAGATGTAAAGGTTGAAAGTTTTGGGAACGAGAATAATTCTTAATAGAAAATTTTAATTATTCCGTAAATTTCAGTGGTTGTATTATCGTTTAATGATGTAAAATTAGTGGTTGAATGTATTGTTAAATGTGAAGGCCCTGAATCTGAGGTCCCGAATCACCGCAGATCCGGTTCGATCATTCTATCACTATTACTATATGCGGAAGATATAAACATAAATTGTTTATACATTAAACTTACATACTTTTTCCCAAGGTCGAGTAACCTTAACTTATACACAATTCATAATCTGTCTAACACATAACATATTATTATACAATACTATTACAATCTAATCATACATATTAACTTTACGCTGTAACTGTCTTTAACCTTTCCTTGTATCCGACGCATTCGCCTTAATCTGCAATGTTTATCATGATATAGCAAGGGTGAGCATAAGGATTGCCCAGCAAGTTTAAGTCCAATAATATAACGATATATCATGATTGAAAGGGTCTGAATAATAAGCTAGCTATAATTTAACAATATAATTGTGAACTAGCAGGAACAAATTTATGACTGAACAAGTATTATACATGAACAAATATATCTGAACCAACTGGTAATGAAGGTGATCAGCCTTTCATACCTGACTTAACATGCAATATGTACAGAGTACAATTCATGGTAACAAACAATGATTAACCATAAGCTTATCCGAACGAGACAACTCTTAGTAGAGTTAAGTAAAAACAAACTTGCCTGAACCGTTGATTACCGCCACATAATTTATATCGCCTTATCTGAAGACCTAATATTAGTAATATAGATCTCTAATATTAGAATAATATCATCACAATATAATACAATTATATATATATAAACATAGAATAACTTAAACACATAACACACATCCCTATCAATCTCTAACACACATAGGACTCGGTATCAAATCAAACTATTACAGTCTGAGTTGAACCCGACACAAAACTGACATCCCGATGGTCTAGTCGGACTTTTATCAAGTCTAAGTTTAATTAAACTCTGCCTAAACACTTAACAGTTAACTTAAATAATTTTAATATCAGTCGAAATATTTTTCGTAAGCTCGTAATAATTTTTAAATAATTATTACTATTTATCTTGAATTTTCAATCATTAAAAACGTATTTAAATAAATTAAATACCACATAATTAATTTATCATTAATATTTATTTATTATCAAATATTAATGAAAATCATCACATAATATTATAATATATCAAAGTATTTTTAATACCTTAAAATCATATTTATATGATTTTTAAACAGTTAAATTCATTATCCGATAATTGCTTTTAATATTAAAATATTAATATTTTCATGACAAAATATCAAAAGTTATATTTTATAACTTAAAATATTTTTATAACATTTAAATCATTTTTATATGATTTTTATTTCATTTATTCTATTTTTCCATAATTTATTTAATATATTAATTAAATAAACTAATCATCATTAATATTGATTAATTAATAAATTTCATCACAAAATATTAAAAGTCACTGAAAATATCTTTGAAATATTTTCTTATACCATAATATTATTTTTCATGATTTTTCATGAATTAAAACCATTTTTAAATAATTTATTTAATATTATAATTAAATAAATTAAATATCATTTATATTCCAAAAATATTAAATATTTATGAAATATACTCTAAATAATTAAAAACTATTTTTCAGGCTTTAAAATAATTTTTCAGAATTTATTATGTATTTTTAATAATTAAAATCTATTTTTTTATATTTTTAATTTATTTCCGAAATATTCAAAAAATAAAATAAATACAACCGTCGCTATAGCCTATAGCGACACTTTTCTGTCGTCTTAGGTGTTCTTGGTGCTCAAGAACACTGTCAGACAGTGTACAAGGTGGCTTGTTTGACCGCTCCTGTCTTCCAATCCAAAATGTTTCTGGTTCAGGTTAAGTATTTATCATGTACCTAATTGTAACACTACAATAACCAACCATTATCTAGGTCAAAACACAACATAACATGACGATCTGGGCAATCAAAGTCATTGTCAGATGTCACCTGGGTTTTCCAGAAATCCAGGCAGTTCGAGTGGCTATATTGAAGCTCGATTATCTAAGTGTTCTGTTCATGTTTCATATGCTATAATGGCTCAAATGTGTACTCCGTATGTCAAGGAACATTAATAAATCAATAGATCAATTTATAATCAACAGGATCACCAAGAATCATAGGGTCAAAGTATGTCAGACAGTGATGTTCTTATTTTTTCTGGGTTTTCCAGAAAAGTAAAAAGCAGATCGGGTGGTCCACTTTGACCCTTTCACGATCGATATGTTGAGGTTATAAGAGATCTAAGGACCCAGATCTGTAGTCCATCATACAAGCTACAACATGAATACAACACATCATAAACAAGCTAACACGACTGACAGATCTAATTGCTACAAAACTTGTCAGACTCGGTTTTGAACATTCTGGGTTTTCCCAAAATTCATCCGGACAACATTGGTCAACGATGTTTGACCTTAAATATCTTCAATTCTAGACATCAAATGGCTATGCTACCACTTGCAAATTAAATACCATATACCAGGCTATAGATGCAAACATTAAAACATCAAAAAGCATGAACACACAAGGATCTAGAGGGCCTGACATTCGACTGTCAGATCACTTTTTGAACTATTTCCAGATTTGAAAAAATGCTTGATTCGTGCATCTAAATGTTATAGATCCATGATATATCAACCCAGATCACTTATAGACACCCTATTACACATATCTAACCAATCAATTACAACATCAAACATAAAATCAAGAGATTTCGAAATTTAGGGTACATATACCTTTTGAGCTTTGATTTTTGATTCTGGTCATAGTGATTTGATCTAGGCTAGCAATGAACTGATATTGGCTTATCTTATCTCTCTATCTCACTCTACACTTTCGAATTTTTAGGGAGAGAAGAGCTTGGGAGAAAATGAGAGTAAAGTTGCCTTTATCTCTCTCTTTAATCTATATATATTATGATATAAAGTCCTAGATCTGATGTTTGCCAGCTGAGTTGCTGAGATTATGTGTCACAATGTCAACCTTAGTAGTTCACCAACCCCAAATATACAAAGATTTGCAAGTTACATTCAATAATGCACTAAACGGCATTTTAGTCTTTTTCATTTAATTTTAATGGCAATTTTGTCAATTAGCCAAACCCTTAGGGTTTAGGATTTAAGTTAGGGTTTGGACTATTTTAGGGTTTAGGGTTTAACCCTCAACTTTGCAAAATTTTAATTTCTAACATTTCTGAATTTCGGTTTTCAAAATAGAAAATTAATATTTCTAAATTATAATTAGAATTTTTTAATTATATTAAAATTTCTTAATCATAATTTAAATCTTGTTAATTAAGATTAGTATTTCCTAATTAAACTCGATAATTAAGCAATCGGGGTCAACATCATATATTAGGGTTTATAACCCAAAAATTTGGGTTTCTAATAGAAAAATAATTTTTTAATTTAGAAATTAGATTTTCGTAATTAGATTAGGGTTTCTAATTACTTAACTTGAAAATTAGAATTAATATATCCTAATTAACATTAAAAGTATTAAATTAACACTTAGGTTTTTTTTCCTAATTATAAATTAGGGTTTCTAATCCAGAAATTAGGGTCTTAAAAATGTAAAATTAGGGTTTGCTAATTAATTAAGCTTCACCCTAATTAATATTATAATTATTTACACTTATACCATTAAGTTCTCAATTTAGGGTTTCCAACTTTTGAATTAGGGTTTTGAATTCCCAGAACCGAAATTAGGGTTTTCCAGAACCGATTTCTAGGGTTTCTTATAATTCGTAAGAATTTTCTAACCGAACGTTGACGTTCTTAATATAGACTTAGGGTTTGTCACCGATATCGTTTATCTGGTTAACCCTTGACCCTTAACCACATACTGTACACATATACACAGAACATATTCACGTATTCCCTTAATCCTGAATAATTCACCTAAATCCTTCACAGAATTTTGAAATCCTCAAAATTCCTTCTTAAAAATATCAAACGCATACACTTATTTTCTGTCTAGGTTCTAATTTTGAACCCTAAATTAATTAATAAAAATTTTAAAAATTTTCCAAATTCTCGGGTTGTCACATTCACCCCTTCTTCTAAGACTTTCGTCCCCGAAATTCACCTTACATCTTACACCATACTGCTTACACCATTCACACATCATCACATCCTACCCAATACACCACTCACAAGAGTAAAAGTTTTTTTTTTCAAATTGTGCCGAGGAGTCATATAGACTATTTGTCTGTCATTTTCGCAAAGGTTTTATGGAAATTCATCCGCAAACCGTCATAACTTATAGACACAAAGGGTGATTAGCCCGATATGCCCTGTACTGGCCAAGTACTGCTGGTCGGAACAATTTGTTCCTCTTATCCGCCTTAGGCGCTCAAAATTTCTTACCTCAGTCTTATCATAGGATTCCGTACCAAAATAATTTGGTTCGGGAAATTTCTTTCAATGAACTAGTAGAGTTTTCATAACCTTAGTCTAGCTGAATCGAATAGCATAGACTCATATAAATAATTCAATTCAATCGAATTATTTAAGTGTAGCCAAACCCCGTTGACAAATTAATTTTTTTTTAAAAATATTTTTGAGAATGACGCCATAATGCCGTACTGTATTAATAGTCCATTTGAGGATGCCGTCATTATATGACTTTGTCATAACACATCATACAATAATGGAACGATTTTAGATCAAATTCAACACTAAGTATTCATGTATTTACAACTCCATCAACTTTTTATCATCTCTGCACCAGGTTACATGGTACATGAGTGATAAATAAAATATATTTTGATATTTTAAATCATTTGCGTCTAGTTGAAATAAGTAGCATAGACTATACTTTAAACCGTTTCAAAAATGATTACGATTCTACATATTTTTTTAAAGGCACATAGTGCGTATTTAGCTTGATGTCAAGCATTTCGAAGTCTAGCATAACTAGGAGTTTCGAAAAGCTTATGTCTCCACTAATAATCAGTTGCTTAGTAATCTATCTGTTCCTATTATTCTCAATACTGCATTCACATACAACTATGCTCAGTACGTAAAACCACACTTATGAGTTCATTTACTTGCCACAATCATATGAGTTTAAGAACTTGTCCAAGGCAGACCTTTGGCGTCCATTCGCTGAGGGGTTCATAAACATTTCATATAACTATGAATCAAGAATGTCACATAAGTATGAGTTTTAAGAACTCGTACTTAACCTTATATTCTCTAAATATAACCTATCTATTTGTTATACACATGAGAAAGGAATCACCCTCTTAACATGCATATGACAAATAGCGCGACACAAATATTTCAATGATTATCATTGTCAGAACTAAGTAGTTGTTACACCAAGTACAATTCCTTGCCCACACAAGGAATCATACAACTCAGCTGCCGACATAAATCCTCAATTGAATCCCCACCTAACACTAACCCCCTTCTTAATACAAATTTTATTCAACTCGTATTCATAATCCTTTCCTGAATCTGTACCAATTCATAGTACAACTGTCACCCAGCAAACTTGCTGTAACTTTTCAATCATTCGCTTGATCCTTCTCCATACTATAACCTTATCTGATCACGGAGTGATCTCATCGTATACATTACGATTCATTTCTATATCTAGATCGTTTTATTTTACGATCTCCTATCACTGCACTTTCAGTCTTTTAGACTCTATCTATTTCTCACTACTGTTCAACTTTATTATCAGAGTTAGGGAACTCTGTATCTTATAACTCGCCGAGATTCGTCTTTGAATCTTACCGACCAACTAACTCTATGTGAGTTAGATCTTACCCTAATCACTGCGGTTATTAGTCTCAAGTATTCCTACCTAAGGTTCATAACCTACAACTCTGATACCAACTGTGAAGGCCCCGAATCTGAGGTCCCGAATCACCGCAGATCCGGTTCGATCATTCTATCACTATTACTATATGCGGAAGATATAAACATAAATTGTTTATACATTAAACTTACATACTTTTCTCCAAGGTCGAGTAACCTTAACTTATACACAATTCATAATCTGTCTTACACATAACATATTATTATATAATACTATTACAATCTAATCACACATATTAACTTTATGCTGTAACTGTCTTTAACCTTTCCTTGTATCCGACGCATTCGCCTTAATCTGCAATGTTTATCATGATATAGCAAGGGTGAGCATAAGGATTGCCCAGCAAGTTTAAGTCCAATAATATAACGATGTATCATGATTGAAAGAGTCTGAATAATAAGTTGGTTATAATTCAACAATATAATTTTGAACTAGCAGGAACAAATTTATGACTGAACAAGTATTATACGTGAACAAATATATCTGAACCAACTGGTAATGAAGGTGATCAGCCTTTCATACCTGACTTATATATGCAATATGTACAGATTACAATTCATGGTAACCAGCAATGATTAACCATAAGCTTATCCGAATGAGACAACTCTTAGTAGAGTTAAGTAAAAATAAACTTGCCTGAACCGTTGATTACCGCTACGCAATTTATATCGCCTTATCCGAAGACCTAGTATTAGTAATATAGATCTCCAATATTAGAATAATATCATCACAATATAATACTATATATATATATATATATATATATATATATATATATATATATATATAAACATAGAATAACCTAAACACATAACACACATCCCTATCAGTCTCTAACACACATGGACTCGATATCAAATCAACCTATTGCAGTCTGAGTTGAACTCGACACAAAATTGACATCCCGACGGTCTAGTCGGACTTTTATCGAGTCTAAGTTCAATTAAACTCTGCCTAAATACTTAACAGTTAACTTAAATAATTTTAATAGCAGTCAAAATATTTTTTCGTAAGTTCGTAATAATTTTTAAATAATTATTACTATTTATCTTGAATTTTCAATCATTAAAAACGTATTTAAATAAATTAAATACCACATAATTAATTTATCATTAATATTTATTTATTATTAAATATTAATGAAAATCATCACATAATATTATAATATATTTATAATATATCAAAGTATTTTTAATACCTTAAAATCATATTTATATAATTTTTAAACAGTTAAATTCATTATCCGATAATTGTTTTTAATATTAAAATATTAATATTTTCATGACAAAATATCAAAAGTTATATTTTATAAATTAAAATATTTTTATAACACTTAAATCATTTTTATATGATTTTTAAATTATTTATTCTATTTTTCCATAATTTATTTAATATATTAATTAAATAAACTAATCATCATTATTATTGATTAATTAATGAATTTCATCACAAAATATTAAAAGTCACTGAAAATATCTTTGAAATATTTTCTTATACTATTTTTCATGAATTTAAATCATTTTTAAATAATTTATTTAATATTAAAATTAAATAAATTTAATACCATTTATATTCCAAAAATATTAAATATTTATGAAATATACTCTAAATAATTAAAAACTATTTTTCAGGCTTTAAAATAATTTTTCAGAATTTATTATGTATTTTTAATAATTAAAATCTATTTTTTTCTATTTTTAATTAATTTCTGGAATATTCAGAAAATAAAATAAATACAACCGTCGTTATAGCCTATAGCGACACTTGTCTGTTGTCTTAGGTGTTCTTGGTGCTTAAGAACACTGTCAGACAGTGTACAAGGTGGCTTGTTTGACCGCTCCTATCTTCCAATCCAAAATGTTTCTGGTTCAGGTTAAGTATTTATGATGTAGCTGAATTGTAACACTACAATAACCAACCATTATCTAGGTCAAAACACAATATAACATGACAATCTGGGCAATCAAAGTCGTTGTCAGATGTCACCTGGGTTTTCCAGAAACCCAGGCAGTTCGAGTGGCTATACTGAAGCTCGATTATCTAAGTGTTCTGTTCATGTTTCATATGCTATAATGGCTCAAATGTGTACTCCGTATGTCAAGGAACATTAATAAATCAATAGATCAATTTATAATCAACAGGATCACCAGGAATCTTAGGGTCAAAGTATGTCAGACAGTGATGTTCTTATTTTTTCTGGGTTTTCTAGAAAAGTAAAAAGCAGATCGGGTGGTCCACTTTGACCACCTTTCACGATCGATATGTTGAGGTTATAAGATATCTAAGGACCCAGATCTGTAGTCCATCATACAAGCTACAACATGGATACAACACATCATAAACAAGCTAACATGACTGACAGATCTAATCGCTACAAAACTTGTCAGACTCGGTTTTGAACATTTTGGGTTTTCCCAGAATTCATCCGGTCAATCTTGGTCAACGATGTTTGACCTTAAATATCTTCAATTATAGACATCAAATGGCTATGTTACCACTTGCAGATTAAATACCATATACCAGGCTATAGATGCAAGCAATAAAACATCAAAAAGCATGAACACACAAGGATCTAGAGGGCTTGACATTCGACTGTCAGGTCACTTTTTGAACTATTTCCAGATTTGAAAAAATGCTTGATTCGTGCATTTAAGTGTTATAGATCCATGATATATCAATCCAGATCACTTATAGACACCCTATTACACATATCTAACCAATCAATTACAACATCAAACATAAAATCAAGAGATTTCGAAATTTAGGGTTCATATACCTTTTGAGCTTTGATTTTTGATTCTGGTCATAGTGATCTGATCTAGGCTAGCAATGAACTGATATTGGCTTATCTTATCTCTCTTTCTCACTCTACACTTTCGAATTTTTTGGGAGAGAACAGCTTGGGAGAAAATGAGAGTAAAGTTTCCTTTTTCTCTCTCTTTAATCTATATATATTATGATATAAAGTCCTAGATCTGATGTTTGCTAGCTGAGTTGCTGAGATTATGTGTCACAATGTCAACCTTAGTAGTTCACCAACCCCAAATATGCAAAGATTTGCAAGTTACATTCAATAATGCACTAAAGGGCATTTTAGTCTTTTTCATTTAATTTTAATGGCAATTTTGTCAATTAGCCAAACCCTTAGGGTTTAGGATTTGAGTTAGGATTTAGGATTTGGACCATTTTAGGGTTTAGGGTTTAACCCTCAACTTTGCAAAATTTTAATTTCTAACATTTCTGAATTTCGGTTTTCAAAATAGAAAATTAATATTTCTAAATTATAATTAGAATTTTCTAATTATATTAAAATTTCTTAATCATAATTTAAATCTTGCTAATTAGGATTATTATTTCCTAATTAAACTCGATAATTAAGCAATCGGGGTCAACATCATATATTAGGGTTTATAACCCAAAAATTAGGGTTTCTAATAGAAAAATAATTTTCTAATTTAGAAATTAGATTTTCGTAATTAGATTAGGGTTTCTAATTACTTAACTTGAAAATTAGAATTAATATATCCTAATTAACATTAAAAGTATTAAATTAACACTTAGGTTTTTTTTCCTAATTATAAATTAGGGTTTCTAATCCAGAAATTAGGGTCTTAGAAATGTGAAATTAGGGTTTGCTAATTAATTAAGCTTCACCCTAATTAATATTATAATTATTTACATTTATACCGTTAAGTTTCCAATTTAGGGTTTTCAACTTCCGAATTAGGGTTTTGAATTCCCGGAACCAAAATTAGGGTTTCCAGAACCGATTTCTAGGGTTTCTTATAATTCGTAAGAATTTTCTAACCGAACGTTGACGTTCTTAATATAGACTTAGGGTTTGTCACCGATATCGTTTTTCTGGTTAACCCTTGTCCCTTAACCACATACTGTACATATATACACAGAACATATTCACGTATTCCCTTAATCTTGAATAATTCACCTAAATCCTTCACAGAATTTTGAAATCCTCAAAATTCCTTCTTAAAAATATCAAACGCATACACTTATTTTCTGTCTAGGTTCTAATTTTGAACCCTAAATTAATTAATAAAAATTTAAAATTTTTTCCAAATTCTCGGGTTGTCACATTAACGACCGAAATCGATTGTTGAATTGTATGAATTTTGGGGTCGTTACAGTCCTTAACAATTTAAGGATCACACTTTGAGTTTTAAAACTCTATTTCCTTTATTAGTTTAACCAACTATAACATTTCCTTCACGGTTTCTTACCACCAATAACACAAAACTTAGATATAACACATACATACATTCCTTTAATCTTCACTTCTCGCCGTGTATCAAATTACTTAATAATTCTCTAACCACTTTAAAGGTATATCGATTTTCTTCTCTCGTCAACAACGTACATGCATACAATTCTAAACCTAGCGCACATCGAGCCTTTAATAGTATTCAATATAGTACACTGAGTGGTTTCCCACAAACAACTAACAAATTAGTTTCCTTCTCGTCTACACTGTTTTCACAGTGAGTTAGATCAGTTACTAACTCGTATATACCTCCGCTCTCTGAAGGAATTATTTAGCCCGGCTCCTATACATCCACCATTAAAGAGTACGGTTGCACTGCATTAAACTTGATACTTACTCGTATATACACTCAAGAAATCGGTGATTATCAAAAATATTTAATTTCACCAACTTACTATGATAAAATAATTTCACATAAATTATTTAATATTGATAGATAAATTTTTACCCATCTTCTTTACTAATTTATGTCTACAATTTATAACAAATATATAATAATGATATATATTTATTAAACACAACATCACGTATTACATAGCTCATATTATCCTATGTAACACAATACTACATATTTCGCAACACATTAATATTCTTGTTCGAACCCATCTCATTCTTTAAGAATTTTATTTACTAAATTCTTATTTTAGTATTTTCTAAAAATTCGGGTTCTTACATCCTATCCCCCTTATAAGGATTCCGTCCTCACAATCACCGAAACCTCCTCTACTCGCCACTATTCTGAATATTACATATTCTTTTGAATAATTTTATTCATTCTCTTTTCGGAAGTTTTATTATAACTTGCTCACTTTCATTCTGCCACATTCTCCTTTCTAAGGAACATTTTACTCACTACATTCATCACACAGAAGAATAAGAATCTTCCACGATTTTTTAATAATCGAGAAGTAGTATGAATAACTCAGATTCCAAATTATGCTGAGGGGTCGCACAAGACCGTGAACTAGTGCTTCAACACAATCCTTCACACTACACACCAGAGTGTTTATCAATCACAAAGACTAAAAACACCCTCCACATGTACACTAGGTGGTCAGCCTATTGTACCACTATGTTGGGCCGCAATAGTTTTTTGTAACGACTACATGCGTTACGCTCGGAACCATTGTCCCCAAAAACATGTCCCCTTATAGGGTTGTTCACCTCAGCTTTTTCACGTCTGAATCCGCACTAGAGCAATCTGGTTTGGCATAAATACTCAAGAACGCTTGAATTCCATAAATATTTTTTAACAGCCGTCTAGCCGAATCAATAAGCTTAGGCTTGTATAAACAACTCAGACATCAATCGAAATAATTTAGCCAATTTAATTGACTTTCTTCGTAATTTAAAAGAAAACCAAAAATTATTTTATGACGTCGTGATACCGTACCAGATTAGTAGTGCGTTGAGGATTCCGCCATTATGTGACTTTGTCATATTACATCACACCATAGTGAGCTGACGATCTTTCGATCACAACCAACACTAGGTTCGACTGCATTGATGACTCCATCATTTACCATTTTTACACCATATCATATGATGTACATGGTCAGAAATACATTTTGAAAATTTTCAAATCATTTGTGTCTTAGCCAAAACAATTAGCACAGACTTAGGGATAACGATATTGTTTTTTTTTAAAAAAACATCATTGGTTCAATCACATGATTCAATGTTTTTCAGGAAAACAGAAGTGCAAATATCAACACGAAGTCAATAAATTTTGAAAATCTAGCAGAGCTAGAAGATTTAGAAAATCCATGTTTCTTCATCAACTTCAATCTTTTACACAATTGTTTCATTCTATCAATCTTTAACACCATCAATACTTACTATGCCAATATTTCTAATTTCACAACATACATATACCCGATATAGTTCATCAAACTTACCACACTTTGGAAATCCAGGAACTTGCCACAATCATATGAGTTTTTGAACTTATCCTAGTCAGAACATAGGCGTCCATTCGCTAAGAGGTTCAAAACATACCATATGATCATGAGTCACGAACTTACCATAAGTATGAGTTTTAAGAACTCGCAACTTAACCTTATATTCTCTAACTATAACCTATCTATATGTTATATACATGAGAAAAGAATCACCTTATTAATAGGTATATAGCAAATAGCGCGACACAAACATTTCAATGATTATCAGTGCCAGAACTAAGTGGTTTTTACACCAAGTACAATTTCCCGCCCATAACAAGGAATAATAC
Organism: Panax notoginseng; assembly: GCA_016801055.1. Classification (NCBI taxonomy): domain Eukaryota; kingdom Viridiplantae; phylum Streptophyta; class Magnoliopsida; order Apiales; family Araliaceae; genus Panax; species Panax notoginseng. The sequence goes on along the minus strand of CM029022.1, from coordinate 80,727,456 downwards.
AACTTAGCTGCTGACATGGGTCCTGATCAATTGAAATCCCACTTAACTCTATCTTACACTTTACTTGCTCTTTGCTCGATACGAATTCTTCGTATCTCATCACATACAACTCCTCATGAGTTCACATCGTACCATTTCACAGTACATCTCTTATAGCATCAAGCTATACACACTTAGTCGTTACAGACTATTTATCACTTCATAGCTCATTCTGATCACGTTGTGATCATCGGTTAACTTATGGTTCTTTCCTTATTATCAACTAAACTCCACTCGAGTTCATTCTTATTATCTTTGTCATATTCATTATATAGACAAAATCTTAACATTTATTACCAGAGTTAGGAAACTCCTGAATTCTCATTCTCTAGATACTTTAATATTCTTCTTTGAATCTTCACACACACACACACACACACACACACACACACATATATATATATATATATATATATATATATATTAAATCTTTATCTTTCTCTCTGTCTCAGGTTATAGCCTAAGGTACACTTATCTAAGTTTATAACCTATAGCTCTGATAGCAACCTATGACGCCCCCAAATCCTGGTTCCTTCGAACCACGAATTCGGTCCGCCACGATACTACTATCGTCAAACTATTATATCTTTTATTCATAACTTAATGAATATAACCTTGCTTATTACAATTTAGAATATAATTATTTCCAATTCCAGGATCTGTGTAATGAGCCCAAACTTTTATAAGCTTCTAATCTTGGTCATTTACTAATCCTGTATTACATCACATTAGATGTTATATAAATATGCGGAATAATTTAAACTTTTTCAATCTCATTCGAAAATAAATCTTCTATTGATATCTTAACTTGAATCAATTACATATCCTTGAATCAAATTATGTTATGATTTCTTCTATTCGAATTACTGCAAAGATCTTTACATCTCTATTCAAATTCCTCTACGTACCGCATAGTACAACGTTACAACTTAACATGTATTACACATCGTACACTGCTATCATTTACATCTACTAGAACCTAAACATAGTTCAAGAGCATCTATTTAAATAATAAATCAATCTCCTTCGATTACTATTGAACTCTATCAATCAAGTAGCACGTAACATTTACCATGTGTCCTTAACCTACAAAAGTGTTTATTTGTAAGAGTGAGCTCGATAGCCCATCAATTCTAACAGTTTTCATGCAGTATATAGCATATAATAACATACTCAGTTCATGCATTCATAATCAATTAATATTTACTACGCATGTTACTTCACACATAACAGGCATAGAGATTCACTTTACAAGCATATCATCAAATCAACTCCCACATTTCATATATATCCCACATGCACTTCATATATATATATATATATATATATATATATATATATATATATATATATATATATACATCAACATTCTCCTAGCATAATATAACTCAATTAACAATTATAGATTTCATATATCAAATAGGGACTGAAAGACTTGCCTGATTCATAGTTTATGAACTACGACTTAACTGCTTAAAGCTTATCTGCACTTCGTGTATTCCTACACAGTTATATAATCATGGATTCATATCCATTAGTAACATATTTCATGCATTCTAAATGTAATAACAATGTTACATTGTTTCCTAACTAGGTTCGTAAAACCTACACTTCACTTTCTCATCGTATTCTTGGAATAGCTAGGTACGTATAAGTATACCTTAACCACTTGTACTTGACATCAACATTCATATATATCTATCACGCACTTGACTCGCTAAGTGTTCGACACATTTAAAACTCATATAGGTAAGTTCAACATATGCATAAATGTCTAACTTAGTTGCAACCTCATACAACAACACCTATCCTATATTTTCATAGCACAATTCAGATGGTAAGACATCACAACATATCATTGCTTTATATCTTGAAAACATTCTTTTGGACTTAACATTTAAAAGTCATAACTTAACATTCATCGCTACCACATAACACGCTTCCTACTTATTACATAGCATATTGGCTATATATTTTAAATTAAAGTAATCATATAAGCATGCTTCAAACATCAGATCAAAAACAAAACATATTCTAGACTGCAGAATGGCACAGCTGCGCCCTGTCCAGGCTTAGGGACGACGCAGCTGCGTTGTTCCTTGGCCAGACCAAGGTTGAACTTTACACTCCTGGTTTCAGTCCACACTTTAACACATATATACACTTATACTTTAACATACATACATGCTAGAGGTTCTCATAAAGGCATATGACCATTCTTGAGTTTACTTTCACAAATTCTTAGTTCATGACTATTTATAGAATTAAAACTTAAAAGATCATATAACCACCTTACTTCATAATTTTGGTCATATGTCTTCATAATGACGTCACACATTCTGTTAATAAACATGCTCATAGTGTTCATATCATTTATTCAAAGCTAGCATCGTTTCACACTTTAAATCATGCTTTAACCTCGTACTTGTTTTACTTCCATTATGTTTAACATATTAGACTTATGTTTAGAGACATAATGAATATAAACGTGTCATCTTAAATCGTCAGAGTCTCTTTTCTCATACCTAATGCACTTGGTTTAAAAACATATTCAAGTTTATTTTTAAATCATTTTAAACTTGAACTATGCAATTTATCATATACAAGGCAACTTTAAAGCTCTTATCGTGTGTAGTCAAGTTATGTTATCATCTTTTCAAGATTAGAAACTACACCTTGTAGCATTCATGTCCATTAGCTTATTATACTAAGCTTTTCTTGAAAATTTCTCTAACACAAGATCTAATAAGTTGATCATGGTAAGACACTATAAACCTTATATCATGCTCATTTATATTTGAAATCCATCATGTATATAGACTACTAAGATCAGAACTCGTAGAACATAAGTCTCATCAAAGTTTGTATTTTCATTAGTAAAGCTTACTAATAAGTTCAACATGTTCATGCTTCCTTATGAATCATATAAACACAAGTTAACAGGTTATTCATGCATCTCTAAACCATACCAATGTACTTAACAAGTCAGTATATAGACATGGCATACATACTGTAACGACCCCAAAATAGGTCCATTCCATCCAACCCATTCTGAGTCGCCAAATACATGGTATAGAAAACAACTACAACCGTGGATAGCACCTCACAGTGGCACCTTACATAAAGGTATAGTAAAAGACTGTTTTAGAAATTAGAATATTTGGGAAGTGCTCAAGGAATCCTTCGTACATGGGAGGCCATGCATCTAGGTTATGATAGATATCATATGGCCATAGAATTATCCTTGGTTGACCCAATAGACCCCAAAGAAAAACGAGAAGTTTACTATCATATTCTTTCCAATGGTGAGTCTTCTCTTGACATATCATTATCTCCACTGTCTCTAATTGAAAATTATACTTCAAACAAACACCAAGATTATATAGGTAGTGCTCGTAAAGATACTCAGCAAGTGGATGAGCACAACCCTGTCTTATGATGACACGAGGTTGTATGTCATTAGACATCTTGTATGATAGTGACAAAACACCATTCCAACGTTGGGTTCGCCTCACCCTATTTTCTTCACCAAATATAACTACTAAATGATGACCACCGTTCTATTCTCTTGTTACCCCCGCTCGACCCAGCTACACTCTTATTACCTGAAAGGAATTGTGAAACAAAAGGGTGAGCACAACTAGCCCAGTAAAGAGTATCATGACTAAAGATAATTAAATTATCAATAGCCTTCATCAGTAATAAATCAGAGATTTAGAACATATGGTAGATGATAAAACTTCTCAACCATAGTTGCAGCGGAACGAGCAATCCATTAGAAGAGTCAAATAGACTATAAAGTCTATTATCTTCTCCACGTTAAAAGTCCACCAACAATGTTTTATCCCTGTAACATCAATCAATAATTCCTGTCCACAATCACGTGTATAACTCATAATCGTAATTGTAGTTCTAAATTCCTTTTCTGATCCAGAACAAAGATAATTTTGATCACCTGAAACATCAAACATCATGGTTATACCAAATCACAGTTCATGTTCATAATCATACTAATAAATTTATCTCTGCACTACAGCCCAAATATATTCATCAGCAAGTCATCTTTGCACTACATGCCAAAGATATTCAACAACAGGTCATCTTTGCATTACGAGCCAAAGATATTCATCAACAACTCATCTTTGCACTACATGCCAAAGATATTCAACAACAAGTCATCTTTGCATTACGAGCCAAAAATATTCATCAATACTTCATCTTTGCACTACGGGCCAAAGATATTCATCAATAATTCATCTTTGCACTACAGGCCAAAGATATTCGTCAACAATTCATATTTGCACTACAGGCCAAATATATTCATATTTCAAAGAAATATATAATCATTTTAGAACTTATATAAACAATAATTATAACCATGTTGATCAATTCACCTTTACACTTAAGCTAAATATATTGAATTATAAATTCAATGGTCATGATCATACCAGTCACAATTTAATTTTTCCACTACTGGCCAAAGAGAACCCTAGTCATGATCATACCAATAATCTACTCATCTTTACACTCAAGTGAAAGAGAATTTCAACATCAGGGTTATCAAAATGTTATATATGATAATAAAAATAATATGATCAACATATAGATTTAATCTCAAGAGTAATATTCATAAATCAACTATAATTTGGTTAGAAAAAGAAACCAATTTTGTCGTGAATAGTAACTCGTGAATAGTAACTCATGAATAGTAACTTCGACATAAAAACGGTAGAAATTCCACAATAATATACATACCAATATTTCGGTATAATGATATTGAAAGAATAATATTTCTTAAGCTTATAAATAATTTATTTAAATTGTTTACACTTTACTAATTAATGTATTTAATTATCATAAAATGCCAACTCTTAAGATTTCATCACCAATAACAAAAACTCTCATAAAAAATCTGCATATAACTCATATATGATTCTCAAGCCATAAAATCATATTTTCTAATTTTCTTACTTCACATAACATATTTAATTCATTTACTCATAACTAGACTATTTTCATAAAAAATACCAAATCAGTCCCAAAAATATTTCTTTTCTGGAATTTTGCAGAATATAGTCCTATATTGAACACATATTTTTCTTGGAATGTTTAAAATTCATTTACTATTTTTCATATGGCTAAAACCGCCGAATATTTAGACATTTATCATAAATTGTACTTTTATCCAAAAATTCCGAAATTCAAAGAGTATACTGATATTATATAGATATACTTCTAATAAAAATTTCATCAATTTTGGAGTTAACCACAAGGAGTTATAAGTGGTTACTTTTAAAATAGTATTTCCCCGTAAAATTCAAAACTCTTAATCTATACATCCAAAAATCACCATTTTTGGACACAATCAATAAAACTCATCAAAATATCATTTTAATTTTTTTTCAGAATTTTCTGAAGGCCAGAAGAATTACGAACTGAAAAACATAATAACCCTTAAAATCCCTTACTATCCCTTACCTCAAAAGTGCAGTATTTCTGATTGGAATGCAAAGTTGAAGGAAAGTTGCACTGAATAGCAACTTTCAAAGTATCTAAATACTCACAAAATGCACTCGATAATCTAGAGATAAAAAGAGAGGAAACTTATGAATTCTGGTGTGATTTTCAATTCTAACTTAGCCCTCTATTTATAGGAAAATGTTAGCACGCCGAAGCAGACTTGACCTGCTACTTGATGGCTTTACCTGTTACTATTTCCACCCACCATATTTGAAATAAAATTCAGCACATTTTCTTACCAACCAAAAGTGGGGCCCACCAATTCTAGAATTTTCTACCAAAATGATAAACTCTAAAAATTCAACAATATCTGAACCAGTCATCTCGTAAAATTCATAATAAATCATACGTTCATTTTTAACGGTTCAAAATTTGTGGACATATACTCAACTTATATATGTATAACATATCCAAAAATTACCACGATTCAACGGTCGGATTAAAAATTATAACCCCCGCAAAATATCTCAAAAATCCTGATTTTTAATACCTCCATTCCAACAAAAATACTGATAAAAACCTCAACATTAACTCCTTCATTTTTAACCACAAAAATATATCCCTCATTTATATCCACATAAAATAAATATTTCCTTATCATATGAATCAATAATTAATTATTCACAAATAATATTACAGAATCACATTTATGACAACTAGGCCGTTCTTAGGAAAGAGGGGGCTTTCCAATAAGAATTTATCCTTACTGGCGCTCAATTAGATGACCAAACCTCTCCTTAGACAGAACTTTCTAGACATTGTCAATAATGTTATCTAATAATATTATTCAAATAATATGAATTATTGATCTGATAATAGGAAATACTTTGCAGTGACAATTATTGAAACAACAATAATATAAAATATCAATGCAGCAATTATTGAATCAATAAAATAAAATATTGAACAGTAACTGTTGTGACAATTATTGAGTAGTGACTTCCTTCGTAAGAATCAATAATTCAAAAATACTATGCAAAACTGTGTGCTACTGTGCAACCACGCGTATTACTATATTTTTAACTACCGGGTATTTCAACAGTGTTAACGGTAACAACTACGCCGTTATTTATAAAAACTCAATTTTGTCGTTATCTTCATCCGACAGTTATTCTGTTATGGGGACCACAATGACAACGCCGTCGTACGGATATTCCCGACAAAAAGAATATTCCACGACCAAACGAATATTCCCCGACAATAATGAATATTTTATAGCCACTTGCATATTTTGTAAAATTTGCATATTTCACCCATAACTTTAAACTTTTATCAATTTAACCATTTACCGAATAATAATTATAAGAAAAATTGAATAATTTTATTTCATAAAATTTGGGGTCTTACAATCTCCCCTCTTTATGAAATTTCGTCCCCGAAATTTACGTACCTGGTATTTCGAAGAGTTGAGAATACCTTACTTTCATTTCAGATTTCATCTTCCATGTCCTCATGATTTCTCCATTGCTCATCTCCTGTATTTTAGATATCATTCTAGAATACAGCTTCAAAACAAAGGTTAATTGAACAAATTAACATATCACATAATATCCCGATATTATGACTAACCAACAAATAAACTTAGGTAGGACACACTAGTGAAGGATTTACTCATCTTTCCCCTCCTAGTTTTATTCCCCGATCTCCGTCAGAGACCATATCCCTAAGCTCTGATACTAAAATGTAACGACCCCAAAATAGGTCCATTCCATCCAACCCATTCTGAGTCGCCAAATACATGGTACAGAAAATAACTACAACTTTATTACAACAATGATCGTATAAAATACAACAACACATATGCTGTGAGTTTGGATACAAATATATACCAAATATGACACATGTCCCAACCGTGGACAGCACCTTACATAAAGGTATAGTAAAAGACTATTTTAGAAATTAGAATTTTTGGGAAGTGCTCAAGGAAACCTTCGTACATGGGAGGCCATGAATCTAGGTTATGATAGATATCATATGGCCACAGAATTATCCTTGGTTGACCCAATAGACCCCAAAGAAAAACGAGAAGTTTACTATCATATTCTTCCTAATGGTGAGTCTTCTCTTGACATATCATTATCTCCACTGTCTCTAATTGAAAATTATACTTCAAACAAACTCCAAGATTATATAGGTAGTGCTCGTAAAGATACTCAGCAAGTGGATGAGCACAACCCAGTCTTATGATGACACGAGATTGTATGTCATTAGACATCTTGTATGATAGTGACAAAACACCCTTCCAACGTTGGGTTCGCCTCACCCTATTTTCTTCACCAAATATAACTACTAAATGATGACCACCGTTCTATTCCCTTGTTACCCCCGCTCGACCCAGCTACACTCTTATTACCTGAAAGGAATTGTGAAACAAAAGGGTGAGCACAACTAGCCCAGTAAAGAGTATCATGACTAAAGATAATTAAATTATCAATAGCCTTCATCAGTAATAAATCAGAGATTTAGAACATATGGTAGATGATAAAACTTCTCAACCATAGTTGCAGCGGAACGAGCAATCCATTAGAAGAGTCAAATAGACTATAAAGTCTATTATCTTCTCCACGTTAAAAGTCCACCAATAATGTTTTATCCCTGTAACATCAATCAACAATTCCTGTCCACAATCACGTGTATAACTCATAATCGTAATTGTAGTTTTAAATTCCTTTTCTCATCTAGAACAAAGATAATTTTTATCACCTGAAACATCAAACATCATGGTTATACCAAATCACAGTTCATGTTCATAATCATACTAATAAATTTATCTCTGCACTACGGCCCAAAGATATTCATCAACAAGTCATCTTTGCACTACATGCCAAAGATATTTAACAACATGTCATCTTTGCATTACGAGCCAAAGATATTCATCAATAACTCATCTTTGCACTACAGGCCAAAGATATTCAACAACAAGTCATCTTTGCATTACGAGCCAAAGATATTCATCAATAATTCATCTTTGCACTACGGGCCAAAGATATTCATCAATAATTCATCTTTGCACTACAGGCCAAAGATATTCCTCAACAGTTCATATTTGCACTACATGCCAAATATATTCATATTTCAAAGAAATATATAATCATTTTAGAACTTATATAAACAATAAGTATAACCATGTTGATCAATTCACCTTTACACTTAAGCTAAATATATTCAATTATAAATTTAATGGTCATGATCATACCAGTCACAATTCAACTTTTCCATTACTGGCCAAAGAGAACCCTAGTCATGATCATACCAATAATCTACCCATCTTTACACTCAAGTGAAAGAGAATTTCAACATCAGGGTTATAAAAATGTTATATATGATAATCAAAATAATATGATCAACATATAGATTTAATCTCAAGAGTAATATTCGTCGAACAGACAAGTCTCCTAACTCAAACTCGCGTTATTATGTTTCAAGCATGCTAGTGGATTAATTATTGACAATTATTCCACATCTTTGACAATTAATTCGTACTCAGTGCATGTTGCATATGTTCATCGGGTCTGAAAGGTTGATCACCATCATTACCATAAGGTTCAGTTAAATTTGTTCATGGTTATTGTTGACCACTCAGCATAATTATTCAGCTTTTCAGTTATTGAAGTTTTGATTCATGTCCTTTCTCAATTATATTACATTGTTGAAAACTTGAAAGCTTATTCCTATTCAATCATGATATATCTTCATTGTACTTAAACTTACTGGGAAAAATAGTTGTTCATCCTTGCTATATTATGATAACAAATTTCAGATTAAAACGAAGGCTCAAAGAACGACAGTGGTAAAGGCGAATTCCAAGTTTAGACTATTATACATTTAGAACTATTAAGTTATCTGATGCAAATGACATTGTAAACCTTTTAAGTTTTTGAAGGTATGTATTAAGTTAAGGTTGTAGACCTTGGGGATTATGTTGTAAAAGTTTATTGTATAAATAATTTATGTTTATATCTTCCGCAGTAGTTATAGAAATGATGTATCGTAACGTACCAGATCTGAGGTAAAAAGTACCCGAATTTGGGGACGTCACATAGCAGAATCAGGATTTTTTTCTTGCCTTAGAAATCCAATCCAATCGCATACCATACATATATGGAATCATTAAGATCGATAATTAGCACAAAGTTAGGCTCTGATACCACTATTAAGTTTGTATATAGCGCGATCATGCAATCAAATTACATAAAAAGTACGGAAGCGCGATAAAACGAAATTTAAAATTTTCATACAAACCATCACTATGATTATGCTTTGTGCTCAATTATCAATCAATATAAAAGAGATGGAGTTCAGATTCATACTCTTATAGAAATGAGCTTCCTCATGTACGAGTTCACCTCCAATTCCTTTCTTGCTGTGACACCCCCAAATCCGGGTACTTCGATTCCACGGGATTTGGTGTTCACTGTACAAGCATCATCTATCTATCTACCCATAAATAATATCAAACTATACAATAGATAGAAATCATAATAAAATCTCTTCCCTTAAGGGTTACATCAACTAAATCATAAATAAATCCCAGGTTACTCTAACCTTAAAACATCTGTGCGGAATTCTAAACAAATAAGTCTTAACATCAACATAACTCAAGTCTTAAACAAATACATCAGTTAATAAATAACAGGTCTTCATCATTTGCTAACTTTGCCCTTGCCCTTACTAGTGGAGGGTTCATCGCTTCTTTCATTCTTAACTGCAATGTTATTATTAAGCAAGAGTGAGCACAAATGCCCACAAGTATAACAATGAAATAACAGTATAATAACATGCGAATAAATCAAAGACGTCTGAATAAGAGCTCAACTTTTGAATCAAGAATGAATAACAAGAATCAAAAGAATTCTGAGGGTCATAAGACCTTGAACTATGTCCTAGGTTATCAAGGATTATACTTGAAACCTTTAACAGTCATAAGACTATGGACCTTCTTCTCGTACTTAGGGGGATCAGCCCTTAGTACCATACTGTGCACAATATCTTAACGCTAACGCATAAGTGAATCCCTTTTCAGGGTTGTTCATCTCAGTTTGACATTCGAGTCCGCACCAAAGGAAGTTTGGTTTGGATAATTCAATAAGGGTTCTGAAATTTAGAACGTTCATCAACTAAGGACTAGCTAAATCATTAAGATTCACTAGTCTAAAAAGGTTCAACAATAATGATATTCGATTTGAATAATAATCTCAAATGTATACAATAGAACAATTATTGTATAATTGAATCATGCTTTGAAAGATAATCAATCTTTAATATAATACTTGAACTTGAATAATAATTTAAGTTTAAGTAAATTGCTCAATGTAAAAGTAGAGTTAAGAAACTTGCTCAATTTAAGAGTTTAGGTTTAGGAGACTTGCCTCGCGTGTAGATTACACTTTAACTAATCACGTTCTTTGAAATAAATCCTACATACCATTCACATTCAATACCAGTTAATTATTAACTAATCATCATAACTTATTCTCGTTGTCTACTTTAATAATTGACTAACTTAGTCAAATCATCACGTTGACACCTAATTTGTTCGTTATGAATGAATAACTAATTATGTATTTAATAATACAACTCACATGTAATTATGTTATTTACATGCTAAACAAATATTTTATCATCATATAATATTTCTAACATATTTACATGTTCATTATTTTAATACACTAACCCATTGTTAGACTTAGAAAATTTAAAAGCTCATTTTTTATTTATTTATTTATTTATTTATTTATTTTTTATTTTTTTTTTCCAGTTCGCGAAGAACACAGAATTCAGCAAAAATAATTACTACAAAATCATTAATTCTCCAAATTAAACATACCCACATGTTGGAATTCATATATAATTAATACCCAATATTTATATACTGACAAAACTAATTTTAAACACTTAATAACAGATTTAAAGCCTAACAATTCACTGACTTTGATGTTCATGAAGTTTTAGAAAACTTTATGTGAAAATTCTCCCTACGAATTCGTTATAACACTGAATTCGTTCGTTTAAGGCTTAAACTCTTCGTATTAACATGCATAACAACATACAAGTCCAAAATTTAGGGATAATATATATCAATACATTAATTATCACATATATGGCCATATGGCCATATCACGTACTCTGTTTATTTTGCAATAACAAGTCATCAGATTACTACACTTAGGGTATGGGATCATGCAATATATATAAAAAAAAACATGTTAAGTTACTCTTATGATTACATTTATACTCATAATTGTTACCATATTCAACCATAGAAACTCTACAGAGGACTTAAGCCATAATTATGAAAACTTTAAAAAGACGTAGAAATAGAATTTGAGAAAGAAGAGATTACCCAAAGCGTAGATGAGTAAGGATGACAATTCTCTCTATTTCAATCACAATACACACAATCTCTCTCAAAGATTTCTCCAACTCTCTCTGCAAACTCTCTGGTTCTAAAAATATGTAAGTTAAACTCATCTGAGCCTTTAAGCGCAGAGTTGAGGTCAGTTATTCCATTCGTGGTTTAACTGTCCCCAACTCCTCCTAAGGCCTCATTTGGTTAGGAAACTAGGTTCAAAACTCATTATTTTAATAACCTTTTATCATATAGTTTGAAAATGTCACCCTCTTTATAAAATAAATCCCATATTTTATTTAATTTACTTTAAATAAAATATAATAATTACTCGTAAATTCACATAATCATATATTCAATTATCTCATTAATAAATAATGTCAATTTATTAATTCTCTAATTAATAATTAAATTAATTAAATAACATCATGCTTAATTAAATAATTTATTTAATTAAATAAGCTCACATAATTTCATACCTTGATAAAATTATTCTCTTTATTAATTTAATAAATGTAACACATATAATTAAATTAATCTATCACAATTGCATCAATTGATTATTTAATCTAATAATTAAATCATAAAAAAAAATATTTATTTAATTCAATAAATATTTAAAATAAATTACAAAATTCTCGGTCGTCACATCTTTCCTCCCTTAAAAGGATTCTGTCCCCAGAATCACGACTCAGTAATTTTGACTCGTTACAATCTCCCCCCCTTACAAAGATTCTGTCCCCAGAATCGCATACACATAATTAAGTAAATAAATGAGGGTAATTCTTCATCATATTCTCTTCGAGTTCCCACGTAGCTTCTTCAGCGTTGTGGTTCCTCCAAATTACCTTAACAGAAGGCATTACTTTATTTCTCAGAACTTGTTCTTTTCGGTCGACAATTTGGACAGGAATTTCTTCATAAGATAAGTCTTTCTCAAAATGCAGGGGTTCGTATTCAATTACATGCTTGTAATCAGGTTTGTAAGGTCGTAACACAGAAACATGGAAGACGTTATGAATATTCTCGAGTGCTGGAGGTAAGGCTACCTCATACGCAACTTCTCCAATTCTTCGCAGTACCTCAAAGGGTCCAATAAATCTTGGGCTCAATTTTCCTTTCTTTCCGAACCTGATCTTTCCCTTCCAGGGAGAGACCTTCAAGAAAACATAACTACCGGATTCAAACTCGATAGTTTTACGATGTGGATCATCGTATTTCTTCTGTCGATCTTGAGCTGCTACCAGTCGTGCTCGGATCACTTTGACTATTTCTGCCGTCTGCTGTACCAATTCTGGCCCTAGCAATTGTCTTTCACCAACTTCATCCCAATAAAGCGGAGTTCTGCACTTTCTGCCGTATAACGCTTCGTAAGGCGGCATACCAATACTAGCGTGGTAACTGTTGTTGTAGCCGAACTCTACCAACGGTAGGTGATCATCCCAATTTCCTTTGAAGTCCAATACACAGGCTCGTAACATATCTTCCAGTGTTTGAATCGTTCGTTCGCTCTGTCCGTCTGTTTGAGGGCGGTAAGCTGTACTCATTCGCAGTTGTGTACCCATGCATTCCTGAAGACGTTTCCAGAAATTTGATGTGAAGCGCGGATCCCTATCGGAAACAATAGATACCGGCACTCCGTGCCTCGAAACAATCTCCTTCACATATAATCTTGCCAACTGATCTAAGTTAAATCTGATTTTGATAGGAAGGAAGTGCGCGGATTTCGTCAGTCGGTCAACGATAACCCATACTGCGTCGTAGCCTTTCTGAGTCGTCGGAAGGCCAACCACGAAGTCCATCGTAATATGTTCCCATTTCCATTCTGGGATCTCCAACGGTTGTAGCAATCCACTCGGTCTCTGATGTTCTGCTTTAACTTTCTGACATGTCAGGCATTTGGCAACACATTCTGCAACATCACATTTCAAATTCGGCCACCAGAAATGTTGTCGAAGATTTTGGTACATTTTTGTACTACCAGGGTGAATCGAATATCTTGAACTATGAGCCTCACTCAAAATTTCTTCCTTAATTTCTTGTACTGGCGGAACCCAAATTCTGCTTTCAAATCTCAATATTCCTTCCTTATCCATCTTAAATCTTGGTTCGGTTCCTTCAGATATCTTCGTTGTTACCTTTTTGCATTCATCATCTTGAAGCTGAGCCTCCTTCACTCTATCTAGTAGAGTTGTACCAGATTGCATCTGAAATAGCTTCTCATCAATCTCCGTAGGATACTTCACTTCTAACTCCAGTTTCTCCATATCTGCAATTAGCTCCTGCTGAGCAGTCAACATCATCATTTTCTCACGACCCTTTCTACTTAAGGCGTCGGCAACCACATTAGCCTTACCCGGATGGTATAAAATCTCACAGTCATAATCCTTGATTAATTCCAACCATCTTCTTTGACGCATATTCAAATCTTTCTGTGTAAAAATATATTTCAGACTCTTGTGGTCCGTATATATTTCACACTTTTCCCCGTATAGATAGTGCCTCCAAATTTTTAAAGCAAAAACAACTGCAGCTAACTCCAAATCATGGGTTGGGTAACCCTTCTCGTAATCCTTCAACTGCCGTGATGCATACGCAATGACTTTGCCGTTTTGCATCAGCACACAGCCAAGTCCTTTATGTGACGCATCGCTAAAAACAACAAAATTTCCTGTATCATCCGGAAGAGATAACACAGGCGCTGTACTCAACCTCTTCTTTAATTCTTGAAAACTCTCCTCACACTTCTCCGTCCAAACAAATTTCACAGCTTTTCGAGTTAAATTCGTTAACGGAGTTGCGATCTTAGAAAAATCTTGTATGAATCTTCTATAATATCCTGCTAATCCAAGAAAACTTCTTACTTCTGACGGCGTTCTCGGCTGATCCCAGTTAATCACAGCTTCTACTTTGGATGGATCTACCGAAATTCCATCTTTATCGATTACGTGACCAAGAAATTGTACTCTCTCGATCCAGAATTCGCATTTCAAAAATTTAGCATACAACTTCTCCCTTCTCAATACTTCCAACGTTAACCTCAAGTGTTCTTCATGTTCCTCTTTGGTTTTGGAATATACCAAAATGTCATCTATAAATACCACCACGAATTTGTCCAAAAACGGCTTGAATACACCATTCATTAGTCCCATAAATGCTGCAGGAGCATTCGTAAGACCAAACGACATTACTAAAAACTCATAATGACCATATCGCGTTCGGAACGCTGTCTTTGGTACATCCTCTGGCCTCACCTTCAGTTGGTGATAACCACTCCTCAAGTCAATCTTGGAAAAGTATTTTGCTCCCTTCAATTGATCAAACAGATCATCGATCCTCGGTAATGGATATTTATTCTTAATCGTGACCTTATTTAATTCTCTGTAGTCAATGCAGAGCCTCATCGATCCGTCCTTCTTTTTCACGAACAACACCGGCGCTCCCCACGGCGATACGCTCGGTTGAATGTACTTTTTATCCAACAATTCTTGTAGTTGTACCATTAATTCCTTCATCTCTACTGGCGCCATTCGGTATGGTGCCTTCGATATTGGAGCAGTTCTGGGCGCCAAATCAATCACAAAGTCTACTTCTCTATCTGGAGGAAGTCCTGGCAAATCGTCTGGAAATACATCGACGAAGTCCCTCACAATCGGTATCTCCTCTACCTTCGGGTTCTCTTTTCGACTGTCGACTATGTAAGCTAAATATCCTACATAGCCTTGTCTTAATAACTTCCTGGCCTGCAACATCGTCAGACAACTCGCTTGTCTAGGCGACTTGCTACCATAAAACACAACCTTTGACGGAGTCATAAGGTTAATACGCTTCTTTTGGCAGTCAATTACAGCCCCATAATTGGATAACCAATCCATACCCAATATAACGTCGAATTCCCCCAATCGAATAGGGATAAGATCTACGTTCATGATATTACCCTTAATATCCACTCTACAATTCTTATACACATGCTTAACAGGAATTATCTCTCTATTCGCAATTTCTATAATCATGGGATATTCCAATTCATCCTTAAGCAAATCTAAACTATTAGCAAAGTCATCGGATATAAAGGAACAAGTAGCACCCGAATCAAATAAAACGTAAGCATTAATTTCATTGATCGGAATGATACCTGACACCACATCACGAGACTGGATTGTATCCTGCACCGTCATATTGAAAGTCCTGGCGGTTGGTCTGTTTGTTGCAGGTGGTCCGGTAATGGTTAAGGTATTTCCACTGCTATTTCCCCGGTTTCCTCCTTGTCCTGATCCTCCCGATCCCTTTTTGGGACAGTCTCTTGCTAAATGATCTTTCGAACCACAGTTGAAACAAGCACCCTTCTTTGGGTTTGGACAATTTGGTGCTATGTGGCCTTCCTGACCACAATTGTAGCACACTCTCTTTCCCTTCAAACAAACTCCTAGATGTGCCTTGCCGCAAGTCAGACATGCTTCTATCTTCTTTTTTTGCCCTCCGTGTTGACTTCCAGATGTCGAGTTATCCGTCCACTTCCTCTTCTGATTATTATTATTCCCAGTATTACTTCCACCAGTCTTGTTATTACCTTCATTCTCACTCTTTTTCTTTTTTTGTTCTTGGTTGTACTTAGTCACTGCATCACTTCCTCCTTCCGCGAGAATGGCCTTTTCCAAAACTCCCGCAAACGTGTTAAGTTGAAACATTGATACCTTGCTGTATACCCAAGGCTTCAGTCCTTGTTCGAATCGTCTGGCTTTCCTCTCGTCAGTGTGTACTTGATACGGGGCAAACCTTGCCAACTCATCGAATTTAGCCGCGTATTCAGGCACGCTCATGTTTCCCTGTTTCAATTCCAGAAATTGCACCTCCATCTGATTCTGCGAACTAGCTGGGAAATACATTTCGAAAAACATCTATTTGAATCCCTCCCACGTAATTACAACTTCACCTCCTCGCATCTTGTTTGCTTGCCACCAGTAGCTAGCCTCAGACTTCAGCATAAATGTCGCAAAAACGGTCTTCTGATCTTCTCGAACCCTAGCAACGTCGAAAACCTTCTCCATTTCCATCACCCACGTTTGAGCCTCGATCGGGTTTCTGGAACCTTTGAACTCTGGCGGTCCCACCGCCTTAAAATCTTTAAACGTTGTGCTAGGTGGAGCTTGCGGTTGGTTATTCATGACTCCAGTTAGTAAATTAACTAGCTGTTGAACTGGATTAACATTGGCATTATTGTTATTATTGGTTGACCCTTCCTGAGCCGGTTGACGTTGTTGTCTTCTCCTTGGTGGCATTTTTCTGTTAAATAAACGTTTATTAGAACTTTATTTATTTCTCTACATAGTTAAGACATTACTCAACAATTTAACATATCACTTAACACATCATCTCAAACAACTTGATATCTTTTCATTCAAATAAAAAGTTTTAACATTAAACTATATCATACTGCTATTTACATCATCTATCCTGGAATAAAGAATCCACAGGATTTAAAACATTCAAATATTAACATATTCCTTAGTTCATAAACACATCAGAATTTACATAAAACTATATAAGTCTTTCACATAAATAAACAGATTCTATTCTGTCTTCCAAGGTGCTCAATAGCCTTGCCACGCTCCTCATTCATGATACGAGACATCGTCCTGCGATCCAACATATACGATAGAAGTCCTTCAAACTGGATGGGGTACCTTAACACTCGCTCTTGAACCTCATCCATCGCATGATTAAGTGTGGCGTACGTGTCTTCAAGCTTTGCCTTCTTTGCACGACTATCATTTTCTGCACGATCAGCTCGATGTAATTCACTTACCCATCCTTCCTCTGCTATTTTCAGTCTTTCAGAAGTTTCCTTCAGTTCCTTCTTCAACTTCTCTATCTCCTCGGTTTTATATTCGGTTTGACCCTTCGCATGAATTAGATCCCACTCCACGTTTCCTAAACATGTATGAAGGGTCACAATCTCTCTATCCTTCTCCTCTAAAGTAGACTGCTGAACAGTCGCTCGCTCAGTCAATTCCTGAACCTCATCTTGTAACTCCACGTTACGATCATATAGTGTGTCATACATCTCAGCATCAACAGTGTACCGTGGTAGCTCCTCTTCTTCTTCCTCCTCATCAAACTCCTCCTCAGGACCCTCCTCAGGATCAATCTCAGGTTCATGCTCCTGACCAACAACGGTGATCAATGGAGATGAAACCCTCTGCACCAGCTGCTCCCTAACGACATGAATGTCTCGGGGCTCCTCCTCAGTCGGTCCTACAAGTACACGAGATCCCTCCTCAGTAGGTACTATAGGTAAATGGGGTCCCTCCTCAGTTTGACTAGCTTCTCCATCATTCGTCATCCTGACAACAAAATTTTAAGTTTTAGTTACTAAGTCATACTATCTAACGCATACTTAACACATAAACACATAATGTATTTTATTATCTTCAATGAATTACAAAAATTCATTTCTTAGAACTCGATAAGAGTTTTCAATTACTATCTTCTTCTATAAGGCTACTACCTAAGGTTGTTTCCCCCACCTAAGGTTCATAACCTACGGCTCTGATACCAACCTGTGACACCCCCAAATCTGGGTACTTCGATTCCACGGGATTTGGTGTTCACTGTACAAGCATCATCTATCTATCTACCCATAAATAATATCAAACTATACAATAGATAGAAATCATAATAAAATCTCTTCCCTTAAGGGTTACATCAACTGAATCATAAATAAATCCCAGGTTACTCTAACCTTAAAACATCTGTGCGGAATTCTAAACAAATAAGTCTTAACATCAACATAACTCAAGTCTTAAACAAATACATCAGTTAATAAATAACAGGTCTTCATCATTTGCTAACTTTGCCCTTGCCCTTACTAGTGGAGGGTTCATCGCTTCTTTCATTCTTAACTGCAATGTTATTATTAAGCAAGAGTGAGCACAAATGCCCACAAGTATAACAATGAAATAACAGTATAATAACATGCGAATAAATCAAAGACGTCTGAATAAGAGCTCAACTTTTGAATCAAGAATGAATAACAAGAATCAAAAGAATTCTGAGGGTCATAAGACCTTGAACTATGTCCTAGGTTATCAAGGATTATACTTGAAACCTTTAACAGTCATAAGACTATGGACCTTCTTCTCGTACTTAGGGGGATCAGCCCTTAGTACCATACTGTGCACAATATCTTAACGCTAACGCATAAGTGAATCCCTTTTCAGGGTTGTTCATCTCAGTTTGACATTCGAGTCCGCACCAAAGGAAGTTTGGTTTGGATAATTCAATAAGGGTTCTGAAATTTAGAACGTTCATCAACTAAGGACTAGCTAAATCATTAAGATTCACTAGTCTAAAAAGGTTCAACAATAATGATATTCGATTTGAATAATAATCTCAAATGTATACAATAGAACAATTATTGTATAATTGAATCATGCTTTGAAAGATAATCAATCTTTAATATAATACTTGAACTTGAATAATAATTTAAGTTTAAGTAAATTGCTCAATGTAAAAGTAGAGTTAAGAAACTTGCTCAATTTAAGAGTTTAGGTTTAGGAGACTTGCCTCGCGTGTAGATTACACTTTAACTAATCACGTTCTTTGAAATAAATCCTACATACCATTCACATTCAATACCAGTTAATTATTAACTAATCATCATAACTTATTCTCGTTGTCTACTTTAATAATTGACTAACTTAGTCAAATCATCACGTTGACACCTAATTTGTTCGTTATGAATGAATAACTAATTATGTATTTAATAATACAACTCACATGTAATTATGTTATTTACATGCTAAACAAATATTTTATCATCATATAATATTTCTAACATATTTACATGTTCATTATTTTAATACACTAACCCATTGTTAGACTTAGAAAATTTAAAAGCTCATTTTTATTTATTTATTTATTATTTATTTTTTTTTCCAGTTCGCGAAGAACACAGAATTCAGCGAAAATAATTACTACAAAATCATTAATTCTCCAAATTAAACATACCCACATGTTGGAATTCATATATAATTAATACCCAATATTTATATACTGACAAAACTAATTTTAAACACTTAATAACAGATTTAAAGCCTAACAATTCACTGACTTTGATGTTCATGAAGTTTTAGAAAACTTTATGTGAAAATTCTCCCTACGAATTCGTTATAACACTGAATTCGTTCGTTTAAGGCTTAAACTCTTAGTATTAACATGCATAACAACATACAAGTCCAAAATTTAGGGATAATATATATCAATACATTAATTATCACATATATGGCCATATGGCCATATCACATACTCTGTTTATTTTGCAATAACAAGTCATCAGATTACTACACTTAGGGTATGGGATCATGCAATATATATAAAAAAACATGTTAAGTTACTCTTATGATTACATTTATACTCATAATTGTTACCCTATTCAACCATAGAAACTCTACAGAGGACTTAAGCCATAATTATGAAAACTTTAAAAAGACGTAGAAATAGAATTTGAGAAAGAAGAGATTACCCAAAGCGTAGATGAGTAAGGATGACAATTCTCTCTATTTCAATCACAATACACACAATCTCTCTCAAAGATTTCTCCAACTCTCTCTGCAAACTCTCTAGTTCTAAAAATACGTAAGTTAAACTCATCTGAGCCTTTAAGCGCAGAGTTGAGGTCAGTTATTCCATTCGTGGTTTAACTGTCCCCAACTCCTCCTAAGGTCTCATTTGGCTAGGAAACTAGGTTCAAAACTCATTATTTTAATAACCTTTTATCATATAGTTTGAAAATGTCACCCTCTTTATAAAATAAATCCCATATTCTATTTAATTTACTTTAAATAAAATATAATAATTACTCGTAAATTCACATAATCATATATTCAATTATCTCATTAATAAATAATGTCAATTTATTAATTCTCTAATTAATAATTAAATTAATTAAATAACATCATGCTTAATTAAATAATTTATTTAATTAAATAAGCTCACATAATTTCATACCTTGATAAAATTATTCTCTTTATTAATTTAATAAATGTAACACATATAATTAAATTAATCTATCACAATTGCATCAATTGATTATTTAATCTAATAATTAAATCATAAAAAAAAATATTTATTTAATTCAATAAATATTTAAAATAAATTACAAAATTCTCGTTCGTCACATCTTTCCTCCCTTAAAAGGATTCTGTCCCCAGAATCACGACTCAGTAATTTTGACTCGTTACAATCTCCCCCCCTTACAAAGATTCTGTCCCCAGAATCGCATACACATAATTAAGTAAATAAATGAGGGTAATTCTTCATCATATTCTCTTCGAGTTCCCACGTAGCTTCTTCAGCGTTGTGGTTCCTCCAAATTACCTTAACAGAAGGTATTACTTTATTTCTCAGAACTTGTTCTTTTCGGTCGACAATTTGGACAGGAATTTCTTCATAAGATAAGTCTTTCTCAAAATGCAGGGGTTCGTATTCAATTACATGCTTGTAATCAGGTTTGTAAGGTCGTAACACAGAAACATGGAAGACGTTGTGAATATTCTCGAGTGCTGGAGGTAAGGCTACCTCATACGCAACTTCTCCAATTCTTCGCAGTACCTCAAAGGGTCCAATAAATCTTGGGCTCAATTTTCCTTTCTTTCCGAACCTGATCTTTCCCTTCCAGGGAGAGACCTTCAAGAAAACATAACTATCGGATTCAAACTCGATAGTTTTACGATGTGGATCAGCGTATTTCTTCTGTCGATCTTGAGCTGCTACCAGTCGTGCTCGGATCACTTTGACTATTTCTGCCGTCTGCTGTACCAATTCTGGCCCTAGCAATTGTCTTTCACCAACTTCATCCCAATAAAGCGGAGTTCTGCACTTTCTGCCGTATAACGCTTCGTAAGGCGGCATACCAATACTAGCGTGGTAACTGTTGTTGTAGCCGAACTCTACCAACGGTAGGTGATCATCCCAATTTCCTTTGAAGTCCAATACACAGGCTCGTAACATATCTTCCAGTGTTTGAATCGTTCGTTCGCTCTGTCCGTCTGTTTGAGGGTGGTAAGCTGTACTCATTCGCAGTTGTGTACCCATGCATTCCTGAAGACGTTTCCAGAAATTTGATGTGAAGCGCGGATCCCTATCGGAAACAATAGATACCGGCACTCCGTGCCTCGAAACAATCTCCTTCACATATAATCTTGCCAACTGATCTAAGTTAAATCTGATTTTGATAGGAAGGAAGTGCGCGGATTTCGTCAGTCGGTCAACGATAACCCATACTGCGTCGTAGCCTTTCTGAGTCGTCGGAAGGCCAACCACGAAGTCCATCGTAATATGTTCCCATTTCCATTCTGGGATCTCCAACGGTTGTAGCAATCCACTCGGTCTCTGATGTTCTGCTTTAACTTTCTGACATGTCAGGCATTTGGCAACACATTCTGCAACATCACGTTTCAAATTCGGCCACCAGAAATGTTGTCGAAGATTTTGGTACATTTTTGTACTACCAGGGTGAATCGAATATCTTGAACTATGAGCCTCACTCAAAATTTCTTCCTTAATTTCTTGTACTGGCGGAACCCAAATTCTGCTTTCAAATCTCAATATTCCTTCCTTATCCATCTTAAATCTTGGTTCGGTTCCTTCAGATATCTTCGTTGTTACCTTTTTGCATTCATCATCTTGAAGCTGAGCCTCCTTCACTCTATCTAGTAGAGTTGTACCAGATTGCATCTGAAATAGCTTCTCATCAATCTCCGTAGGATACTTCACTTCTAACTCCAGTTTCTCCATATCTGCAATTAGCTCCTGCTGAGCAGTCAACATCATCATTTTCTCACGACCCTTTCTACTTAAGGCGTCGGCAACCACATTAGCCTTACCCGGATGGTATAAAATCTCACAGTCATAATCCTTGATTAATTCCAACCATCTTCTTTGACGCATATTCAAATCTTTTGTGTAAAAATATATTTCAGACTCTTGTGGTCCGTATATATTTCACACTTTTCCCCGTATAGATAGTGCCTCCAAATTTTCAAAGCAAAAACAACTGCAGCTAACTCCAAATCATGGGTTGGGTAACCCTTCTCGTAATCCTTCAACTGCCGTGATGCATACGCAATGACTTTGCCGTTTTGCATCAGCACACAGCCAAGTCCTTTATGTGACGCATCGCTAAAAACAACAAAATTTCCTGTATCATCCGGAAGAGATAACACAGGCGCTGTACTCAACCTCTTCTTTAATTCTTGAAAACTCTCCTCACACTTCTCCGTCCAAACAAATTTCACAGCTTTTCGAGTTAAATTCGTTAACGGAGTTGCGATCTTAGAAAAATCTTGTATGAATCTTCTATAATATCCTGCTAATCCAAGAAAACTTCTTACTTCTGACGGCGTTCTCGGCTGATCCCAGTTAATCACAGCTTCTACTTTGGATGGATCTACCGAAATTCCATCTTTATCGATTACGTGACCAAGAAATTGTACTCTCTCGATCCAGAATTCGCATTTCAAAAATTTAGCATACAACTTCTCCCTTCTCAATACTTCCAACGTTAACCTCAAGTGTTCTTCATGTTCCTCTTTGGTTTTGGAATATACCAAAATGTCATCTATAAATACCACCACGAATTTGTCCAAAAACGGCTTGAATACACCATTCATTAGTCCCATAAATGCTGCAGGAGCATTCGTAAGACCAAACGACATTACTAAAAACTCATAATGACCATATCGCGTTCGGAACGCTGTCTTTGGTACATCCTCTGGCCTCACCTTCAGTTGGTGATAACCACTCCTCAAGTCAATCTTGGAAAAGTATTTTGCTCCCTTCAATTGATCAAACAGATCATCGATCCTCGGTAATGGATATTTGTTCTTAATCGTGACCTTATTTAATTCTCTGTAGTCAATGCAGAGCCTCATCGATCCGTCCTTCTTTTTCACGAACAACACCGGCGCTCCCCACGGCGATACGCTCGGTTGAATGTACTTTTTGTCCAACAATTCTTGTAGTTGTACCATTAATTCCTTCATCTCTACTGGCGCCATTCGGTATGGTGCCTTCGATATTGGAGCAGTTCCGGGTGCCAAATCAATCACAAAGTCTACTTCTCTATCTGGAGGAAGTCCTGGCAAATCGTCTGGAAATACATCGACGAAGTCCCTCACAATCGGTATCTCCTCTACCTTCGGGTTCTCTTTTCGACTGTCGACTATGTAAGCTAAATATCCTACATAGCCTTGTCTTAATAACTTCCTGGCCTGCAACATCGTCAGACAACTCGCTTGTCTAGGCGACTTGCTACCATAAAACACAACCTTTGACGGAGTCATAAGGTTAATACGCTTCTTTTGGCAGTCAATTACAGCCCCATAATTGGATAACCAATCCATACCCAATATAACGTCGAATTCCCCCAATCGAATAGGGATAAGATCTACGTTCATGATATTACCCTTAATATCCACTCTACAATTCTTATACACATGCTTAACAGGAATTATCTCTCTATTCGCAATTTCTATAATCATGGGATATTCCAATTCATCCTTAAGCAAATCTAAACTATTAGCAAAGTCATCGGATATAAAGGAACAAGTAGCACCCGAATCAAATAAAACGTAAGCATTAATTTCATTGATCGGAATGATACCTGACACCACATCACGAGACTAGATTGTATCCTGCACCGTCATATTGAAAGTCCTGGCGGTTGGTCTGTTTGTTGCAGGTGGTCCGGTAATGGTTAAGGTATTTCCACTGCTATTTCCCCGGTTTCCTCCTTGTCCTGATCCTCCCGATCCCTTTTTGGGACAGTCTCTTGCTAAATGATCTTTCGAACCACAGTTGAAACAAGCACCCTTCTTTGGGTTTGGACAATTTGGTGCTATGTGGCCTTCCTGACCACAATTGTAGCACACTCTCTTTCCCTTCAAACAAACTCCTAGATGTGCCTTGCCGCAAGTCAGACATGCTTCTATCTTCTTTTTTTGCCCTCCGTGTTGACTTCCAGCTGTCGAGTTATCCGTCCACTTCCTCTTCTGATTATTATTATTCCCAGTATTACTTCCACCAGTCTTGTTATTACCTTCATTCTCACTCTTTTTCTTTTTCTGTTCTTGGTTGTACTTAGTCACTGCATCACTTCCTCCTTCCGCGAGAATGGCCTTTTCCAAAACTCCCGCAAACGTGTTAAGTTGAAACATTGATACCTTGCTGTATATCCAAGGCTTCAGTCCTTGTTCGAATCGTCTGGCTTTCCTCTCGTCAGTGTGTACTTGATACGGGGCAAACCTCGCCAACTCATCGAATTTAGCCGCGTATTCAGGCACGCTCATGTTTCCCTGTTTCAATTCCAGAAATTGCACCTCCATCTGATTCTGCGAACTAGCTGGGAAATACATTTCGAAAAACATCTATTTGAATCCCTCCCACGTAATTACACCTTCACCTCCTCGCATCTTGTTTGCTTGCCACCAGTAGCTAGCCTCAAACTTCAGCATAAATGTCGCAAAAACGGTCTTCTGATCTTCTCGAACCCTAGCAACGTCGAAAACCTTCTCCATTTCCATCACCCACGTTTGAGCCTCGATCGGGTTTCTGGAACCTTTGAACTCTGGCGGTCCCACCGCCTTAAAATCTTTAAACGTTGTGCTAGGTGGAGCTTGCAGTTGGTTATTCATGACTCCAGTTAGTAAATTAACTAGCTGTTGAACTGGATTAACATTGGCATTATTGTTATTATTGGTTGACCCTTCCTGAGCCGGTTGACGTTGTTGTCTTCTCCTTGGTGGCATTTTTCTGTTAAATAAACGTTTATTAGAACTTTATTTATTTCTCTACATAGTTAAGACATTACTCAACAATTTAACATATCACTTAACACATCATCTCAAACAACTTGATATCTTTTCATTCAAATAAAAAGTTTTAACATTAAACTATATCATACTGCTATTTACATCATCTATCCTGGAATAAAGAATCCACAGGATTTAAAACATTCAAATATTAACATATTTCTTAGTTCATAAACACATCAGAATTTACATAAAACTATATAAGTCTTTCACATAAATAAACAGATTCTATTCCTGTCTTCCAAGGTGCTCAATAGCCTTGCCACGCTCCTCATTCATGATACGAGACATCGTCCTGCGATCCAACATATACAATAGAAGTCCTTCAAACTGGATGGGGTACCTTAACACTCGCTCTTGAACCTCATCCATCGTATGATTAAGTGTGGCGTACGTGTCTTCAAGCTTTGCCTTCTTTGCACGACTATCATTTTCTGCACGATCAGCTCGATGTGATTCACTTACCCATCCTTCCTCTGCTATTTTCAGTCTTCCAGAAGTTTCCTTCAGTTCCTTCTTCAGCTTCTCTATCTCCTCGGTTTTATATTCGGTTTGACCCTTCTCATGAATTAGATCCCACTCCACGTTTCCTAAACGTGTATGAAGGGTCACAATCTCTCTATCCTTCTCCTCTAAAGTAGACTGCTGAACAGTCGCTCGCTCAGTCAATTCCTGAACCTCATCTTGTAACTCCACGTTACGATCATATAGTGTGTCATACATCTCAGCATCAACAGTGTACCGTGGTAGCTCCTCTTCTTCTTCCTCCTCATCAAACTCCTCCTCAGGACCCTCCTCAGGATCAATCTCAGGTTCATGCTCCTGACCAACAACGGTGATCAATGGAGATAAAACCCTCTGCACCAGCTGCTCCCTAACGACATGAATGTCTCGGGGCTCCTCCTCAGTCGGTCCTACAAGTACACGAGATCCCTCCTCAGTAGGTACTATAGGTAAATGGGGTCCCTCCTCAGTTTGACTAGCTTCTCCATCATTCGTCATCCTGACAACAAAATTTTAAGTTTTAGTTACTAAGTCATACTATCTAACGCATACTTAACACATAAACACATAATGTATTTTATTATCTTCAATGAATTACAAAAATTCATTTCTTAGAACTCGATAAGAGTTTTCAATTACTATCTTCTTCTATAAGGCTACTACCTAAGGTTGTTTCCCCCACCTAAGGTTCATAACCTACGGCTCTGATACCAACCTGTGACACTCCCAAATCCGGGTACTTCGATTCCACGGGATTTAGTGTTCACTGTACAAGCATCATCTATCTATCTACCCATAAATAATATCAAACTATACAATAGATAGAAATCATAATAAAATCTCTTCCCTTAAGGGTTACATCAACTGAATCATAAATAAATCCCAGGTTACTCTAACCTTAAAACATCTGTGCGGAATTCTAAACAAATAAGTCTTAACATCAACATAACTCAAGTCTTAAACAAATACATCAGTTAATAAATAACAGGTCTTCATCATTTGCTAACTTTGCCCTTGCCCTTACTAGTGGAGGGTTCATCGCTTCTTTCATTCTTAACTGCAATATTATTATTAAGCAAGAGTGAGCACAAATGCCCACAAGTATAACAATGAAATAACAGTATAATAACATGCGAATAAATCAAAGACGTCTGAATAAGAGCTCAACTTTTGAATCAAGAATGAATAACAAGAATCAAAAGAATTCTGAGGGTCATAAGACCTTGAACTATGTCCTAGGTTATCAAGGATTATACTTGAAACCTTTAACAGTCATAAGACTATGGACCTTCTTCTCGTACTTAGGGGGATCAGCCCTTAGTACCATACTGTGCACAATATCTTAACGCTAACGCATAAGTGAATCCCTTTTCAGGGTTGTTCATCTCAGTTTGACATTCGAGTCCGCACCAAAGGAAGTTTGGTTTGGATAATTCAATAAGGGTTCTGAAATTTAGAACGTTCATCAACTAAGGACTAGCTAAATCATTAAGATTCACTAGTCTAAAAAGGTTCAACAATAATGATATTCGATTTGAATAATAATCTCAAATGTATACAATAGAACAATTATTGTATAATTGAATCATGCTTTGAAAGATAATCAATCTTTAATATAATACTTGAACTTGAATAATAATTTAAGTTTAAGTAAATTGCTCAATGTAAAAGTAGAGTTAAGAAACTTGCTCAATTTAAGAGTTTAGGTTTAGGAGACTTGCCTCGCGTGTAGATTACACTTTAACTAATCACGTTCTTTGAAATAAATCCTACATACCATTCACATTCAATACCAGTTAATTATTAACTAATCATCATAACTTATTCTCGTTGTCTACTTTAATAATTGACTAACTTAGTCAAATCATCACGTTGACACCTAATTTGTTCGTTATGAATGAATAACTAATTATGTATTTAATAATACAACTCACATGTAATTATGTTATTTACATGCTAAACAAATATTTTATCATCATATAATATTTCTAACATATTTACATGTTCATTATTTTAATACACTAACCCATTGTTAGACTTAGAAAATTTAAAAGCTCATTTTATTTATTTATTTATTTATTTATTTATTTTTTATTTTTTTTTTCCAGTTCGCGAAGAACACAGAATTCAGCAAAAATAATTACTACAAAATCATTAATTCTCCAAATTAAACATACCCACATGTTGGAATTCATATATAATTAATACCCAATATTTATATACTGACAAAACTAATTTTAAACACTTAATAACAGATTTAAAGCCTAACAATTCACTGACTTTGATGTTCATGAAGTTTTAGAAAATTTTATGTGAAAATTCTCCCTACGAATTCGTTATAACACTGAATTCGTTCGTTTAAGGCTTAAACTCTTCGTATTAACATGCATAACAACATACAAGTCCAAAATTTAGGGATAATATATATCAATACATTAATTATCACATATATGGCCATATGGCCATATCACGTACTCTGTTTATTTTGCAATAACAAGTCATCAGATTACTACACTTAGGGTATGGGATCATGCAATATATATAAAAAAAAACATGTTAAGTTACTCTTATGATTACATTTATACTCATAATTGTTACCCTATTCAACCATAGAAACTCTACAGAGGACTTAAGCCATAATTATGAAAACTTTAAAAAGATGTAGAAATAGAATTTGAGAAAGAAGAGATTACCCAAAGCGTAGATGAGTAAGGATGACAATTCTCTCTATTTCAATCACAATACACACAATCTCTCTCAAAGATTTCTCCAACTCTCTCTGCAAACTCTCTGGTTCTAAAAATACGTAAGTTAAACTCATCTGAGCCTTTAAGCGCAGAGTTGAGGTCAGTTATTCCATTCGTGGTTTAACTGTCCCCAACTCCTCCTAAGGCCTCATTTGGCTAGGAAACTAGGTTCAAAACTCATTATTTTAATAACCTTTTAGCATATAGTTTGAAAATGTCACCCTCTTTATAAAATAAATCCCATATTTTATTTAATTTACTTTAAATAAAATATAATAATTACTCGTAAATTCACATAATCATATATTCAATTATCTCATTAATAAATAATGTCAATTTATTAATTCTCTAATTAATAATTAAATTAATTAAATAACATCATGCTTAATTAAATAATTTATTTAATTAAATAAGCTCACATAATTTCATACCTTGATAAAATTATTCTCTTTATTAATTTAATAAATGTAACACATATAATTAAATTAATCTATCACAATTGCATCAATTGATTATTTAATCTAATAATTAAATCATAAAAAAAAATATTTATTTAATTCAATAAATATTTAAAATAAATTACAAAATTCTCGTTCGTCACATCTTTCCTCCCTTAAAAGGATTCTGTCCCCAGAATCACGACTCAGTAATTTTGACACGTTACAATCTCCCCCCCTTACAAAGATTCTGTCCCCAGAATCGCATACACATAATTAAGTAAATAAATGAGGGTAATTCTTCATCATATTCTCTTCGAGTTCCCACGTAGCTTCTTCAGCGTTGTGGTTCCTCCAAATTACCTTAACAGAAGGTATTACTTTATTTCTCAGAACTTGTTCTTTTCGGTCGACAATTTGGACAGGAATTTCTTCATAAGATAAGTCTTTCTCAAAATGCAGGGGTTCGTATTCAATTACATGCTTGTAATCAGGTTTGTAAGGTCGTAACACAGAAACATGGAAGACGTTGTGAATATTCTCTCGAGTGCTGGAGGTAAGGCTACCTCATACGCAACTTCTCCAATTCTTCGCAGTACCTCAAAGGGTCCAATAAATCTTGGGCTCAATTTTCCTTTCTTTCCGAACCTGATCTTTCCCTTCCAGGGAGAGACCTTCAAGAAAACATAACTACCGGATTCAAACTCGATAGTTTTACGATGTGGATCAGCGTATTTCTTCTGTCGATCTTGAGCTGCTACCAGTCGTGCTCGGATCACTTTGACTATTTCTGCCGTCTGCTGTACCAATTCTGGCCCTAGCAATTGTCTTTCACCAACTTCATCCCAATAAAGCGGAGTTCTGCACTTTCTGCCGTATAACGCTTCGTAAGGCGGCATACCAATACTAGCGTGGTAACTGTTGTTGTAGCCGAACTCTACCAACGGTAGGTGATCATCCCAATTTCCTTTGAAGTCCAATACACAGGCTCGTAACATATCTTCCAGTGTTTGAATCGTTCGTTCGCTCTGTCCGTCTGTTTGAGGGCGGTAAGCTGTACTCATTCGCAGTTGTGTACCCATGCATTCCTGAAGACGTTTCCAGAAATTTGATGTGAAGCGCGGATCCCTATCGGAAACAATAGATACCGGCACTCCGTGCCTCGAAACAATCTCCTTCACATATAATCTTGCCAACTGATCTAAGTTAAATCTGATTTGATAGGAAGGAAGTGCGCGGATTTCGTCAGTCGGTCAACGATAACCCATACTGCGTCGTAGCCTTTCTGAGTCGTCGGAAGGCCAACCACGAAGTCCATCGTAATATGTTCCCATTTCCATCTGGGATCTCCAACGGTTGTAGCAATCCACTCGGTCTCTGATGTTCTGCTTTAACTTTCTGACATGTCAGGCATTTGGCAACACATTCTGCAACATCACATTTCAAATTCGGCCACCAGAAATGTTGTCGAAGATTTTGGTACATTTTTGTACTACCAGGGTGAATCGAATATCTTGAACTATGAGCCTCACTCAAAATTTCTTCCTTAATTTCTTGTACTGGCGGAACCCAAATTCTGCTTTCAAATCTCAATATTCCTTCCTTATCCATCTTAAATCTTGGTTCGGTTCCTTCAGATATCTTCGTTGTTACCTTTTTGCATTCATCATCTTGAAGCTGAGCCTCCTTCACTCTATCTAGTAGAGTTGTACCAGATTGCATCTGAAATAGCTTCTCATCAATCTCCGTAGGATACTTCACTTCTAACTCCAGTTTCTCCATATCTGCAATTAGCTCCTGCTGAGCAGTCAACATCATCATTTTCTCACGACCCTTTCTACTTAAGGCGTCGGCAACCACATTAGCCTTACCCGGATGGTATAAAATCTCACAGTCATAATCCTTGATTAATTCCAACCATCTTCTTTGACGCATATTCAAATCTTTCTGTGTAAAAATATATTTCAGACTCTTGTGGTCCGTATATATTTCACACTTTTCCCCGTATAGATAGTGCCTCCAAATTTTTAAAGCAAAAACAACTGCAGCTAACTCCAAATCATGGGTTGGGTAACCCTTCTCGTAATCCTTCAACTGCCGTGATGCATACGCAATGACTTTGCCGTTTTGCATCAGCACACAGCCAAGTCCTTTATGTGACGCATCGCTAAAAACAACAAAATTTCCTGTATCATCCGAAGAGATAACACAGGCGCTGTACTCAACCTCTTCTTTAATTCTTGAAAACTCTCCTCACACTTCTCCGTCCAAACAAATTTCACAGCTTTTCGAGTTAAATTCGTTAACGGAGTTGCGATCTTAGAAAAATCTTGTATGAATCTTCTATAATATCCTGCTAATCCAAGAAAACTTCTTACTTCTGACGGCGTTCTCGGCTGATCCCAGTTAATCACAGCTTCTACTTTGGATGGATCTACCGAAATTCCATCTTTATCGATTACGTGACCAAGAAATTGTACTCTCTCGATCCAGAATTCGCATTTCAAAAATTTAGCATACAACTTCTCCCTTCTCAATACTTCCAACGTTAACCTCAAGTGTTCTTCATGTTCCTCTTTGGTTTTGGAATATACCAAAATGTCATCTATAAATACCACCACGAATTTGTCCAAAAACGGCTTGAATACACCATTCATTAGTCCCATAAATGCTGCAGGAGCATTCGTAAGACCAAACGACATTACTAAAAACTCATAATGACCATATCGCGTTCGGAACGCTGTCTTTGGTACATCCTCTGGCCTCACCTTCAGTTGGTGATAACCACTCCTCAAGTCAATCTTGGAAAAGTATTTTGCTCCCTTCAATTGATCAAACAGATCATCGATCCTCGGTAATGGATATTTGTTCTTAATCGTGACCTTATTTAATTCTCTGTAGTCAATGCAGAGCCTCATCGATCCGTCCTTCTTTTTCACGAACAACACCGGCGCTCCCCACGGCGATACGCTCGGTTGAATGTACTTTTTGTCCAACAATTCTTGTAGTTGTACCATTAATTCCTTCATCTCTACTGGCGCCATTCGGTATGGTGCCTTCGATATTGGAGCAGTTCCGGGTGCCAAATCAATCACAAAGTCTACTTCTCTATCTGGAGGAAGTCCTGGCAAATCGTCTGGAAATACATCGACGAAGTCCCTCACAATCGGTATCTCCTCTACCTTCGGGTTCTCTTTTCGACTGTCGACTATGTAAGCTAAATATCCTACATAGCCTTGTCTTAATAACTTCCTGGCCTGCAACATCGTCAGACAACTCGCTTGTCTAGGCGACTTGCTACCATAAAACACAACCTTTGACGGAGTCATAAGGTTAATACGCTTCTTTTGGCAGTCAATTACAGCCCCATAATTGGATAACCAATCCATACCCAATATAACGTCGAATTCCCCCAATCGAATAGGGATAAGATCTACGTTCATGATATTACCCTTAATATCCACTCTACAATTCTTATACACATGCTTAACAGGAATTATCTCTCTATTCGCAATTTCTATAATCATGGGATATTCCAATTCATCCTTAAGCAAATCTAAACTATTAGCAAAGTCATCGGATATAAAGGAACAAGTAGCACCCGAATCAAATAAAACGTAAGCATTAATTTCATTGATCGGAATGATACCTGACACCACATCACGAGACTAGATTGTATCCTGCACCGTCATATTGAAAGTCCTGGCGGTTGGTCTGTTTGTTGCAGGTGGTCCGGTAATGGTTAAGGTATTTCCACTGCTATTTCCCCGGTTTCCTCCTTGTCCTGATCCTCCCGATCCCTTTTTGGGACAGTCTCTTGCTAAATGATCTTTCGAACCACAGTTGAAACAAGCACCCTTCTTTGGGTTTGGACAATTTGGTGCTATGTGGCCTTCCTGACCACAATTGTAGCACACTCTCTTTTCCTTCAAACAAACTCCTAGATGTGCCTTGCCGCAAGTCAGACATGCTTCTATCTTCTTTTTTTGCCCTCCGTGTTGACTTCCAGCTGTCGAGTTATCCGTCCACTTCCTCTTCTGATTATTATTATTCCCAGTATTACTTCCACCAGTCTTGTTATTACCTTCATTCTCACTCTTTTTCTTTTTCTGTTCTTGGTTGTACTTAGTCACTGCATCACTTCCTCCTTCCGCGAGAATGGCCTTTTCCAAAACTCCCGCAAACGTGTTAAGTTGAAACATTGATACCTTGCTGTATACCCAAGGCTTCAGTCCTTGTTCGAATCGTCTGGCTTTCCTCTCGTCAGTGTGTACTTGATACGGGGCAAACCTTGCCAACTCATCGAATTTAGCCGCGTATTCAGGCACGCTCATGTTTCCTGTTTCAATTCCAGAAATTGCACCTCCATCTGATTCTGCGAACTAGCTGGGAAATACATTTCGAAAAACATCTCTTTGAATCCCTCCCACGTAATTACACCTTCACCTCCTCGCATCTTGTTTGCTTGCCACCAGTAGCTAGCCTCAGACTTCAGCATAAATGTCGCAAAAACGGTCTTCTGATCTTCTCGAACCCTAGCAACGTCGAAAACCTTCTCCATTCCCATCACTCACGTTTGAGCCTCGAACGGGTTTCTGGAACCTTTGAACTCTGGCGGTCCCACCGCCTTAAAATCTTTAAACGTTGTGCTAGGTGGAGCTTGCGGTTGGTTATTCATGACTCCAGTTAGTAAATTAACTAGCTGTTGAACTGGATTAACATTGGCATTATTGTTATTATTGGTTGACCCTTCCTGAGCCGGTTGACGTTGTTGTCTTCTCCTTGGTGGCATTTTTCTGTTAAATAAACGTTTATTAGAACTTTATTTATTTCTCTACATAGTTAAGACATTACTCAACAATTTAACATATCACTTAACACATCATCTCAAACAACTTGATATCTTTTCATTCAAATAAAAAGTTTTAACATTAAACTATATCATACTGCTATTTACATCATCTATCCTAGAATAAAGAATCCACAGGATTTAAAACATTCAAATATTAACATATTCCTTAGTTCATAAACACATCAGAATTTACATAAAACTATATAAGTCTTTCACATAAATAAACAGATTCTATTCCTGTCTTCCAAGGTGCTCAATAGCCTTGCCACGCTCCTCATTCATGATACGAGACATCGTCCTGCGATCCAACATATACGATGGAAGTCCTTCAAACTGGATGGGGTACCTTAACACTCGCTCTTGAACCTCATCCATCGCATGATTAAGTGTGGCGTACGTGTCTTCAAGCTTTGCCTTCTTTGCACGACTATCATTTTCTGCACGATCAGCTCGATGTGATTCACTTACCCATCCTTCCTCTGCTATTTTCAGTCTTCTAAAAGTTTCCTTCAGTTCCTTCTTCAGCTTCTCTATCTCCTCGGTTTTATATTCGGTTGGACCCTTCTCATGAATTAGATCCCACTCCACGTTTCCTAAACGTGTATGAAGGGTCACAATCTCTCTATCCTTCTCCTCTAAAGTAGACTGCTGAACAGTCGCTCGCTCAGTCAATTCCTGAACCTCATCTTGTAACTCCACGTTACGATCATATAGTGTGTCATACATCTCAGCATCAACAGTGTACCGTGGTAGCTCCTCTTCTTCTTCCTCCTCATCAAACTCCTCCTCAGGACCCTCCTCAGGATCAATCTCAGGTTCATGCTCCTGACCAACAACGGTGATCAATGGAGATGAAAACCTCTGCACCAGCTGCTCCCTAACGACATGAATGTCTCGGGGCTCCTCCTCAGTCGGTCCTACAAGTACACGAGATCCCTCCTCAGTAGGTACTATAGGTAAATGGGGTCCCCTCCTCAGTTTGACTAGCTTCTCCATCATTCGTCATCCTGACAACAAAATTTTAAGTTTTAGTTACTAAGTCATACTATCTAACGCATACTTAACACATAAACACATAATGTATTTTATTATCTTCAATGAATTACAAAAATTCATTTCTTAGAACTCGATAAGAGTTTTCAATTACTATCTTCTTCTATAAGGCTACTACCTAAGGTTGTTTCCCCCACCTAAGGTTCATAACCTACGGCTCTGATACCAACCTGTGACACCCCCAAATCCGGGTACTTCGATTCCACGGATTTGGTGTTCACTGTACAAGCATCATCTATCTATCTACCCATAAATAATATCAAACTATACAATAGATAGAAATCATAATAAAATCTCTTCCCTTAAGGGTTACATCAACTGAATCATAAATAAATCCCAGGTTACTCTAACCTTAAAACATCTGTGCGGAATTCTAAACAAATAAGTCTTAACATCAACATAACTCAAGTCTTAAACAAATACATCAGTTAATAAATAACAGGTCTTCATCATTTGCTAACTTTGCCCTTGCCCTTACTAGTGGAGGGTTCATCGCTTCTTTCATTCTTAACTGCAATGTTATTATTAAGCAAGAGTGAGCACAAATGCCCACAAGTATAACAATGAAATAACAGTATAATAACATACGAATAAATCAAAGACGTCTGAATAAGAGCTCAACTTTTGAATCAAGAATGAATAACAAGAATCAAAAGAATTCTGAGGGTCATAAGACCTTGAACTATGTCCTAGGTTATCAAGGATTATACTTGAAACCTTTAACAGTCATAAGACTATGGACCTTCTTCTCGTACTTAGGGGGATCAGCCCTTAGTACCATACTGTGCACAATATCTTAACGCTAACGCATAAGTGAATCCCTTTTCAGGGTTGTTCATCTCAGTTTGACATTCGAGTCCGCACCAAAGGAAGTTTGGTTTGGATAATTCAATAAGGGTTCTGAAATTTAGAACGTTCATCAACTAAGGACTAGCTAAATCATTAAGATTCACTAGTCTAAAAAGGTTCAACAATAATGATATTCGATTTGAATAATAATCTCAAATGTATACAATAGAACAATTA
Organism: Panax notoginseng; assembly: GCA_016801055.1. NCBI lineage: Eukaryota > Viridiplantae > Streptophyta > Magnoliopsida > Apiales > Araliaceae > Panax > Panax notoginseng. Next base: position 80,691,058 of record CM029022.1, on the reverse strand, counting down.
TTGTATAATTGAATCATGCTTTGAAAGATAATCAATCTTTAATATAATACTTGAACTTGAATAATAATTTAAGTTTAAGTAAATTGCTCAATGTAAAAGTAGAGTTAAGAAACTTGCTCAATTTAAGAGTTTAAGTTTAGGAGACTTGCCTCGCGTGTAGATTACACTTTAACTAATCACGTTCTTTGAAATAAATCCTACATACCATTCACATTCAATACCAGTTAATTATTAACTAATCATCATAACTTATTCTCGTTGTCTACTTTAATAATTGACTAACTTAGTCAAATCATCACGTTGACACCTAATTTGTTCGTTATGAATGAATAATTAATTATGTATTTAATAATACAACTCACATGTAATTATGTTATTTACATGCTAAACAAATATTTTATCATCATATAATATTTCTAACATATTTACATGTTCATTATTTTAATACACTAACCCATTGTTAGACTTAGAAAATTTAAAAGCTCATTTTTTATTTATTTATTTATTATTTATTTTTTTTTTTCCAGTTCGCGAAGAACACAGAATTCAGCAAAAATAATTACTACAAAATCATTAATTCTCCAAATTAAACATACCCACATGTTGGAATTCATATATAATTAATACCCAATATTTATATACTGACAAAACTAATTTTAAACACTTAATAACAGATTTAAAGCCTAACAATTCACTGACTTTGATGTTCATGAAGTTTTAGAAAACTTTATGTGAAAATTCTCCCTACGAATTCGTTATAACACTGAATTCGTTCGTTTAAGGCTTAAACTCTTCGTATTAACATGCATAACAACATACACGTCCAAATTTAGGGATAATATATATCAATACATTAATTATCACTTATATGGCCATATGGCCATATCACGTACTCTGTTTATTTTGAAATAACAAGTCATCAGATTACTACACTTAGGGTATGGGATCATGCAATATATATAAAAAAAAATATGTTAAGTTACTCTTATGATTACATTTATACTCATAATTGTTACCCTATTCAACCATAGAAACTCTACAGAGGACTTAAGCCATAATTATGAAAACTTTAAAAAGACGTAGAAATAGAATTTGAGAAAGAAGAGATTACCCAAAGCGTAGATGAGTAAGGATGACAATTCTCTCTATTTCAATCACAATACACACAATCTCTCTCAAAGATTTCTCCAACTCTCTCTGCAAACTCTCTGGTTCTAAAAATACGTAAGTTAAACTCATCTGAGCCTTTAAGCGCAGAGTTGAGGTCAGTTATTCCATTCGTGGTTTAACTGTCCCCAACTCCTCCTAAGGCCTCATTTGGTTAGGAAACTAGGTTCAAAACTCATTATTTTAATAACCTTTTATCATATAGTTTGAAAATGTCACCCTCTTTATAAAATAAATCCCATATTTTATTTAATTTGCTTTAAATAAAATATAATAATTACTCGTAAATTCACATAATCATATATTCAATTATCTCATTAATAAATAATGTCAATTTATTAATTCTCTAATTAATAATTAAATTAATTAAATAACATCATTCTTAATTAAATAATTTATTTAATTAAATAAGCTCACATAATTTCATACCTTGATAAAATTATTCTCTTTATTAATTTAATAAATGTAACACATATAATTAAATTAATCTATCACAATTGCATCAATTGATTATTTAATCTAATATTTAAATCATAAAAAAAATATTTATTTAATTCAATAAATATTTAAAATAAATTACAAAATTCTCGTTCGTCACACTTGCTCTCCAAGAATTTAGCGGGTTGGATTCCTTCCTTTGATCAATATTAGCTACCCAAATGTTTGGCCTCTAGATGTGATCCAATAACAAATATTCAAGAAGATGGATGCTTGGCAAAACCCTAATTTTCTCTCTCTTCAGAAAATATGTCAGTACTCTCCCAACTCTTGGAAGTATCATTTACCCTAAATCAAAATAAGACATTTCTTATTTATAGATGTAGACAACCCTCCTAAACAATTTAAGAATAAGGTTTTTTTTAATTCATTAAACTCCTTTAATTAATTAGGCTCCTAATCCTATTAGTAATTCATGAGAGCCATTTTATTATTTAATTCCCAAACTCCATTAGGAATTAAATAATAATAATAATAATATTAATAATAATAAGACTCCTCTTATTAATTTATATTTAATATTATTAAAGTATTAAATATAAATATTAAGCTATTTAATTTATTCTATCATCATAGATTAAATTAAATACACTTAACTTATTATTACGATTATACCATTTACTTCTTAAATAAATATTTTTTCTTTTATGGTGTGACCCTTTAGGTTCTCCATATTAAATCGATTGTGAATAAATCAATTAGAACAAATCTAATCTTATTTAAATAAATAAATTAATCTATTAATTTATTTAAATAAAAATAATTTATTCTACAATAAGGATAATCCTCTTTAGCGACCAACGACTTTTCAAATAATATAGATTTTAACAGTAATCATAAAAGAACCTTTGAGTAAATAGTGTCAGGAATAAGCATATGAATGTTATTTCTATTTTACATATGATTTGATTATGATATATACAAATGAATATGCAAGTATGCTTGCATTAAGAAAAGTTGTAAAGTCATTTGATAGATAATAGAAACATGTGTACAAGGACTTAGAATGAATTGATCAAATATGTTAGGTTGATCCTACATAGGCAAAATAGCTTTGTAAAGTCCTTAAAAAGAAATGATGTACAAGGACTATAAATATAGAAAGATCAAGCATGTTAGGTTGATCTTATGATGTAATAGATAGGCTTGTCTAATTGTCGAGCACTGCACCAGAAATCGCAGTCTGCCAGGAGAGTCAAGGAAAACTCGGGAGCTATCGAGGCAGAATCGTAGAGCATATACGATTCTACTATCTCTGCAAGATAGTAGATCTCGGAGTTCGTAGACTGCCAGGAGAGACGTGGAAGGATCGTAGTGTATCGAGAAGAACTTTCTCGAAGCCGTAGTTTGCTGAGAAAGTCATGTTCAAAATCGTAGAGACAACCTACCTACGAGCCGACCGAGCATCTGCCGAAGCCAAGTCAAGAATCGTAGACTACACCCGGAGTCATAGAGTCTACTGATGCCAAAGCCAAATCAGGATCGTAAACTACACTAGATGTCGTAGAGTCTACTGATCATATCTGAGGCAGAGATTGTAGTCGAGCAAGATCAGATGAAGACAACGAGTACAATGACAGAAATCATAGAGTGTCAAGATCTGATCTCGGAGTCGTAGTGTCTGTACAGCCGAAGCTGAGACGTAGAGTGCAGAACTAAGACTTCAACAGATGTGTTCATAACGCCAAGGCAGAATCGTAGAGTATATACGATTCTCAACAAATGAGCACTCCAAGAATATTTAAAGGAATGAAGCCTCTAGTCTAAGCTGGAATGTTACATACAACCTAAAGGAAACCAGAGAGCACTCAACGAATGGCATGCAAGCTAACAACAGATCTAAGCACCAACCCAATCAACATCCAGATTGAGTTGTGAAGCCATTCGAGATGAAGTCTTCCACAAGTTGATCAGAAGAAGACTTCAGTAACTGACTAAGGAAAGTCAGCAAGTGCAGTAGCTGTCAAGTGAATAGAAGACAACGATCTTGGAAGCAACCAGGATCGTAGTGTTTGCCGAACAAAGAAGGAACTGATGGAGTATACACAGAGATACTGGTCAGCCTCTGAAGATCAAGGCTAAAGTGATTAAGCATTGGGTCGGTCCATTGATGATAAGTGAACCGGAGATCACAAGGAGAAAGCGAGCTGGACACGCCACAAATCTGAAGTGTCTTGCTATTCAGAAGGGGCTAGAGCAAGGACTCAAGCCATCAGTATCTGAGAATAGTTGAGGCAAACAGAAGCGTTGAAGCACTGCATAGAAGAAGGAAGAGTTGTTCTAAATTGAAGATCCAATAAACACTCTTCAGGATCGTAGTGTTAACTCTACCAGTCAATAAGCAACATTCAACAAGACACTACGATCAGGTCCAAGATGGAATGCATCAAAATCGTAGAGTTCAGTCATTCGAAGATTGAAGCATTGGCAATGGTTCAATCTGAAGAGTGATATTCAGACAAGAGCATATCGAGAGTATCAATGCAAAAGGACAACCTCTGATCGAGAAATCAGAAGGAGGAAAAAAAGTCGTCGACCTGCCCAAGACATTAAGGTGACATCTCTGACGGGGTAGGTGAAATAGTAGACTGCAGTGTCAGAAAGTAATGACATGTCACATCCACAGTCTACACCAAACAACTCGAGATCTATGAAGCAATTCAAAGAGCTTTCAACATCTACTTTCCAACGGGAAGATTGGGAAGGAGTGTAAATCAGCTAGAGCTTCAAAGATCAAGGGTTGTTGAAGTTGCCGAGTTTGGAGTAATGGTGGACTGATCTAAACCACATGAGATAATGAGTCTGAAGGCTCACTTTACGATCCACCAAGAACACTTAGAGACAGAAGAAGAAAGAAGTAGAAGTGAGAGTTCTACAATGTAGAAGTGAGAGTTCTACTATAAGAAGAGTGTTCTGAACTGCCGAGAGAAAGAAGAGCATCAATGTTATCTTGGTGTCCATCATGGGAAGACTCTAAGCACCAGAGAAAAGAGCTTACAGTCATCTTGGCAAGTCCATCATGAGAAGGCATCAAGTATCAAGAAAGAAGATCACCAACACCATCATGGTGGCAAGCATGAGAAAGTTTCTAAGTACCTAGCAGAAGAGCTTATAGTCATCTTAGAAACTCATCATGTGCAGCCATCAAGTATCAAGAAGAATGATCTTCAAGGCAGTTCATCAAGGGATCATCAGAAGTTGTTGAGTAACTGAAAAAGCTGAGCATCATGCAACACTCAACTGCACTTCAAGGATGATCACGCCAAGCTACTAAGTACAGAAGATGTTCAGAGCATAAAGACATCTTAGCAGTTCAGCACCAACTCCAACAAACAAACAAACAACTCAACAACAAGAAGCTAGGGCCTGAGGGGTCCTTGTCTGGAGGGACTAAATGAAGTTCCAAGCCTGTTGGGCTTGAAGAGTTCCTAGGGAACTAGAGAAGTTCCAAGGCTGCAGGCCTTGAAGAGTTCTTAGTGAATTGAAGTCCCAAGGTTGCTGGCCTTAAAGGAATCTTAGTGATTCAGGGTGCTACCCTTCCTTAGTGGGAAATCCTGCTAGTTGAAAGCAAAAGATTGGATTAGGAGCTTGAGTCTCTGAACCACTTAAAACCCCTTGTGTCATTTACTTTATGTCATTTACATTATATACTTAACTGCTATAACTGCTATGTATGTTTTAACTGCTTACAACTGAACTAACTCTAAGAACAATGTATGTATGATTACGAATATATCATTGAAGGGGATCTTTTACTTATTCCGTTATGCTTGAAAAGATTCTTATATTTGTCATATGCTAATTCATTAGCAATACAAAATAAACGAGAAAAGTATTTGAAATTAAAAGGATCTATTCAACCCCCCCCCTTTCTAGATCTATTATGCCTACTGGGAACTAACAATTAGTATCAGAGCAGGTTCTCATGCTATATTCAAAAGCTAATTGCTTTAAGTCTGATCCCAGGCACAAACATTGTCCTAAACTTAGTTTAGTAGTAAGTCACTTGTTATATGCAGATGAGCTCACATGTTGGAAATATTGTGTACAAGTAGATGTGTATATACACCTGAAGATGCTCAGATTGGTCCATGTTCTTAATTTCCATACCAACAAGACCAATCCTTGCTCGCTGTCAATCTTGTCGTCTGAAGACCAGGCTAGAAAGCTCAAGAGACATCAACAAAAAGGAGTCAAACATCCACCAAGCCTGAAAAGATGAAAAGACCATACATGCTAAGAAATGCTTATTCAGAGAAGAAAGGAGAATTTCTCAAATATGTATCTGGCCAACCAGAAGCTGGATGTAAACCTTGTGAACCAAGGATGCTGAGAGTCCCTTAGCTTACATCTTCTAGACCACGACTGATTGATTGAAGGTCAACTGAAGCAACAAGCTATCAGGAGCAAATGTGAAGCTATGCAATGCTTATACTCAGCATATCCAAGTTAAATGACGGTTAAGAAACGGACAGTAAAAAGGTACTGTTCCTCCCTAATATAATTGTGTACGTCATGTTGCACCTCCTTATGAACTATAACAGTATTCTTTCAAGGAATCAAATCTACATAAAAAGGTGAAGAGAGAAAGTACACTGAGGGTGGAAACTCAAATGCTTATAAACTTTCTCTCCATCCAAGTTTTAGGTTGAAGATGACATCTTGAAGGAAATCTAAAATGGGTCATAAGTGCATCACAGGTTAAATTATTTTTATGTGAAGTAATCTTTGCTGATGGGTTAGTATGTATGTACAACCTATGTTCTAAGTGTTTAATAACACACAGAGTATAATCAATTCTACAAAAGTATCTTAAAGATTCGTAGAAACTGATCACCTCCATGAATCAACCAGATACAAATAAATCGTAGAGTTGATTCTCACTCTGTAAACATTTAAACCCTGTGAACATATCCTAGCTAATGATGAAACCATTAAAGAAAAAGAGTGTTTTATTAAAAATAGCAAATCTTACACACACTCACCATTATGCATCTCAAAATGTATTATCTAAATCAGTTACATGCATGAATATGACTGTTGGTGATAAATATGATGATTATCCAAATATATAAGGAACAGGGGTTTAGAAAACTAACCTAGCAGGACCCATTTAACCATGGGTACCAAAAATAGAAATTTATAACCTACAGGTACTTGGTCTATCTGACTACACTAAGGAATGGTGAAGCAGAAGACTTCAGTCAAGAAGACTGAACTAGCAGAAGGCTTAGGACTGTTCAGAAATGATTCTGATAAAATTCCTATATGTCGAAGCCTATCCTTGAAGACCTGCTGAGCTAATCTGAATAAAGCTCACATGGTTGCTGATCTGTACATGGAAGCGGGCCATTCAACCAAAGCTGAAAAAGGTATTAAATGCTCAAATCAGGCAAAGCATGCTATATAAGAAGAATCCTCAAGAAAGTTCACATCAGAGGATCATCGAGCATTAATCATGAGGAACTCATTCTGGAAGCAGAACTCAACAAGCACAGACTGTCAAAAAAGACTACATTCGTAGTACTATCAAATGATCGTAGAGTGATCTGTCCAGAAGATATCCATGCCTACGATATAAGAAGATTTAATAGAGAATGATGACTCCAGTCAGAAGGACATATGTAAGGCTGCCTTCTAATACATCTAAAGAAAAAGAAATCACATCCATCTGAGAAGACAGTATCAACCATGGGGGAGCTGTGATATGTTAAGATACAATAGCACTGAGATATTTTATGAAGAAATGTACCAGCTACAGAGTCCCAAAACTTTGTGGCTGATGAACCAAATGAAGATCCATAGTTAGTAGGAACGTCTCAAAATGTACTACTGATAACCTATCAGCCACCCAACTCAAAATCGTGGAGGGCCTACGATCAAACATCTGATCATAGTGTAAGAACAGGAGGACACCACAATTATAGCAAATGCAATTGTCTAAAGTTGGTAGAGGACCTCCCTTTCAGAAAAGGTCAAATGAGATATCAGTGCAAATCACTTCTAAAGTATTTCATCTGGAAAGTGCCTCAGAGACAAATCTGACCCTTAGTTCACTCTAAGAGGTTGGCCCTTCCTGAGCTACCTTAACCCTGAAGGATTGCTTAGTCAAGTTCATCTCAAGGACCAAGACAGTCAACGATCATAAAGTAGAGTTGAAGCAAACTCAACGATCGTGGTGCAATCTCAACGATCGTAGGAGCAGACTCGACGATCACAATCCTACCAGAATGCACTAGCTCTTGAGGAGCTCGGAAGCACTAAACAAGTGCTCAACCGTTCAAAAGTATGAGGAGATAAGGTCGAACACTGGATGGAAAGATGACCTGAAGATTCATCTCTGAAGTAGAGTCATCAAACCTTCATATAGGACATCAGTGGTTAAGCTATACAGTCTCAAAATAAGGATTAATGTCAAAACCATCCACTGCAGCATCTTTCAGAAGAAGATCGTTGAGTCAACGAAGCAAATCGTAGAGTTCATAGCTGCCTTACCATGCTACTCTACGAACCAAAATGGTCAACGGTCAATCCACGTCATGGATGCCTATTTGTTTTAAAAAGGGACATTAAACTGAAGAGGTAATGGGGGAGTTATAGCTCATTACTGGGCATCGTGTAACCAACAGTTGGTTGACACATCACTGCTTATGCAGATTCAAAAGGAACTGCCATAAAGATAAATTCAAAATCTGCAAACAGTTATCAGAAACTATCGAACCTCTCTCCCTCCCATTTTTAAACCCTACAATCCTCTCAAAAGCCAAAATCAATTAACCTTCCAGAGCCTTGTCCAAATCACGATCAGCCATTTCTCATAAGCTCCTCTGAATCAAAATACCCATATTCCTCGAACTACTCAAATGGAAGATTGGAAAGTAATCACTGGCATTCAACTCGGCTTCAAAAAGTTTGAAAGATCAGAAAAGAAGTTCAAGGACATACTTGAACTCGTAAAGAATGCTGGGTTCTTTGAGTGCTTAGAGGCCGACACTCCAATCTATACAGAGCTAGTTAAGATGTTCTACTCAAATGCTTCAATAAATTCTGGGCTTCTGACCACAAAGGTGAAAGGAGCAAGTCTGAAGATAAGAGCATTATACATCAATTAATGTCTAGGGTTTTCCAACCAAGGTCTAATAAATCTGGATGAGATCAACATTGAAGAAGGCAAAAGGCTAATGTGATACCAAAGAAACCCTAATCTGAAGGACATGAAGAAGAAGGAGTTTCCTGAGGAATTCGAGTTCCTTGCTGAAATAGTGGGAAAGTGTATACTGTGTAAGGATACTGCACATGACACTGTGCTTGATCAGCAGTTGAAAATTATGTCAGCAATCATTCAAAAGAAGCCAATCAACTTTGGAGCCATCCTATTTGATCAGATCTCCAAATGGGTAGAAAAGGCTAAGGTGAAGAAGTCTATAGAAAAACCCCTGACAAAGGTGTTTCATTGAAGATTATTGAGTATAGTGTTAAAAAAGAAACTGGGAAGCAAAATCAAGAATGATGAAGGAGTGCCTTTGAATGTTCATAAAGTCATGTCTCCACAACTATTTATGAATTGGAAGAAAAACCCCAAGGAAAATAGGAGACTGACAACTGGAAGCAATAGCAAGGCCTCTACAAAGAAGAGGAAGGCAAAAGAGGTAGAAAGCTCTGAGTATGATGATTCTGTACCAGCAGCAACCACACAAGCCAGAAAGAAATCCAAAGGTATGAGGAAAACTGAGGCTCCTATAAGAAGTCTATCCACAGAATACAAGGTTGAAGAAGAAAAGGTCTCAACGGCAGAGACCACAAAGAGAAGAAGTAACAGATTACTTCAAGGGCCATCCAGCAAGAAAGCTAAGGTGGTAAATAGACCAGTCTCAATTTACCAAGAAAGTACGTCTGACGAAGAAAAGGACGTAGAGTCAGAAGAAGAGAAGGCAACTGATAATCTCAAGGCTAAGTCCCCTCAGACTAAATCCAGCAATAAAGGTGAAGCTAGATTAATGGAAGAAAATACAGCATCTGATGATGAAGAAACGATACAAGCTGATCCAACTCCATCCCCAAATGCAAATGATCCAACAAGTACATATGATAGGTCAAATGATTTTGTTTCTAAAGAAGAAGAACATGCCCCTTCAAATCCTGAAAGCCCACATGATGACTCAAAAGGTGATGAGTCCAAAGAAGAAGGGCTTGCCCTTGAGAAGGCTGAACCTCATGAAAGTTCTTCTGATCCAAAGGTCTCAGAATCTGAAGAGGAAGAAGAGTCTGACTCTCTCAAAGCTGAGCCTCATAGAAGAAGGATGAGCTACAAATTAATTGCTCAATTTGCTTCCAGAAAGAAAAATGATCAATCCAATGCTGTCAGAGAATTAAGTGATGATGAGTCTGTATCACAGGAAGAAAGTGATGAAGATAGGACCAGTGATGAAGAAGTTGAATAAGAGGAAGATCTTGCTGAAGAAGGTTCTGTGAATAAAATGTAGCAAGAAGAATTCATTGATGAAAATGATCAAAATGTTTTAGGCTCCGAAAGAGAAGAAATGGAGAATCATTCCAATTCTACAAATCAGGAATCAGAGGAACCAGTAGACTATCCAGTTCTCTCTCCAGCAAAAATCACCAGAAGAATAATGGTGGAAGTCTCTGATGAACCTCCAGAAGTACCTCCAGAAAGGTGGGTAAACCATGGAAATGAACAGCTAAAGGTTGTGAGGATGACTGCATTTGAAGTATTTAAAAACTGGAACAACATGGAGATGGACTGCACTACTATCCTCTACAACCCTGATGATCTGCTGATAAGATGGTTTTTCCAATGGATGCCTTGGTTAAAGGCACATACTGAAAGATATGGAAGTTACTTCAGCTGATGCTACTCTTAGTTTCCAAGCCTGGAGCTGGTGTCTCAGAACTTCACAAGGGTGAAGAATTTTGCAACAATGATGATCAAAGACCAGCCCCATTACAAAGTCTACAGACATGCTGGCAACCACTATATTCCCTTTGGTCGAAGAGTAGACTCTGAAGGCAGAAGGAATATGGCCAAGGAGATAATAGTATAGTCTGTTCACTCTACCAATGATGGTGCTCAAGCCCAAAATGAGGAGCCTCCATCTACCCAAGCACTGTTAACTGACATTCCTTCATCCTCAAATGACAATTGGTACTCAATGATTGTTCAGATTCTCAAAGCTTTCGAAAATCTGTCCAAGGACGAAAATTGTAGAGTCCAATCTGATGCTCAATAAGAGGCTGCCCAACCAGATGACCAAATTCCTATGGAGCAGGAGCTGTTGAAGAATTCTGATGAACTGGTTGAGAAGATGTCTCTAATAAATGAAGAGTTAAAGAGGCCGACATCAACAGAAGATAACTCAGTTCTAGACAGACTCCAAACCACCATGGCTGATGTATCTCTCAAAATCAAAGAGAGAGATCACATATATCTGAAGGCCATAAATGATTAGAAGGTAGAAGCTCAACGAGCACAGAAGGTAAATAAAGAACATCTCCAATTCCTCACTGACAAGATTGACAACATGAATCAGTCCTTCTCTATGCAACTTGAGCTGAGCCAACAAGAACTCAAAATGGAAGTTGGTAATTCCTCCTACCTGATGGACCAACTAATGTCCAACATGGAGCAGCTCTCCCAAATGTTTAGTGACAAAAAGGGGGAGAAAAATAGGTATAGAAAGAGAAAGAGTAGGAGGCACTCTAGAAAAAGCAAGGAGAGCAGAAGGAACGAAAAGAAGAAGACAACACAAGAAGAAGCTGAGTCATCATCTAAGGGGGAGCCAAAGGATGATGAGCCTGAGGCTGAGGGGGAGCCAGAACCACAAGAAGAAATGAGGTCCACATCCCAGGGGGAGCAGGAGCAAAGAAATCAAACACATGAATAGTTGATCAACCGACATCTTGGAAGCATACATGGAGCCAAAGAGGTGCATCTCTAAACTAGTTAGGTATGTTCTGGATCCAGGATGTAAAAAGTCATAGTGTATTAAATTCCATATGATTATAAATGACATTCATGGTTATCTGTTTTAGAAATGCAATCGCTCACTGTATATAAGATTCATTCATAACATGCATATGCACTTATTATTTTTGTCATAATCAAATAGGGGGAGATTGTCAAGAATAAGCATATGAATGTTATTCCTATTTTACATATGATTTGATTATGATATATACGAATGAATATGCAAGTATGCTTGCATTAAGAAAAGCTGTAAAGTCCTTTAATAGATAATAGAAACATATGTACAAGGACTTAGAATGAATTGATCAAATATGTTAGGTTGATCCTACATAGGCAAAACAGCTTTGTAAAGTCTTTAAAAAGAAATGATGTACAAGGACTATAGATATAGAAAGATCAAGCATGTTAGGTTGATCTTATGATGTAATAGATAGGCTTGTCTGATCGTCGAGTACTGCACCAAAAATCGTAGTATGCCAGGAGAGTCAAGGAAAACTCGGGAGCTATCGAGGCAGAATCGTAGTCTGCAAGATAGTAGATCTCAGAGTTCGTAGACTGCCAGGAGAGACGAGGAAGGATCGTAGTGTGTCGAGAAGAACTTTCTCAGAGCTATAGTCTGCTGACAAAGTCATGTTCAGAATCGTAGAGACAGCCTGCCTACGAGCCGACCGAGCATCTGTCGAAGCCAAGTCAAGAATCGTAGACTACACCCGAAGTCGTAGAGTCTACTGATGCCGAAGCCAAATCAGGATCGTAGACTACACTCATTATCGTAGAGTCTGCTGATCATATCTGAGGCAGAGATCGTAGTCGAGCAAGATCAGATGAAGACAACGAGCACAATGACAGAAATCGTAGAGTGTCAAGATCTGATCTCGGAGTCATAGTGTCTGCATAGCCGAAGCTGAGACATAGAGTATAGAACTAAGACTTCAACAGATATGTTCACAACGCCAAGGCAGAATTGTAGAGCATATACGATTCTCAACAAATGAACACTCCTAGAATATTCAAAGGAATGAAGCCTCTGGTCTAAACTGGAATGTTACATCCAACCTGAAGTAAACCATAGAGCACTCAACGAATGGCATGCAAGCTAACAGCAGATCTAAGCACCAACCCAATCAACATCCAGATTGAGTTGTGAAGCCATTCGAGATGAAGTCTTCCACAAGTTGATCAGAAGAAGACTTCAGTAACTGACTAAGGAAAGTCAGCAAGTGCAGTAGTTGTCAAGTGAATAGAGGACAACGATCTTGGAAGCAACCAGGATTGTAGTGTTTGCCAAACAAAGAAGGAACTGATGGAGTATACACAGAGATACTGGTCAGCCTCTGAAGATCAAGGCTAAAGTGATTAAAGATTGGGTCAGTTCATTGATGATAAGTGAATGGGAGATCACAAGGAGAAAGCGAGCTGGACACGCCACAAATCTAAAGTGTCTTTCTATTCAGAAGGGGCCAGAGTAAGGAGTCAAGCCATCAGTATCTGAGAGCAGTTGAGGCAAACAGAAGCATTGAAGCACTGCACAGAAGAAGGAAGAGGTGATCTAAATTTAATATTTAATAAACACTCTTCAGGATCGTAGTGTTAACTCTACCAGTCAATAAGCAATATTCAACAAGACATTATGATCAGGTCCAAGACGGCATGCATCAGAATCGTAGAGTTCGATAATTCGAAGATTGAAGCATTGGCAACGGTTCAATCTGAAGAGTGATATTCAGACAAGAGCTTATTGAGAGTATCGATGCAAAAAGGCAACCTCTAATCGAGAAAACAGAAGGAGGAAATAAAATCGTCGACCTGCCCAAGACATTAATGTCACATCTTTGACAGGGTAGGTGAAATAGTATACTGCAGTGTCAGAAAGTCATGACATGTCACATCCACAGTCTACACCAAATAACTCGAGATCTGTGAAGCAATTCAAAGAGCTTTCAACGGCTACTTTCCAACAGGAAGATTGGGAAGGAGTATAAATCAGCTAGAGCTTCAAAGATCAAAGGTTGCTGGAGTTGCTGATTTTGGAGTAATGGTGGACTGATCTAAACCACATGAGATAATGATTTCAAAGGTACACTCTACATTCCACCAATAACACTTAGAGACAGAAGAAAAAAGAAGTAGAAGTGAGAGTTCTACAATGTAGAAGTGAGAGTTCTACTACAAGAAGAGTGTTCTGAACTGCCGAGAGAAAGAAGAGCATCATTGTCATCTTGATGTCCATCATGGGAAGACTCTAAGTATAAGAGAGAAATGCTTACAGTCATCTTGGAAAGTCCATCATGAGAAGGCATCAAGTATCAAGAAAGAAGATCACCAACGCCATCATGGTGGCAAGTATGAGAAAGTTTCTAAGTTCCTAGCAGAAGAGCTTACAGTCATCTTAAAAACTCATCATGTGCAGCCATCAAGTATCAAGAAGAATGATCTTCAAGGCAGTTCATCAAGGGATCATCAGAAGCGGTTGAGTAATTGAAGAAGCTGAGCATCATGCAACACTCAACTGCACTTCAAGGATGATCACGCCAAGCTGCTAAGTACAAAAAATGTTCAGAGCATAAAGACATCTTTGCAGCTCAGCACCAACTCCAATAAACAAACAAACAACTCAACAACAAGAAGCCAGGGCCTGAGGGGTCCTTGTCCGGAGGGACTAAATAAAGTTCTAAGCCTAATGGACTTGAAGAGTTCCTAGGAAACTAGAGAAGTTCCAAGGCTGCAGGCCTTGAAGAATTCTTAGTGAACTGAAGTCCCAAGGCTTGCTGGCCTTGAAGGAATCTTAGTGATTCAGGGTGCTACCCTTCCTTAGTGGAAATCCTGCTAGTTGAAAGCAGAAGAGTGGATTTAGGAGCTTGAGTATCTGAACCACTTAAAACCCCTTGTTTCATTTACTTTATGTCATTTACATTATGTACTTAACTGCTATAACTGCTATGTATGTTTTAACTGCTTACAACCGAACTAACTCGAAGAACAATGTATGTATGATTATGAATATATCATTGAAGGTGATCTTTTACTTATTCCGCTGTGCTTGAAAAGATTCTTATGTTTGTCATATGCTAATTCATTAGCAATACAAAATAAACGAGAAAAATATTTGAAATTAAAAGGATCTATTCAACCCCCCCCTTCTAGATCTATTGTGCCTACTGGGAACTAATAAATAGTTACCGTACAATTCAATCCTTCCACCATATAATATCCCAATTAAATATAAGACATGAAATTACTGTCAAGTCTTATTTTATTTAATTATATGTATTTCGATTTTCAAATGCACAACTCTAAATAGTGCAAATTAGAAATTCCTTTTCAATTTCATTATGCCTTGGCCAATGACTACTGGGTTGTCATTTATCGAATCACATAGGACATTCTCTCCTTTTACTAGAAGCAATAGATTCTTTGTTGATCATTCATTATCTCCATGTACAACTTATTACATCCAAACTTACCCTTTGATATACCCTAAGGGTCTTAAGGGACATGTCAAAATATAACTCATCATACACAAGATACTATGATGATCTCAAGTTCAATGATCACTTATACTACTATCATTACAGGAACTCCTATTGACAGACAAGTAAAACTCCGTTAGGTATTCCTTAGTGAGCCACGTTCAATGAACTTATTCTCCAATAAGCACATACATACTTGCTTTAGTGTCTCCACACAAATGATCTTGAGATCATGAGATCATCAATCTTCCTCATACAATGAGCAAGCAACGTATGTACCAATCTATCCGGATTGACTAATCCCATTTTTAGTAATCCAACGATTGAGAACAATTTTAGTTTGTGAGCTACCTACGAGTTAGATTTCATTAGCATGATCTTCATCATGATTCTAAAAGCATTGCTCAAAACTATGAGTTTATGACATATTATAAAACAGCACCATATAGATAAATTAAAAGACTTTAATTATACAGTTCTTTTATTAATAAATGAATAAGATTGTTATAAAGTATATGTTTTATCATCAAACATAATTGGCATGTATGCATACTACTTTCACTTTTTCCTGATTAGCCCACATGGGATTGCTTGCAAGCTAATTGGATAAAATTTTCATCATTTTGGCTATTAAGGAGAGGAATTTTCGGTTATGAAGGGAGTATATGCCTAGGTTGCATTTTTATTTCACCTTTGGTATATTTTGCTAGCTTATTTGCATCCTACACACACACACACACACACACACACACACACACACATATATATATATATATATATATATATATATATATATATAAATATATATATATATTCATCCTACACGTTCCATTCCACATTGGACTAATCCAATATAATATCTATTGGATCACTAACATAATTTAATTTAGGCTATGTACAACTATTATGCACATTGGGCTTAATTTCAATTCTAACTACTTGATCCATAATTCCTAACATTTTACATATACCACATTATCCTCATTAGGTTTAAGGATACTTGTTAGTCCATTACATTATTTATCCATCTCTTAGTTAATCAAACTACTTGGTCCATCTCAATCATTATGCCACACAAGGCATAACATTTAAGCTTAATCAAGCTTATCATCATCATCACTAAAGTTCTCAATTACCACATACTCAATTCAATTAAATTGAATTACCAAGTTTCATAACACATACACACACACACCACACACACACACACATATACTATATATATATATATATATATATATATATATATATATATATATATATATATACACACAAAAATAGTTTTAAGCATACACATTTTCATTACTAATATTATTTACAAAATTCGCGAGTATTACATCCTCCTCCCCTATAAAGATTCAGTCCTTGGAATCAGTACAAGGTGACATGAAAGACGGGGATAATCCATCCTTATCCTATCTCCTAACTCCCACGTAGCCTCCTTAGCGATGTGGTTTCACCAAACTATCTTTATAGAAGGTATAACTTTATTTCTTAATATTTGTTCCTTCCTATCTATTATCTGAACAGGAATTTCATAGCAGGTCAGATTCTTTTCTACTTAAATGGGCTCATAGGATATCACTTGCTTATAATCAAGCTTAAATGGTCATAACAAGGAAATAGGAAACACATTATGGATATGCTCCAGTTCCGGAGGTAAAGCTACCTTATATACCACTTCGTCTACTCTCTTAAATACTTTGAATGGTCTTATTAGTCTCGAACTAAACTTTCCTTTCTTGCCAAATCATATCCTCCCCTTTCAGGGAGACACCTTTAGAAATACAAATCTACCGACTTCAAAATCTCAGTTTTGACAGTGTAAATCTGCATTTTTCTTCTGTCGATCTTGAGCTGCTACTAATCTGGCTCTTATTGTCTTTACAACGTTTGCCGTTTGCTGAACTAAATTCGATCCCAAAAGTCGTCGTTCTCCAACCTCATCCCACCATAACAGTATTCTACACTTCCTTTCGTAGAGAGCTTCGTATGATGGCATACCGATACTTGCATGATAACTATTATTATTAGCGAATTCTACTAAGGGTGAGTGATCATCCCAATTTCCTTTGAAATCCATCACGCAAGCTCTAAGCATGTCTTCTAGCGTTTGTATTATTCTCTCATTCTGTCCCTTGGTTTAAGGATGATAAGCAGTACTCCGCCTCAATTGTGTTCCCATTCCTTCTTGCATTAAAAAAAATTCTACGTGAAGCACAGATCTCGATTAGAAATAATTGACACAGATACTCCGTGTCGCAAAACGATTTCCTCTTCGTACAACTTTGCTAATTGATTTAAATTAAATTGAAACTTTATTGGTAGAAAGTTTGTCGTCTTTGTCAATCGGTGACATACTCTACAACTTCTCGTTCCATATGGGCCACTAAAAGTGTTGTCGAAGATCCTGGTACATTTTCGTGCTTCGTGGGGTGAACAAAATATGCCGAATTATGTGCCTCATGCAAAATCTCCTCTCTCAATTTAGTTATGACTGGCACCCACACTCGATCTTTAAATCTCAAGATACCATCCTTATCTATCCTGAACCTTTCATCTTCATCTTCTGATATCCTTTTCTTTATCTTCTCGCACTCTTCATCTTTCTCCTGCGATTCCTTTACTCTATCCTACAACGTCGGATAAGCTTCCATTACAAATAACTTTCTTTCAAACTCTCTGGGTTCCTTCACTTCTATTTCCAGTCTCTCTATTTCCCTTATTAGCTCCTCCTTACCTGTCAACTTGAACAATTTCTCCCTTCCTTTCCCACTCAACACATCGGCGACTACGTTCGCCTTTCTCGGGTGATAAAGAATTTCGCAGTCATAATCTTTAATTAATTCCAACCACCTCATTTGTCGCATATTTAACTCTTTTGTGTGAAGATATATTTCAGACTCTTGTGGTACATATATATCTCACATTTCTCTCCACACAAATAATGCCTCCAAATCTTCAACACAAAAACTATTGCCGCTAACTCCAAGTCATGGTTAGGGTATCGTTTCTCATAATCTGTGACGCCCCCAAAAATAGGTATACATCACCCATCTTGGGTCGCCAGATACATGGTACAGAATACCAATACAAACTAATTATACAACAGTCGTGTAAAATACGACAAAATATATGTTGTGAGTTTTAATACAAATATTGTCATCTAGACAATATCCACACTCAATGGAGTACTCATTATATTTATTGTCACACTATTTAACAGAATAGTGAGGACTACTAAAACTATCATCTGGTCCATCAGTCCGTTCCCCGACTCGTCCCAACTATATTCTCATTTTTTGAAGAGAACAGTGAAAGAAAGGGTGAGCTCAACTAGCCCAGTAAGAAATATTATGACTAAGATAATGCAGAATAAATTATCATTAGTCTTCAACAATGTTAAACTGATAAAATACAATAGACATCAAGTTTAACTGCAGCGGAACCATCAATCCATTAAAAGAGTCAAGTAGAGAATAAAATCTACTATCTTTTATGATTTAAAAGGTTTTTCATTACTTTTATAGTTGGGACTCAGCTTAATAAATAATTCACATCATCCCTGCACTATGGCCAAGGATATTCATTAGTATCACGACCACAAATTATCCATGCACTACGGGCCAAGGATATTCGTGTATTCATCAATGGTCATGATCATGCCAACAACTGTCCATCAATGCACTATGATCCAATGAGAACTTTTACCACATCATTTGTAACATTACGGTCATAATTATACCGAATAATCCCTGGTCATAATCATACCAAGTCCATCTATGCACTACAGGCCACAGATGACTTTCAACAAAATATAAACATGAGGATGATGACAATGATATAAGAATTTAATAAAACAAGTTCAAGAATTAATTTATTCAGGAATCAATAACGTCCAAATTGTCAACATGATACTGCTTTGTGGAGTAAAATTTAAGAATACTCAGAAGAATATTTCCACAAAAGGATACTGGATGAAGCGCAAATATCAAGGATATTCCACTAATTTCATGGGAGTATAGAAGTCAAAACTTTAATCAACTGAATATAATAAAGAATGGAATAACAAAAGAAATCACCATGTATGCGGTACTTCGCATAGACAGGTTATTCCAACAGAATAATAATAACGGAACCAGGTCAGGCGTAAAACGCACAGATAGGATATTCCAACAGAATAATAAAGACGGAACCAGGTCCGCGTAAAACGCACAGACAGGATATTCCAACAAATAATAAAGAATGGAATAACAGAAGAATTTTACCAAGTATAGGGTAGCCCGCGTATACAGGTT